>BOPP01000219.1:945838-1020291 GCA_017312745.1 Gryllus bimaculatus
GTTCTTTTAACATATATGTTTTGTGGTCGATGTTCCCCCCCCCCGATGTTTTGTTTCCGAATGAAAAATGTCCATGATCACAATACTGTAAAACTAAAAATATGAAATAACACTTATTTGACGGAACCGAAGGAACGTTGTTTGCACTACCGTCATTGACCGAACCCTTCCGCTCAAGATCATCTCCATGCTCTTGTATTTCCTCTTCTTCATATTGATTTCGCACTTTCAAATATGGTCAACTAATACGCTGCAGGCGTAGGGTCTGTCCCTTGTTCTCCAACACTTATTCGGAGAATTGGTAAACACAAACACTGTCAAATCAAATTTAAATGCACAGAATTGATCGTTGATTGATTATGGTTACGGACGCATCTACTACTATGGTCATTAATCCTGTAAGTGTAGTGCATATAATAATAATAATAATAATAATAATAATAATAATAATAATAATAATAATAATAATAATAAAAAGAACCGTGGGAGTATACCAGATCCATGATTCTGTAACAAGGTTCCTTATTACAATATCATGGATCTGCAATACTCCAACGGTTCTTTTTTTGTGTCTATTCTTCCTCGGGAGGTGGGGGTTGTCTTCCCCGCTGGATGGCGACATCCGGCGCCAACCTACCGTTGGGTAACAGGGTTTTCTCCGCCAAAGCCGCGACAAGCTCTAGTCTTCCGACCGGCCTCCCGGCGTGTGTGGTTGAGTAGTGCATGTTCGTATAAGTGTGTGTGTGTAAGGGTGAGGATGGGACACGGGAGATGTAGGAAAGATACGCGCGGTCTGTGGTTCGTTTCGTCGGCTACATTTCCAGCATTCGCCTGGTGTTGATTCGATAAACCACGGAAAACTACCGATCAGAGTACCCTGCCGCTAGAATTCTCCTCCAGACAGCGACTCGATTCGACCAAGCTGACAAGCTAGTGTCGAAAATCCTGACATGGTCGGGACTCAAACCTACGATCTCCCAGTCAGAGGGACTGCAGTGACATCAGTTGATGCCTTGAGCCATCTCCGTCGGTTTAATGCACAGGAATTTAATGTTAGAGGTTAATAATCCAGTATAAAAACATCGATGTCGTGTTATAAATGTCGCATCACAAGTACAAAGCTATTTATTTTGTTTGAGAATTTAAGTGGTTATATTTTTTTCGCAAGTTACTCTTAACTTCATTGAAAGTGAAGTTGCAGTTTGGAGCAAATTGGTTTTGGTTGTGTATACGCCGTCTGGGAGCGTAAAAGTATCCATTATTACGCGAAATACGTGTGGACAGTTTTCTTCCTTTCTTTGAAGAAACGAAGAAAGAAAGTAAAATGTTCACGCTTATTTCATGTAATTAATGGATACTTTTACGCTTAATGTTCATACAAAGTTTACTTTTTATTATGATTATTGTTGAGGGGAATAACTATTTGTTTCTCACATTACTGATTTTAATAACCATCAATACTGTAGCATCAGACATCTTTTATTAAAAGAAAACAGTACTGTAACTTTTTTAATTTCATCAAACAGAAATGTAATACAAATTTAAAGATATATAAGGTCGACTGAACATGGACTGACGTTTAATTAGACCTTATAATTCTTTTTTATAAATTTCGAATTTACAAAACACATTTAACAAAAGATTGTGGGTACTATAACTATTTTTTTCTGTCCTAATTGATCCACAAGTTTCTCAAAACCGCCACGAAGTTGTTCTAGCTTGCCGACATCTCATTTCCGCATTTCGCACATTTCTAGAAATTTCTTCTGCATACTTTCGTTTCCCAAGTAGTTGTCCAGGCTGTCCGTCTACCTGTTGCGACTTCACGTCTTGCAAGTTTGACACGCGTTTTTACTCTTTGGCCGACTGAAGCCTTCCGGCTGAATACAGTACAGAATCGTAATGTGGCCATTAGCACGACGGATCGGAGAAGAGAGGGCTGGGGCATCGCGTGCGGCGATTCACGTATCATTAGTCGGCAATGATCCAAAGAAATCGCGAGCCGTGCACTTTTAATTAATGAGCTCCTCTATGGTGGTTTTTGTTAGGCGGCTTTTGTGCGGCAGTTTTGAAAGCATGCTCCAACAAACCTGCCTGTGACCAGCTGGATTTCGGGGGATCCATAGTTCAAATATCTGGCAGAGAAGAATCACATATTTTCTTGAAGAGAAAATTCTGACAAACCGTTTCGTGAGAAAGTCAGGCTCAGAACAACTAAAAGATATACTGAAAGTGATAAAGGAAACGTACTCCTTATATCATTTTAAAAACAAATATGAATTGCAGAATAAACAAAGTAATAAAAATGTTAAATGAATAAAATAATCAATTGAACAGAAGAACATTTTGATAAACAAAATATTTAACTTATAATTAGCAATCAAACTTGCGTGGTTACTTAAAATAATTAAGAACTGGAACAAGTCTGATTTGAACGAATTTCAAATATTTTACCGATAATTTACCGTTAATCAATGGCCTACAAATAGGAAAAACGTAATTTAAATTTGAATTACTTGAAATAATTGGCAATAAACAAAGAACACTGAATGGATCATTGGCGGCAAAGAAGGGGGGGTAGCGGTGGCAACATGTGCTAGGCCCCAACTAATTGGGAGTCCCGAACGTGTTCTGATTCAAAACGTTAAAAAATGTGTTTACTTCTAATTTAAACCTACCGCAAATGGAATCTCAGAATATTTAAAAATCAATTCCTAAATAAAAAGTGATGTTGTGTGTGCATGGGTATATTTTATCAATTTTGTCATAAATTGTTATAAGAATAGGATAGACAATTTTGTTGAAGAAAATTAGTATTTTACTACAGATAAAGTATAATTAACTTTTGAAATATAAATTTATAATTATCAAATATAGTAAATGGGGAAAATGTTCGTTTGAAAAAGTAGCTCATAAATATCTAGACTTGTGCATCAGAACTCTAGTTTTCTCTGCGTTCACCTGGTGACGACAGCAAATCTTCAGGACTCTGCAGAAGTAGATTCTGCTCCTTCGACCCAGTGTTAGTCAACTTAATAGCATCTTTCGCTCGTAGCGAAATCGACGGTGCTCTTTGCGCACAGAGGCCCGCTGATCTCTTGGCCACGCCTCCCTCCGCATTCTAAAAGGAACAACGACTAAATACAGCAACGCCGAATTACGTGGTAGAACAACACAAAAAACCGCCAGAGCACACGAACGAAAACACGTTCGAACGGCCTTCCAAGAATTCCTAGGAAGTTCAACGCACAACCGTCTATTTTCGATTCGTCATGACAATAGCAGATCACGTCAGCACACGAGTAAGTGGGCACCAGAAACGAGTTTGCGAGTTAGGGGTGAGCAAGATTATAAGAGCGCACGATAATAACCAGGTTACGCTAAAGTTTTAATCGAAAGTGCGCCTTGCAACGCAATGTCACTGCGCAACTCTTTCAAGTAAAAGCCACGCGTAGGGGCATATACGCTCATATCAACGGGGAATAAAAATCGACCCCAAGATTAGCAATTAGCGGTTTCAATTTTAAACGTATTTCGACAAACAAAAAAGCAAACCGCTGGTTGCAATCAGCCTTGAGAGAACCGTAGCAGGTTTCGTTTAGTCGAATGACTACAAGGAACCACAGACATGGTAATGGCTTTAATAAGGCAGTTTATTTTTGAAAAGTGAAATGCTTACTTTTTCTATGGATTATTTTTAGGTAGATGATGACAATATAATCAATTCTTTATACTTCAATTCTTCAATCTAATTAAATAAACGAAAGTTTGGGTTTCTTTCAGACACTACGACATTTTAAGAAAACTTTATTTGCTCATTTAAGAAAATGTGATACGATAAATATGATTCCTTAAAAAGAGAAAATTACTGAACCATTTCGATAACTCTGTCATTTCATAATACGTGGAAATCAGCTATTGAACTCTGCAAAATTAAAGGAAATCAGGCATTAGGATACTATCTAAAAATTGATGTTTCAATTTCGGTCATCTCAAAAGATAGATCCACATCAGTTGATTATGACGGATTAATTATTCAGGACCTGTAATTTATGAGACATAATGAATATGTCTGACGATACAAAAAAGTGTTATCGAAGATGTTGACTTGAAAACATAATTAATCTTTCAAGAGAGTAGAATGTTTCACAACTACGGAAGATTTTAGTTATTATAGCATAGTTATCGATGCGAAAGTTACATCTCAAATGAAAGTCAAGGACCTTGCGACACTTGCGAGCAGGAAACTTGAAGGTGTGTAGCAGATTATGATGTTCTGAATGCGTTAATACACGTTTTTAATAATAAGGCACTGTCCAATGCATACGTAATACTTAATGAGCAGTTATTCATTTAGGGTACAGGTTTCAAGCAGGATATTATATCCTCAGGGTTAGGTAGTATTAATACATTACGGCACTGCCAAAATTTTGGTTTCCTGAACACAGTATATTTCATCGAAACATGTCACTAGCAATTATCCCGAATTTAATGAGCATAAATGAAGGACTTTGTGAAGTGCGCTTTAGAGAAGGAGGAAAGCGGTCGTGAAATCTTGCAAATGAGACAGGGGGCAAACTTTCATCGCCCATAATTCCATCCTTAAACACGAACATATGACATTTTCCCTTGGAAGACAACTTAAAAAAAATAACTTACTGATAGTAAATTGATTATTGATAAATAGTACACTTCAAGTCTTTTCGGATAAAAATAATTTATCGAGACACATAAAGTAGTTTATGTGTCTCATATGCTAATCATAAGAACTCATTTCCCTATTACACAAAGAAATGGAGTGGAAGTAATTCATTTACTGCAATGTTAGTTGCACACCGGGTTTTAACTCAATGGACGACTTGTATCTTTCACTTTAAGCAATTTTGATTTCATACCGTGGGACTGTTTTCTATTGCAAGAATCCTTAGAAAGACAACACAAATACTTACTGATATTTAATTTTTTGATCGATTATTTTTCAAAACTTGAAGATGTACATCATTTTTATACAATATTTGTAAAATATTATTTCACATAACCGGTATAGTGAAAAAATTAGTAGAGGTAGTATTGAGATGTAGTCCTTGGAAAAGTTCAGTTGAGGGGGATAAGTCAGAAAACCTGATTTATAAAGTGAACCTGTCTTCTTAAGTAGAAATAACATATTTTGACCTTAAGAGAAGTGCGTATTTTCCAATTAAAAAGCCTTTTGCAACTCCACTTCTCAAGCATTTTATTAATTCATGTAACGTCATCAAATGAACTCTCTTCTGCAATATCCATAGTAAGACTTTCTTTATCGTTTCACAAATCAATCGGATTTCATTCAATCTTCACCACTTTTTTCTCAACACAAGTAACATATTTTAAATTGAAAGTTTTCAATTGTAAAAATGGAAGCTTGCAGGAGAAGTTCCTTACCTACCAGTTTTTATTGAGTGTATATAAGAAAAGTAATTCAGCGAAATTTTAACCACAGTATACTAATTAAAATATTACCACACCACTGGTATGTAAAGAAGATCAACTACTTCGAATAACCAGTGTTGAGACAGCATTGAATGTAGACCGAATGCTGAGGTTTTCGCGTCTTGTAAGCATCGTTTGTCTGATATCAAATTGCATGGTTTAGCAATCTCAATTATGAAAATACTGTAACGTGTAGATCTTGTCAAAGCACAAGTTCTGGAGTTCAGAAACTAATACTTCATTTATTCGGATGCACATAGGAATGTACACTGATGCATAAAAGTAAAACATTGGCATTAGAATTATTTGAAAAGAATGTTAAAATATTATCACTAGGAAATGAAAACCACTTTAATTTTAAGAAAAATATTTAAACTAAACACTTTGATTAACAAATTTAGAGAGGCACTTTGAAATTCTTTAGAAGACTTTAATTTATCAATACTAAGTTTGTACTACACAGTTAATACTGGAAGATCTGTTTTCCTAACTTTTTCTTCATTCTTAAGCAAGTTTTTGTTTCTATTGTAAAATTTCTCAAGATAAGAGTTACCAGGTTTTTACTACCTTGTGACGAAACTTCATTAAAAAAGTTTACAGCAAAAAAAATTACATACGTACTTTAAATAGTTTTGTTTATGGCACAATATTTAAAGTGTAGAAAAATGTTCGTCAAATGATGACGATAGTGTGAACTAGATTTCTCTTTGACAAAAAGCTATTTAACACAGCATGATGAATATTTACTGCTTTCTCGAGAACACTGAACATACGCAAACAGAATTTATAGTGCAGTTTTGGAGGCGCGATTACAAATCGGATTCAGAGGATTGGGAAACTATGTGTGTAGCGAGCATAGACATCTGAAATGAAAACTAACCAACACATTAAAAACGATTTAAAAGTACAGGGAATGACAGCAGTACAAGGTAGGTTCGGAACAAAACGTATTTAGAGACAAATAAAAACTGATAGCGATTTGAAAAGTTGGGCGCTAACCATGAGGATCAATACGAAAAATGGTACCTTTTGGACAAATTCATATGGATGGGATGATGGACTGTGGAATGTGTCCGACGGCAACGGGCCAAGGGTTTTGGATGGTATGTGGTGAATGATGGATTATGAATGGTGGTGGTGGTGGTGGATGACCAGTGCTGATGAGTGCTGGTGGGTGACCAGTGCTGGTGGTGTTAGTTTAGAAGTGGAGGTGGATGATAATTAGTGTATGTGCGGGATTGGGTGGCGAGGATGAATAGTGTTGTGCGGTGGGAGGCGAACAGTGGTCGACGACCAGCGGCGCGAAGTGGCGGCCGCCGGGCAGTGAAGGGATGGCACGTGACGGGTGTCGGGTGACGGGTAGGTGGGGGAGGAGGGGTGGGGGCGGCTGGAGTGAAAGCGGAAGGCCGCGCGGCGAAAGGGAGGTGACGGGTGCGGGCGGGCGGGCGGGCGGGCGGTGCGGGATGGCGAGCGGTGAGCGGGCCTGGCGGCTGGAGGCGGCAGTGGCCGGCGTATTACCGCGCGGCCGTCATTACTGATGCTCGGGGGGGCGGCGGTCGGGCGGCGCCGTTCTGAAAGGGCCGCCGCGCCGCTTCTTCTTTTGGTCTGAGGGCCGCACGCGGGGCGGCGATGGCCCAAATTGCGAGCGCCCCGCCGCCGATGCGCGCGATACGCGGGGCCCCGGAGCGCGGCGCTCAGCCGCGGGGAAGGGGGTGGGGGGTGGGGGGCAGGGCGGGCCAGCGCAAGGTGCCCGGCAGACGGGCAGCGCGCCTGGGGCGTCGGTGCGCCCCTCCCCCAGGCGGCGCACGCGGAGCCGGCGCCGCTCGAGCCCGGCAGAGGCCTTTCGAAACCAGCTCCTGCAAGATGGGATCGAATTCAGCCCGCTGTGCCTGACGAGATTTCTAGTGTGCTCGCCTGTGCTGAGTGAGTTTATCAGGTTAAGTGATCGGAGCACTTTAAATAAAAGGCACGGACGCGCCTGATCTTTCGGTTTCTGCGCCTGGCCCTCCTCTTCCTGAAGTACAAAAAGGGCCGTTGGGCCGCTGCCTCATCTCGCCATGAATTGATTGATTATTAGGTATTCGCGGGAGGCGTCAACAACTGGAGGTCATTACTCCGTACGGTGTGAAATGTACGAAGATATGCACTAATGTGTGAGCACGTTGCCACTCAGGAGTGTCTGCTGGTTCCACACGCTGGATGGCGAGATCCGCGCCGTCCTACATCGTCTTGCGGGGATTTCCTCAACCCAGGTATCTCCCACCTGGTGACGGCCACCTGGCCCACGGCCCGCTCCAGGGAACACCGCCCCCTGACAAGCTCTCCCGACCTGTCTTCCGGATGTGTGGATGAGTAAGTGTATGCTAGAGAGTGATGTGTGTGTAGTAAGGGAGTGAGGATAGGCAAGGAAGAGGAAGGAAAAGATCGCGAAGCGGTCGTGGCCCATTTGTTAGGGTAACTGCTGTGCATTACCTGATACTGATTTAGAGAAACCACCCAAACTACACGAATCAGAGTTGCAGCCCACTAGAATTCTCCTCTCAATAATGCGACTGGAATTCGTCCTATGCTTGCAAACCAGTGTCGAAAATCCTTCGAGGACTGGTCCCACGACTCCCGTTAGGAGGCTGCAGTGACTATCAGTCCTGAGCCACCTCTCCCGGTTTCCATCCTCCCAACTTACTTACCACTTTAATGATTTTTTGAAATATTCTACTGTTATATCGACACTAACTCACTTAAAGTGTTGATTATTGGCTTTACTGACGGATAATGTCTTCAATCGTTCGCATTTGATGGGGATTTGTTTTCAAGAATCTTTTCAAAGAAGTAATGCTCCGAAAAATTTAGTAGTCTCTTCTATTTTTATCGATAGTTTAATTAAGTGCTTTAAAATATTACAGAAAAAGTTCGCTATCAAATTAGTCATTTTTCTTACCTGAATTAATTTTAATGATTTAAGTACAATGTAGGCTTTCAACGGCGCGTTTCCATATCCAAAATCAGTTGTTTCCGGGCTTGGACAGGCCGTGTCCAATGGAGACTTGTCCAAATGAAAGTCTCCATTGGACCACGGCCTTCAGCCCGGGAAACAACTGATTTTTGATATTAATGAGATTAGTGTACATACTTATGGCTAAATAATGTTTTATTTAATTGTATACACCACTTTAACATCGACGTACATTTTTTAATAACCCATTTCTCTACAAATACAGACTTTTTTAAATTGAAAACAATTCGCATTAATAAACAAAATTCCTCGGGTAATAACATAACACACGAAAGTTATTGGTGCAAATTGGAGGTGTAAACATATGGTGGCGCGATTTTTACACTATAAAAGACAAATTAAGTCGCTTGAAAATGACGCCACACAGAGAATTTTTGCGAATGTTTGCCGAATGTGACTCTCCCCATCCGTCATTCGGTGACCACTTTAAGGCGAGGCGTGGTATCTGTGGGCAGGCGATGAGTTCAGCGGAGGAATTTCTGTGGCGGAGATCTTCCGCTCGCATTCTGCCAATCAGGGAATTTGCATAGTTGGAATGTGAATAACACGTCTTGATTCTTCACGGATTCTTTGTCGCTAACAGAATTTCCAAATCCTTAAAAAAATATTCATATTTGATATTTCAGGACATTTCTTTATTGTAAAGATTTACAGCATTATTCAATCACAAACTGTGACATTACAATGTATAATTAAGTAATGTAGGTCGCAGTTACGTTTAAAAAATCATTAAAGCACGTTTTTCATACTTGGTTATTGAAAACATCCAACTAACGGTTAATGGTATCTATTATAATAAGAAAAACTAACATCTACCAATCCAAACAAGTACTTCAGTAAACAGCCCCAATATTTCTGCCATATATCATCGCAGCATTAATAAAGTATTTCACATTAAAAAAAACATCGACGTTTATGCATACTACCTGACGGCCCGACATTGTGATGGTCTCTAGAGCAATTTCCAAAGCACTTTATTCCCTGTCTATGTATAAACCTGGAAAATTAGGATCTTCTTGCGAATCTCTATAACAAACTGCTGTAAATATGTGAGCCACATCAATTCGGAAGACGAACAGAATTCCAGCGTTAGCTTAGGCAAAGCTTAGGTTCAAAAGCAATTTCAAAGCCAACTATTTACGTTTGCGTTTAATATTTACTACGCTTTCTTAATTAGTGCAAAAAGTGTATGTGCTTTTTTCTTCGAATATCTCACCAAAACTGAAAAAGGATTTCGAGACATCCATGGAATCATAATATGGTCATGGAAGGTACTGCAACTACGTAATTCAAAGTTGTATGAGAAAGCAGATCAAATAAAACGTGTCTGCATGAAATAAGAGACATTTTCTTACAAAAATTGAGGTAAAAGTAGCCAACGTGTCTCTTATACGGAAGGAGTGTTTGGTCTATCTGCCTAATCGTCGCGCCTTTTATAACAGAAAATTGCAGATATGAGTTGAAATGTGTGCTGTATTAGGCTCCATCGTGTAGTCTTTATTAAAAATTCGCAGGCAAAAATATTGAATATAATGTTTGCATTGGCAATAAAAACAGAATAATATTTTCCCAATACTCAATTCGATTCTCTTAAAATTACCGTTTTAGTTTCTAATCATCTAATTTATAAATATTTAAGGGTGAATAAAAAACATGTGAAACGTATAGGATAATAATTATACTCTACTAACATGGAACTGTATAATCAATTCTCTATACATATATTCTTTTCAAGAAGAATTTACATTTACGAGTGACGTTGTTCCGAGAAAGAGCGGAATAACAAGAATTGCGAAAAATACGGAAAACTACACCAAAACTCAAGTCATTGATTACCGGCAAAGCAATGACCTTCTATGAACGAGAACCCAGAGAAGACCCGTTATGATGGCTTGTAGACTCACCGCGAAGCGCCTCGGGGCAAAGCGTCGGCGGAGAAAAAGCTGCAGCGTAATAGGGCTCCGCCGGAGAATTGCGCGCGCAAGCAGGCGGCCCGGGGGATCTGGCGGTCGGCGGCCGCACAGCGCCTGGCCGCGGGCAGCGACGCCCGGGGCGCAGTCCCCACGCCACGCGCTTCGCCGCCGCGCCCGCCGCGCGCGCGCCCGCGCCGCGCCCGCCGCCGCGCCGGCGCCCCCCGCCGCCGCCCGTGCCGCCACCCGTGCCGCCCGCCCGGCAGCCGCCCGCCCGTGCCGCCCGCACTGCCGCCCCGCCGTGCCGCCCCGCCCGTGCCGCCCCGTCCCGTGCCGCCCCCGCCGTGCCGCCCCGCCCGTGCCGCCCCTGCCCCCGCCGTGCGCCCCGCCCGATGCGTCCGCCCCGCCCGTGCGCCCCCCGTCGCGTCGCCGGCGCGCCCGTTGCCGCCCCGCCTCGCCTCCGTCCGCCCCCTTGCGCCCCGCCTCGCCCCGTGCCGCGTCCCGCCGTGCGCGCCCGCCGTGCGCCCCGCCAGTGCCCGCCCGCGACCCCGCCCGCTTTGCCGCGACCGCACCGCCGCACCACCCCGCCCTCGACGCGTCCCCCCCGCAGCTCGCTGTTGCCCCACCCGCCCCGCGCCCTCGCCCGCCCGCCCCGCCTCGCCCGCCCGCCCGGGTTCCCCCCGCGCCACGCGCGGCCACACCCCGCGCCGCTCCGTGTTGCCCACCCACCCCGCCCCGCCCGCCCCCCCCGCCCCTGCTCGCCCCGCGCACGTCCCGTCCCGTCATCGTCCCGCCCGCCCGACCCGTCCCGTCCACTTCCCGTTTTCATCCTGTTCTGGTCCCGTCCCGACCCGGCCTCCCGCGCTGCCACCCGCGCTGCCTCCACCGCTGCGCCACGCGCACACCCCGCCCGTCACTCAACTTCAACGCTTCTCCTTGCTATCTCGTGGTTGCTTGGCGCTGCCGCCCTCCCCGCCTCGCGGCCTCCCGTCTCCTCGCGCTGCTCCGCGCCGCCCGCATTCCCTGATCCGCGCGCGGGCGACCGCGACGCGCACGCGACACCGGAGTCAGCTCGGCACTCGCGCTCCGCGCGCCGTTCACCGCAGTAAAAACACGCGCAGGGGACCAGAGCTGCCTTCCTCCCTCCGCGTCGCGGGCACGTATCGGGCAGGGAGCAGTGAAATAAAACAATTCGCATTCGGGAGTGTTCAACTTCGGAGCTCGTAAGCCGTGCCTGAATATCTATA
This sequence comes from Gryllus bimaculatus, assembly GCA_017312745.1. Taxonomy (NCBI): domain Eukaryota; kingdom Metazoa; phylum Arthropoda; class Insecta; order Orthoptera; family Gryllidae; genus Gryllus; species Gryllus bimaculatus. Next base: position 957,478 of record BOPP01000219.1, read on the forward strand.
TCCGTCGTAGTGGTAGGCCTCCCTCCCCTCGTAAATGTCAGGAAAGTGTTTTTTTTTTTTGTTATTACTGACATATACTACTTGCCTGTAAGTCACCAGTACTCCTTGCGCCTATTTCAAAGAATCAAAGCTCTGTTTCCGGAGATCATTTCCGTTATTTGTGAACAGCAGGCGCACTGCTATCCTGACAACCGGATGGCGAGGTCGGGCGGGGTTGGAAGCCCAAGCAGGCCTGTCTTCATATGAGATTGCATTCCGTCAATTCACAAATTTGCGATTTCTTTGCTTGTATACGAAAAGTCAATTTTTATCTTTTGCAATATTTAGAAACATGTTAAGCGCTTCGACTCACTTTTAACACAACCTCTTGGACGTTGTAGAATAAGAGAAATCGTCATGAAACTGTGTGGAGTAACGAAACATGTCTAAGCAAAACGGTATAAAAACATTTGTTCCTCTAATTGAGGACCAGGCGGCAAGCTGTTTTATTTTTTTTCCCCTCCCACCCAAAATGACACACCCTGAAAACAAAAAACCAGACAGTCCAAACGCACGGCAACGTCCATTACATTGGGCAGGTTGGAGCAACGCCTCGCGAGGCGTATTCGACGAAGCGTCAGGGGAGTGGGCGACTCGCGCTTCGGACGGAGCGATAATGCTTTCTGAGCGGCTGGCGGCGCGGCGGCGGGCCGTTCAATGAAATACGCAGCGCCTGCTTCGCGGCCGGCCCCTCCGCCGGCGGCGCGCCCGCTGCCGCCTCCGCACTGTCGGCGCCCAATTCTCTCTCTTCACGCCGTCGACGCCCGCCGCCGGGTTTTTCTACCAGTCTTTTGCATCATTTATTGGGTGTGCGGCATCTCTCGCTTTCTCGGTCCGTCGTTCTGGTTCGGTTTAACGTTTCCTGTTAAGCTTGCCTCGTGGTATTTCACACGCGAATGAAGAATGGGTTCTGACTTTTAGATTCTGTTTGTATGATGTCACGGACCCGACGGAATCAGAATACGCCCAATTATTGCTGAATGCTCGTAGAGCTGGGTTGTTCAATCAGAATCCATTACTTGTTGGGTCTCCATCTGTGTACTTCATGTTGTGCAAATGGGCATCTAAGGAGTGCTTTTAATATTTAAAATGAATTAAATATATTTTTGTGCTTTCGTTTTGGTGCATTTTCAATTGCGCAACTATTGTTCTGTAAAAACGAAGGACTGGTATGTTTTTAAGGACGATAAGCATAATTGCAAAATGAGTACTTCTGAGTTAATATACATATTCAAGGTCATTTGTCAAATGTTAGTACCTTTCGTCTTTGATTAGTAGTCTACTTCACGATCTGTTTCACGTTTACTGTTCTGTTATTCAAGTGACTTCTTGATTGAATATTATTGCATCGCTGCCGCCTTTCACTTTCAACTGCGTTACTTCACGGAGATGCATTATTGTTGTTTCACATTTGTTTTCATGAGGAAAGCTTAGATACCTATATTTTGCGCAATGTTTACTTAGTATATCATGTGCTTGGCATGAAGCCATTCACTATGCCACGGGAGTTTCCAAGATGTTTCCTATTGCACAAGACGCGGTTTAATTTATTTACTTGAAGGATATGTCATAATCAAATGAGAAATTAATATTAGAAGAAAGCAAGTAATTATTTGAGAAGTAGGATCATTATTACAACTCAAATAAGAACATAAAACCCACATTGTGTAGCAATAAGAAGTGCAATTCGCAACTTTTTTCTTGATGTAGATAATTAGGTGGAAAAATAGGATAATTATTTTGATTAAAAAATATATGGTACATATGTAATACAGCCTCTACACATCTTTATGTGCAAATACTGACCTCCAGTTTTAAAAATGCTACTGGACACGACCACACAAACCAGTTTTCCAAAAAGTAGAATGCACACTACTCAAGAAGAGCAAATAAAATACTCTTGTATAACACCGCAATAAATTAAAAATATTTTAATAAAACAATCTTCACGAATACTCTAATAGTATAGTATAATACACACACAGCAAAATAGTATTTTACAAATCAAGAACATCAAAATGTTGCTGTTCCATAACTCAGCAGGTGAGAAGCAAATATTCAACGGAGGTCAGCCTCTTTCTTGGAGTTTTACAATTGCATGACGCACTGAGTGTGAAAATGGTGGAATAATAATATAATCAATTTTTTGCATTTTTCAGCCAAAATCAAAACTGTTTCATTGTTTTTGTTTTTTACCATTGTTTGGGGGTATCTAACAAAACCAATCACACCACTCAAAAGGTCAGAGGCTGGATAGTTTTCTTTCGATTTGTGCACACATATGAAATTAGCAATGGAGATGTTCAATATCTTTGAAAATGCAATGCAATTAAGTGGGCGTTAAACTAAATCTGATACTCTAACAAGTAAATGGTCAAAACTTCATTCACGAGTTCTTGAAAAAAACTACATTTAATTGATACAGTCGTCTGATGATATTTAACTACTAATATTTATTGATCAATAATTAATTTCACCAAATAATCTAGGCTGTAGGTAAAAAAACTCGTACACTCGTTGATCTGGTGCACTTGACGTACTTTATGTAGAAGTAGTCTCGTATCTTTATGTACTTTCAAGTTGAATTACATAAATTTGCACGTTTTAATAGATATTGTTTAATATGTGAGATCACATTTATTGTTCATGTTTTATTTGTAGTTCATGAAAATCAACCGATCGAATAGCTCGTAAAGGGCTTAAACTTGCATCTTTATATAAATTTCACTGATTTAAAATTTTTTAAAATGATGTAGAATGGCATTGCAGATTGTTTGTCTAATCCCAAATGACAGAGTAGACTGGACGTTTTTAGTTGACTGCAGCTAAGAACTACCGCAGCTTTCGTCGTAAGTACACAAGACGATTGCACAATCGTGCAGAACTTGGTTCCGTATTTGAACCCGAGCTCTATATTCCCTTGAATCTAGATCAATCACCGCAACATCACGATTATCCAAGTCAGCGAGGGGGATCCTTGGAGAGCGGCGAATGGCAAATGAGACTTCTTCGCCTAACCTCAATGGAAATGTGGGTGGAGAAAGAAGTGAACGGCCTGGCCGAGGAGAGTGCACGGAACATCAATAAAGCGTATGTCCTAATGACAGGAGCCTTTTACGAACCGCCCCGCCCCGCCCCGCGCCGAACTGCATCCCGCGCACCCTTCGAGGGGCTGAAATGTCTTTGTTCGGCCTCCCACCCCCTGCCCCTTCATCCCCGCCGCAGCCTTATTATATTGTCTCTCGATTAACTCGTATGCTAGTATTACCGGCGTTTTCCCGCCTTTCACCTCGCGGCGCGACGCTCTCCGCGACTCGCAACCGCGCCGCTGCCGGCGCGCCGGCGCGGCGCTGGTCGCGGTCGAGGAGCCGCGGCCCGCAGCGCGCGTCGGCCCCGAGCGCCGGGGGGGGGGTGGGGCGAAGTATGGCCAAGCGATGGACGAAGCGCATGGGCGAAGCAATTGGGCGAAGCGCATGGCGAGCGAAGTAGCCAAGCGATGGGCCAAGCGAGTAGCCACGCAATGTGCGAGCGATGGGCCACGCATTGTGCGAAAGCGATTGGAGACGCGATGGGCGAAGCGATGGACGGCCGCTGCGATGCGCGCTCCGCGGGAAAAGTCTACGAGCAAACTGCTCGCGAGGTGAAGAGAATAACTATGTTTGCAGTTTTTACGTGTTAAAATTGCTGAAGTTGATATTCTAATTGAACGTACGTCGCGTTAAATATTACCGTATGTAATATCATGAGTGCTTTGGAAATTGTCGTAAATACCCGACTCGCGAGGCGATTTATCTGAGAATTTCCAAAACACGAGCGGTATTTAATAGGACTATTTCTCACATGAAATTATGTCCAACAGAGTTCAAACATGCGTAAAATATTAAAAAGAACGGAAATCTATGATACAATCAAAGATATTGTGATATAGTATATGGTTTATTGTACATCAACACAGCGATCGATACTCACCACCTCCTAAGATAGATGAGTCGCAGCTTATTATCGGGCAGTAGCGATGGGCGCCAACAAAAATAATATAGAAAAAGCGATACATTTTTGAAATACACTGCCTTGATTGGGGAATTTTATATGTATAGTTAAACACTATTGATTTTAATATTACGAGTGGAATAGTCATACTAATCCGAGCTGGATTGAAGCGATAGGAAGTAGAATGATGCAGATGTGAGAAAGAAAGATTTTAGCAATAAGGAAACAATCTTAAAAACAATTAGGTCATTCAATAACAGAAAATATTATCTATTTGAATCGTTATCAAAAAAAATTAATTTTATAGGTAAATTTCAATGTAATCATAATCATGTTAAATTACATAACTGAGAAAATTTACGATGTTCTGTTATATTTGTCACATTTCCTCCTCTTGCTTCCACAGAAATACAATCTCTACTGACATTTCTTACGCGAAGTATCCAGCTTATTAGTGAATTCAATACAATATGTGTGACAAAACATTCTTATATCAGTTACTAATGAGATACTGCAGAGCAGATGGTCTACGTTATTAGTTGTTGCAAATGTTCAGAAGCTTTGTATTTGAAGTGGTCCAATCAATGAGGCTACTAGTATCATTTAAGAAAGAAATCTACTTTCTTGGCTCAAAAATGAAGAAAAATGCAAATTTGGAGACTGGTAAAATGGGATTAAAAATGATAAAGGCTCTGGTTGAACAGAGCGCTATGCAGATCTGTTTCTGCGACTGAATTATAAAATCGTTTGTAACTGCAAAATTATAGGAATTACAGCACTGTTTTACTAGGTAAACAAATTTCTTTTGAAGTCTATCAGCCATACTTTCTGACGCAGACATCCAGCGTTTTACTAGGAATATTCCCATAAGATTCAGGACGCGATAAAAGTCAACACACATCCTACAGCTGTTCGATTTTCAGAGATCGAAATAATAAAATAATCATTTATTTGTAATACACGTATTACAAGGAACTTGATGATATTCATATTTTACATCTGAAATGACTCTCACTGCAATAATATTCGAGACATCATATTCGAGATTATTGGATAAACGTGTTTGTCATCCCAATTATCTTTTGCTCCCTATTCCAATGAAAATAACATTTTAATTTTATGAATTTTCAAGTATTTTTTTGTATATCAGTGAATGCAGTATGCTTCACAGGTGCAAGTAATGATCCGAACAGGTTATAAGAAGTTACCAAAAAAAAATTATAGTATAATAAAAGGGAACAGCAACTGCAGTAAAAGGCATGCAGAATCTAAAAACAGCAGCGCAAGCTACCGAATTACGTCCCCACATCGCGCATTTCAGTGATATTTTGTCCAGATAGCAAACAGTGTCTCAAACGCTAGATACAATCGCGTGTATGCGCGCGAGGCGAAATTACACAGCCCGTAAATTACGTTGCGTCAGCGCGCTGTAGGCCCGGGCATTTGGGCCACGCGGTTGGGCAGCAGGGCTAGGGACCGGCTAGCGGCGCTGGCGGGAGGCTGTCGACTCGCCGGGTGTGGGTGGGTCCGAAGCGCACTCATGCGGCAAGGCACACGAACCGGTTGCGACATGCATCGCATACTTCGACGCCGAAATTGTGGCACTCGTCGATACTACTGAAGGTCTACATGTCGAAGGAGATTCATGTGTAAAGCAGGTTTTGTGGTTTCGTTTTTGATTTATTTCGTTCAACGGCAAATACTGATCGGGGTGAGTAGCCATGTCATGTTCATGAGGTTTCCAATATTATCCATAGGTATTTAAGTACCTTTCGGACTTAAGGAAAAGAACAGAAAGGTATCAATTTAATTAACAATTTGTTACAATTAATACTTTTCTTTGCGGATTACTTCAAACCTATGGCAACGATGGATACTTTCTACAAATTAAAAAAAATGTTTAATTTATTTTTTCAAATATACCTTTATTGAAAAGCACAGCAGATAAGAAACACGAGGTAAGTTGTGATCTTCCATTAAGGTTTCTAAAATTATTGGTAATTGATTAAGCATTTGATTTGACATTTACAATCTCAGAAAATAATGCAAATTGTTAAAAACGAAAATATACTGCATCTATTTAAAATAACAGGATATATCACTTTTTAAGACTCTTCTTACAAACGTGTACACATAATCAATTACTTCAAGGTACAGTAGAAGTCAGGTTATCCGATCTGGGCCGTGGGCCGTGACTTGATCTCTAGTAATATCAGACAATACAACGCAGCGTGCTATGTGAGAAAATAGCAAAGCAGCGTATCATCCCATCATCACACCGAATCATCAAGCAGATTCAGTTCCTTAAAGGAAAAGAAGATTACCGACTTTGCAAGGTCTTCTAAGTGAAAATTACAGCTGTATAATAATATGATATACATCATAGTTACCACTACAATAAACGTTTTCTTTCGACTAGTGTTTCAATAATTAGTAGTTCAGTTCAACAGTAATTATAAAATCCTTTCTTTACACTACAAATATGCATTTTATTTATTTTTTGTCCATCCCGATTTTTGTTCGAATTATCCGAAATTTCGGATTTGCGGGGCTAAGGTTAGCGATGTTCTAGCGCTGTAATTCAGATACATGAAATATGCAAACGCTATGTGATGTATTAACGAGAACTGACTTTTTTGGTTCGATTAGTACCACAGTATGATTAGTGTGATTGAGATTCAGAGACTACATTCAAAACTTCTCCTAATGCAAATAATTTTTCAAAGAACTAGTAATTTTTGAAAAGTTCCTTCAACTTCTTTTCTCTGAAAAAAAATGTGAAGGAGTTTGTAATGCAATGAAAGCATAATTATTATTCGAAAAGCACATTCTCGTTTAAAATTTGAAATTCACACATTAAAGTTCAAATTGATCACATCTTTTCCATACACACATGCAAACTGTGAGAACGGCCCGTTGCATGTAAATTACTCCTCGTAACTGCAAGAGCGCTGTGTACCGTGTGACATTGAAGTGTAAAAACTAGCCTCGTCTTTAGTTTACTTTGAAGGTAATAATCGTGTTTTATGCACTGAAATGTTAATATTTGAGAGTGAAAGCGCTTACAAGCTTGTAAGTTTGAAAGACCAGCACCAGCTCCTAATTTGTATGTTTCACACCCTTTTATTCTTATCTGACAAATGTGTAGCCTTCCAACTCTACACAGATTTAGCGTCTCAAACTAGTGAATGAATTTATAATTTATGTATATGCTATTTAGACAGTTTTTATTGAAAATATTTTATTGGCGGTAAAAGTTCATACCATAGCGCGCAAGGACTACTGAATAAATTATATTCTCTTAAAATCAGTAACATAGAATTTTTTCACTTTTCCCCCCATCTATCTAAACTGTTATTAAACATAATTTTAATTAATTCCCGAAATTATAAGACGCAAAGTAGAGAAACAAAGTTACCTGTTATTATTTCACGACTCTAATTCGTATTATGACAGTCTACTTAGTAATCACTTAATAATGAGCTTTTTTACAGCCCTACGCGCGAAATGAAACTCAGGGTTTGTGGCGTAAAGAAAAACCGATTGAATGGATGCATAAAACAATTTCCATCACACTGGGACCCGCATATTAGATTCTGAATGGGGCACGAAAATCATGTGCGATCACAGAGCGTCGGCCGGCGATGTTGACTAAGCACCGACCGCAAGCCGCAAACCGCATTGGCGCGCTTCCGCCCGCACCCCCCCCGCCTACGCACCGCGCACCCATTAACGCTTCTGCTGCCAACCGTCCCAGATGGAACATATTTCGTGCGATCAAAACAAAATCTCTTTGAGGACGTTTCGCTTATCGCGTTATTTTTCTTCCAAATTACAGTTGCAATTGAATGCAGACTTCAGTTATTTGTATTCTCTTTTCAAAGAATAACACCGAATAATAAACATCAATTCTGTACAGATGTATTGCGTATGAAAAGCAGTTGAAAGGTGAGTTATTTTCCGTCAAAAGTTCATTACTTGCATGATTGACTATATGGTGTTTCCAGACGCGTCAATTATTACAGCCAATGGCATCGTACGAGTTCGTTTAGAGACGTTATATCCCTGGAGGCGGTACTCCTCCTCTGGAACACGAAATCCGTCGCCGACATCCGCTCGTGGGGTTTTCCTTCCCACATACCTCCCCCGGTGGGTCACCTCCCCAGCCCGCACAAGCTCAAGTTCCCGACTGATCTCCCAACAATAGTGGTAGTTTTAATGCAGGTAAGTGCGGATGTAATTTAATAGGAGGGGGCATTTGAATTGAATTGAATTGTTACCTTATTTTACGTGGAGAGACACAGGCCATCAGGCCCACTCTTCCGTCTGACCACGCAAATTTTGCTACGCATCTTTCACCAACAAGCTGACAAAGGAGGTATTTCTTGAGCGACGAAACAGGCGATTTTAATTTAGCCTGGAGGTTTCATTTAGGCCTGAGGATCTTTTACATACAGTACATTTACTAGCATGGGACAGCCGGCTTTACTTCTCCTCCGAAGGAAGGCGTACGAAGGATATTTTCGCCCTCAAAATCCACGTCTTCGATCGTGTTTGAACCTGCGCACTTGGATATAACAGTCCTAACCATTACACCATCGCCGCCGCAATGATGAATGAGGAATGACCGATTACGCGCGGACTGTGAACTTTCATTAAGGTACAGCGACGGCAATGGCCCAGTAATGATCGAAGAAACCTTAAGAAACGACCAACCGCAACACCGATCGTTAGAGTTCTCCTCTAGAACAGTCAAGAATTGGAACCATGAAACAAATGTCGAATATCCGCCACCGTCAGGGCCTGAACCCTTGGACCATCCGCTCATCGACGCTGCACAAGCAACAAGAATGTTTTACTGACATATCGTAGCCGTTCATCATCATTAGTTGCACTTCGTGTAATTATTATGCATTCGCAAAGGAAACAACCTTGATTCAGCAAGATTTTCGAGAAGAGTTCAACTTCCTGTTCAGTTTCCCACAGCATGTGGGAACCTGAAAGTAGAATATTGCATGAAATGTTTCTCTCATAAAACAGCAAGTGGTGGAGAAAACAAAATGAAGGACACTAGATACTTATCTAATTGCCTTTAGAGTAACGTATGTTATCTTTCCGGATAAATATGAAAACTAATGCATCACGACACTTGCAAAACCAAACATGATCTCTTAAACAACTTGTCAGGTTATTTCTTAAGCTCTTACTCGGTGACTTCTCCTGAGACTCGTGTACTTCACTTTGTTGAACGTGGTCTTTAGGATATTACAAGAGGACCTTACCGTCATTTTTGGAATGGACAAATGATTTCGCTAGATCGATAATTATTTATTCTGATAATGTCATGTCACTATTACATAGGAGGCGTTGGACAATGAGAAAAAGAGGAAACGTTAAATCTCCTAGAAAACATCCTGCAATCTCGCTTTGTCCATCACAAATCAAGAAATCGAGTTTTAATCCCCAGTACTCAGAGGTGGAAAGGTAGAGTTCAGATTGCTAAACCACGAATTGTTCGGGAGTAAGAGTTTCAATCGAAAGGAGAATAAATGAAAAAAAATCAGATTTGACAGTTAATATTGACATTTTTATATCGCTAGAATACTTTGTTTCATGAAAAAATGAAGTTCAGTAGTCTCTTTTAAACATTTAACTAGTATTAATACTTGTACACATGTAACTAGTGTTAATAAATAATACTGAATATTTGAATATTGTAATGGATTCTATTAATTGAAGCCTGATGTTGAAAATTTGCTAAAGTTGTTTTTGTTTTTTGTTTTCGTATTTTACCGATCTACTACAGTGAATCGTAAGGTAGGGATACATTAATAAATGCGAGTGAATTATCACTTGCCCAAGGATTGGAGTTATAAATTCAATAAGAGTTCGAAAGACCACTGAAGTATTTTTAAATATATTCACATAAAATGCAATAGAATTCCACCAATCAGTACAATTTCACTTTAATATATGTCTTCGCCGATGCTTCCCAAACAAGCTACTACACCTTGAAACCAATTCCAAATTCCCTATTAAATTATCACATCAACTTCTACCCCTGAATCATCACTTCTCTTCCCGCGTCCAACCACAGCGCTCATAAACACTAGACTTCTCGCCGAACAATTACAAGGCGCATCAATCTGCGCGGCGGCGACGGGGGCTGGGCGTGGGCGAGATCGCCCGGCGGAGTCAGGGCCGCCCCGCCTCCGCCTGCGACACCTGGCGCAGCCGCGTTTCGACGCCCCGCGCGGCCCGCGACTCGAGTTACGGCTGGCGGAGGCGGCCGCGCCGGCGAAGTGGGTCGGCGCTGGGGGGCGGGGCGCGGGCGGCTGGGCTGCTTCGGCTCGCTGCCACAGCTCGACACGCGACAGCCAACGCTGCAGAGCCTCCACACGAAGAAAAAGAAGAAAACTCACCCATGGAATTTCCTTAATAATAATAACAATAATAATAATAACAACAATAATAATAATAATAATAATAATAATAATAATAATAATAATAATAATAATAATAATAATATTTTCCTCTACATGATGTATGAGTCGGCTGAATATAAAATCCGGGTTGCAACCAGCTACCTAAGGAGCAGATCTAGTGACTGTCGATGTCTCTACACTACTTTGCGCAAAATGTGGGCTGTTCCGAAATTTCTTGCACTTCCCAGCAGCAAGACCTGGGGATTTAGCCAAGTTCTCATACAAATTTTAAGGAACAAATTCAAGAGCTGCGATGACTGCCAGTACGACCTGTGCTTTTACGCCCCACATTCTAATAGCGAATCTCCTTGAAAAATATTCCTATTGATCTGAATACTTTTTTTTCTACTGCTTCCTTTCCGCTGTATATTAGTAACATGGTACTCCACAACTTCAAACTAGGCTTGCAAAAATCAATAAGTTTAGGATGAAATCGATATATTTCAAATAATAATAATAATAATAATAATAATAATAATAATAATAATAATAATAATAATAATAATAGAGATAATAATAATAATAGAGATAATAATAATAGCAATAGTAGATGTAGTTGCAATAACAGTGTGCATAATATAATTCTGCGCTTACATGACAAATCCGGGAGGCATCAGTCTTCCCGAGGGAATTAAGTTACCTTCTAGTAAAGGTAATCAGTAAGCCAGAGCCACTCAATGAACGACTACTGACTACGACCAAGAAATTATTATTGTTAATGTAATAATATGTTAATGCGTAATCGTTTTAAAATTATTAATAAAGTATACTATATTAAATTATTTTATTATTTATCAAAGAGTTATTATCAGTATTAACTTATTATGATTAGGATTTCCGAGAAGCGCAAGGATATCCTCTTGTACGTATGTACTTGGCCATGAACGGGCACAGGCCTACAGGCGACCTTCCTCGCGACCATGGGTTAAGGGTGCACGTGTGGTTAGGACGTAGACACTCTCACGCCGCATTCCGGCCTTCTCAACCTGAGAAGTGAATTTTCTCATCGTCACACAGCATTCTGGGAAATTGCAAGGAAAACTCACACTAGACCTCTTGACTCGACCAGGAATCGAACCCGGGGCCGCGTAGTAGAAAGCGAGCACGCTGACTAACAGCTAGTCACAAGCCGATATTCGTCTTACGCAGTATGCAATAAAGACGTCATGTACAAAAATAAGGGTATTTGACTACCCATGAAGGGAACGCCGTTATTCTACTTCACAAGCCCCTCGAAGGTGTGGACGTTCCTCCAAACGATGTCTGGGAGCGTGAGGCGCAGTGGAAGGCCGTATGCAACGAAGGGAGCTTTGACCCCCGGGGAGCCCTGGGGGTCCCACGGCGAGCGCTGCTATGACGCGCGAAGTGGCCGTGGTTTACAATCACCGAGGGAATCTCGCGGGCTAAATATACCGCGTTTGCGTCACTGGCAGTCATTTTCATACCCCGCGCATTCCGCACGCCTTTCGAGCGAGTATAATATAACTTTTAATAACTAAATTGCCCCTGGGGATTGCGTAAACTTAGTCTTTCGGTTCTAGGTCAGAGGAAGACTTATAACACGGGCAGGATTTTCTTTCCCAATGATATCACAAAAACGGCTTTCATTGAGTTATTGTCTCTATCACGCACATCATTCGGTAACAATATATTAGAATCCCTTTGGCGTCGTGTGAAAATACGCCAAGTTCTCCCAATGTCGTTGCGAACACGAAAACAAACGTAGTGTCTCTGTATGTGGAAGTTTTTATTAAATTTTTTTGCTTCTAGGAATATTTTGAACAATGAACAGGCGTCGTGATTTGTCATAGCATCTCAACACGTACATTTTCGTGTAAATGCAATACGATTGAGAGTGCGATGTGCTGAGCATTTTATTGATAGTTTAATTTCAATTCGATATATTATCTCAATCCATAAGTAGAAAAACATTGCCATTCGACAAAATTTAAATCGGACTCCTAATTCTACCAAGATCGAAAGAAAACAAACGGGAAAATGGCTTCATTCAACAACAAACAAACAATAACAAACAAAAACAAATATATCCTCTTCGTAAACGCATTTTGAGAAGTGTCAAAATGTCTAGGGAGACCATACGAAATGAATTGCGACATAATCGCGAGAGAGCTCCTCTTCGTCTCGTACGAGTCGGCGGTTTGCGCTTGGGGCAGCGCGGGCGAGTCGTTGCTGGCTGTCAGGGCTCTATCACCATTCGGCGAAACTACGAGGCGCAGTCCGGCGCCGCCATTACAGGGCAATGACTGCGCACCCATTCCACGATGCTTATTTAAAATCGAGTGTTCCATCACGATCGGCTCTTCGCTGCGAGCGACGGAATACGCTTAGCACACTTAAGTTGATGAGGTACCTCGGAGTCCGCGCGCCCGCGCGGGCCGTGTAAGGGCAGTGCCTATTACGCAGCCAGAACAAACATCGCCCGAGAGGCGACCGACCAATGTGCCTCCGGCGCTCCCACTCGCCGCCGCCGCCGCCGCCATCAAAGTTGCCGCCTGAGCCAATGCCACCCGCTTCACTGGATCGACCGCCATCGTTGCCGACGCGTTTATTCGATCTGCCGCTACTGCCTCCCTTGCTGCCGGCGCATGTCGCGGGGGTTGCCGAGGAGGCAGGGAAGTCGATATCAGTTTGTAGTATATTCCTGTAGCCATTTTAATTCACACGTAGACAGTTCTAGTTAACTTCGTGAGCTGTGCGTGATCACAGAATATATATACAGAGTCGTAACGAATACAATGTATACTAAAAAAATGCCAACGACTGGGAAATTGGGATGTCAGCAATTCGCATGCTTCTTACCCTGTGTCGAAATCTAATAAGTATTTCTCATCCTCTGTTTACATGACTAATGCTGACAGTGCCTCCCTGAGCGCAATTGAAGAGCTATTTTCCAAAGTGACGTGTCTTCATAAATCACAATTTTACAGGAAGGGAAAGAATTAATAATCAGACTTAAGAGTTCAAGACATGATTCAACGATTTTAGGATATCGTTCAACGTAAGATAAACAATTGGAGGGCTAACTAGAACAAGGGACTATCCCACATTTTTTTGCGAAATAGAGTTACTAGCATTACACAAAACTTCAAATATTATTCTTTTAGCGTAATATGTTATTTGCATCCAATATGGACTAAAATACAGGTATAACGCATTTCAAAGTTTAAAAATGTAAAGAGTTATACAAGGAAAGTTTAGGTTGAACCCATATATATCAGAACAATGCTAATGTTGGATAGCCCCTTGTACTACAGAGCCCTTCAGTTTTGGCAGCGTCATGGAGAAGCATCTTCAAAATATATAGATACGTACAACTAGAAATCAAACAAAAGTAGAAATACGCCTCTGAAAATAAGCTCTTCAGTCGTGAATCACAGTAATATATCACGAAATACATATTTGACTGCCGTAGAACGAAACGAGCATCGAACATAATGAATGAAACCGAGGAAAAAGCAGAGTCACCACATAACTACAACTCAAACATGAGGGAGCAAACCACTAGAGAATTGCCTTGCTTGGAAGAAGACATTCTGATTCCTTCATCGCATGTATACACTTGGAAACTAATGCTAGAAACCAGACTCGGGAATTATTGCCTTTTTTGAGACGACTTTTTTCGCGAAGGTCCCTCTAACTCCCTCCCACGTCGTCGCAGAGGCGATGTCCCGAGCGGGCGCAGCCAATTGGGCGTGGCTGCTGGACTGTTTGCGGACACGCGTTCAATCAGAGCTCTCCCTGGACGATGTCCAGTCGTTAAAGTTCCAAACAAGACCAGGCCTTTACATCTACCGTATAAACGAGATGGTTTTAGTGGATGAAAAATGCAGCGTAGGATAATGAGGACAATTTGTAAATCTGATTGAAATGGGCGGTGACTATCTGTCGGAAATGTAACGCCAGCATCACTTTTTTCGACACACCTGCCCAACTACACTGGCAGAGCACATTAGAAGAAATTATAATACATTATACTGGTTTTACAAACACGTTGGTGTTTGTATTTATGGTCATGATTACATACCTACCTGTGCCTTTTAAACTATCTTCACACGCTTTACCGCGCGAATGTTTGAATATCAAAGAAGCAAATCCCTCAAACACTTCGTGGCAAAATACAGTTACAGTGGTACGTTTATCAGCGCAGCGTTTTATTGATTTTTAAGATGAAGATTCCTACGAGATGTGTGTTGACTGCTCCAGACCGTACAGTTCGTTGTGATAGATACTTAGTGATGCAATGATGGCTACTTTGGTATGTTCCATCACTTTCCACATGCAGCCCTCAGAAAAAAGTGAAGCGTTACAACTAAAATTAATCTCTTTTTTGATCAAACAACTATAAAAGTGAAGTGTCTACCAGAAACTTCTGTTTTCGACCTATGGAACTGCGCCTACCACCTCGGCAGCGTTACACTTCGATTTAAGTAGAGAGCCAACTGACAGATCATCAGGTGGACGCGGTTATCCAATCGGGACTTCAATACCTGGTATTGAAGCTCGCGAAAGGATAATGGCGCCACAGCTGATGATCTGTGTACAGTCCCTGGCCATATTAATGTGTTCACGCTACATTTTCTACAATTTACATTCTCCAATTTCCTTCTAATGTTTGCTTCAGATGTATTAGAAACGAACCTGTTGAGAAACTTGACGTTGTGAAAATTCAAGTAACATTAATGCCTTAATTTCTCCTTTTTCTTTGGATGCAGGTTCTTTGGCCCGCAAAACAAACAAATTTAGGTACGGATTAAGTTTAAACAAATTGAATTTAAGAAACAAAAACAATAAAAGTAAGTAAATCTAAGATAAAACAATAAATTATAGATAACGAAGAAGCAGGTTTTCACTCATAAAAGCAATGTGACCTCCCACAGAAGAAATGTTGCCATAGAAACAATTTTTTTATACATATTCACGAAAGATTTGCTACTACTGAAAAACATCAATAGTGTGGCGTCGTTAACACGAGGGCCAGAACCGTTAGGTTGGTGAAAGTACGCTGCGGGGGAGGAAGGAGGGGTTAAGCCTGAACATCCGGAGTTTGCGCTCTGGCGGTTGACTCATGTAGAGCCGCAGAGCCACAAAAATACCGTTGGCTGTAAACTCCGAGGAGGCTAGCTAGCGTGCCTCAACCGGAAGCAGGCAGCCAACCTGAGAATTCTCTGTGTGTGGGCGTAAACCAAAGGCTGGCCTGCGAGCCTCGCGCCAGTGCGAGTCTATCTATGGAACAGTGGTGGGGGTGTCAGCCTCAACTATTTAACGCGGCGCCATCTGCGCCCGCGTTCTCATTCAGTTTGCATCGGGTAGCTTGTACGTGTATGTACAAGGAGGGTGTAGGAGTGAGGGCGAGATGTCCGGAGAGTAAGGGCCAGACAATCTCACGTGCTGTAGGCACACGGTCGCCACGACCGGGTTAACTTTTGGCGTCAGGCCATGTGACGGTAATTGTCACGGGACAGAGGTCCGACGGCGCGCATCACGCGTGGCTTGTATTTTCTGCGGTAAAGCAGTGTTCCGAAAGGAAAAGGTTGCCGGAGTGTTTTAATATTAGCAATTCATTGTAACTTGTACATAATCTTTGAATATATTATTTTTTATTTTGTTATTGAAATTTATTTCTTATTTCACTACGTCACAATAGAAATAAAAGTTTTACTAAAAAAACAAGGGAAAGCAAAACAACAAGGGAAAGCATGCATACCCGGTCCGGATGGCAGAGATCGTTAGGTTACGGCAGTAGTGCCGCGGATGCAGTAGTGCCGAAGGATCGCGGGCTCGAGTCCTGCCTCACGCGTGGTTGTATTTGTGTTTGTCCTTTCACTCTCTTGTCATCCCCACATCATGTCACCTTCACAGTTACCATACCGTTAACTGCAATAGTGGTCGCTAATGACCTAGATGTTGATGCGACCTTAAATAACAAAAATACAAAAGAAATACCCTAAATTTTGCCGGTGGTCATAATGATTCGGCAAGGGACCGCGTGTCAATCGGCGCCGCGCATTGCAGCTGCAGGTGGGGAAGAGGTGGGGGGGGGGGGGGGCTCGCGGTCCGGCCCCCGGTGCCCGGGGGGCGACAGAGGTTGACGCGCCCAGGCGCCGGACCGGCCTTGAACGTCGAGCGGCGCACGCCTCCGACGGCGACAGCGACCGCGTCGAGCGGCGCGGGGCCAACGGGACCGCGCGCAGTGGGTCCAAACGGCACCGAAAGCGAGCGCAGCGGGCCCCTTCAGAACCTCGATAAAACAAATATTAATTAAAAACCTCACTGTCGCAATGATGGTAAAAACGACGTACAACATTGTTGTTTTCGTTGTTTTTCCGTAACTTACTTTTTTTATGATAAAATGCGTTCAATTTTCTGTTCTAACTATATTTCCTTCTCAGAGAATGGAGTTAATTGCAAAATGTCATTAGTGTTTTCTGGAGTTTTAAAACGATACGAATGGTTGAGCAAAGAAATATAATCTTCGCTCACGGAGTTTGTCCTCTCGTAATGTTTTGTGTATAAGTTGGCAGCAGCTGAAAGGTGTTATTTTATCTCTGATAATTTGCAGTTCCGATTCAAAGGTCAGGTCTTTATCATCATACTATCTCTGAAAAGATAAACATTTGGAGGAAACAAGTTTTGGTCGTTTATAATTTTCTAATCAACGGTCACGACTTTTGGACCTTTTAGGCTTACTGAGTAGGAAGTTGTCAACAACTGAAAAGTGTACTATTTTTTCACTGGTAATTGACAGTTCCAATTGAAAGTATTCCTGTCTTACTACCTATGAAAAGATGGGCATTTGGAGAAAACAGGTTTAATCCATCGATATTGCGCCTTCCGGTCCATTTCGGCCTAGTGCGTTCGCGTGCTGAAATTTGCATCTTTCGGCTACTTTAGCGCGCTGAAATTGACAGCAGTGAAACTTGCACTATTTTATCATTGATCATTAACAGACCCAATTCAAAGAATTCATCATCTTACTATGTCTGAGAAGATGGGGATTTGACGACAAAAGGTGTTTTGTAACGAAATTCTTTTCACCGTTCGCGTCTTTCGGTATATTTCGGCGTAGTGCGTGTGCGTGTTGAAATTGACAGAGTTTAGCTAATTTAGCGAGCTAAATTTAACAACGGAGGGAAACTACTATTTTACCACGTATAATCAACAGACTCATTTTGAAGAATTCATCACCTTACTATTTAAGAAAGTGGACATTCAGAGATGGCAGGTTTATTCATAGATATTAGGAGCTCACAGTCAGCATTGCCGTTGTCTCTGAAGCGACTCTGATCGGGAGGTCCTACGTTTCGAAACCCAACACAGGCCGATTTTCGACGCTTGTTGTACAGCTAGGTCGAATACAAACGCTATTTGGAGGAGGACTCTCGCGGCCGACCGCTCTGTCCGGTAATTTTCATTGGTTTCTGCGAACAGTACCAGATGATTGCCAGAGCAATTCCCTAACAAACGAGCCACGGACCGCGCGCGATTTTTCCTTCCTCATCCTTGCCTCTCCTTTCCCCTTACGCACACACACACATACACACGTGCCTGCGAAGTACACTACAACGCATATCGGGAGACCAGTCAGGAGCTTAGAGCTTAATCCGGCTGAGGCGGAGCCTCGTTAGGGGGATAGGAAAAATGCCCCGCAAGATGGAGCTTACCGTCCAATGAGGAACACTGCCACTTCCCGGGATAAAACATTGACTACACGAAAGGATCGAATGGTCACAGCAGCTGATGTGCCCGGGAACAATCAACCAATCGAAGTGTAGACATCAACTGATTTGTCTTGGCCGTGCGCGCCTTTTGGTTCACTTGGGGCTCGTGCTTCCCCGGCGCGGGGCGGCGGCCGGTCACGCTCCGGGGCTTGATTAGCCCGGTGCCCCGGCCGGGCGCGTCAGTCGCCGTCCGCCCGTTCCATTTGCTAAATTGCTATATGCGCCGCAACAGGTCAATCGCGCGGAGATTGACGGTCGAGAGGCGAAATCGCTCCCTTTATCGCCAGCCCAAACATTTGCCTCCCCTGCGCCTGACTCTCGTTACGTCAAGCGGAGGCGAGAGAGGATACGGCTTCGAGTCCTCGGCTTCGTGATAGAACGGCTTCTGGGGAGAGGTAAAATAGTTCTGGAGAGAACGTTTGCAGACGTGGGAGGGGGAGTATGAAGAGATAAAAATTAAGGAGAATCATGAGAAATAGATGCAAAAAATGAAAAAAAAATGTTTCTCTTCAGGTAAATCTCCCATGAAATTATCAGAACGACGAAACAGGTACCAAATATTCAAGATTGAGATCTGTTTCATACGAGAAGGAAAGAAACACGGACGTAAAATTATATTTTTCTTACTAACTGTCAGAATACAATATTAAGCTGCGACACAGTCTTAACGAAGTCTACATCGAAGGTAAAGACGGAAAACGTCAATCGTCGTTACTTGTCTGGCATGTGAAAGTATTTTCCGACCGTAATAACCTATTTCTCGCACACTACAAATTACTCTCCTAAATTCATTTTGCATCAACGCTCATTCTTCTTGTGTCCATTACCCAAGCACGACCGGCGGCGATAGTGCAGTGGCTGCGCCGATGCCATTACATCATCGTTGACCGGTACATCCTAGCATTCGAATCCCATCAATGGGTTATTTTTCACACAAGCTACAAAGCCGTATCGAAATTAACAACTGTCTGGTGATGGCTTCGGTTGCTCTTCAGACAGTATTTATCCTAAGTGTCTCTGATCAATACCAGGTGAATGTCGGTCCAGTAACCTTTCAAAATGGTTCGGAACCGCGTGCGATCTTTTCTTGCTCAACTCGTTTCCCATTACACACTCTTACATTTACAGGACGTACTCTATCATTCACCGAGCGAAATGTCTGAGGGCGTAGCACAATTACTTCGCATTCGGGAGGCCCTGGTTCACTCCTTTTCCTGTGATCCTGACCGGGATTTTCGTGGTTTCCCTCGGTCATCCAGGCGAATGCTGCGATTGTTCTACACGGCCGCGAAACCGGCGTTGCTAACCGAATTCGTGAACTACGTGAAGTCACGAAGGTTAAGTGAATTCGAGATATCTGGGGTGAGAGACCCCGCGATCAAATGGCGTATCTGGAAGAACCCCGCGATCAAATGGCGCCAAGGCCAATTGCTCTTTTCGGGACAAATACACACAAGTACACTATCATACTATCTGACGTATCTATCGTACTACCTGAACGGAGAAAAAACTGATAAGCCAACGTGTAGTTCGGAGCTAAATCTCAATTTCCAGCACCTCCTGTTCCGTTTTGGCCGCGCCGCGCCCTCCCCGCAGGCGCCGGGCCGGGGCCGCACAGGCGGAGGCGGCGGCGGCGGCGGCGGCGGCGGCGGAATGCACGAGGCTGCTGACAGAGTAATAGCAGGGCGGGAACGGCGAAACGAGGCGCTGGTGCAGTTGGGAAATGGCGTGTTGGTAATTGTGATTGTAAGCTGATGACGTTGTTTGTGATAGCACGGTTGATGCTGGTGTTGATAGCTGTACGGATGACACTGATTGTTGTAGTAGAGGGAAAGGTGATCTCGACGGTGATTGTGTTGGCGGTGGCGATAGTAATGAGGATGTTAGCAGTGGACAATAGACTAGGGTTGATGGAAGCGTTCGTGGCAGCCGCAATAAATAGATGGTCAATGGATAGGGACGACTTGACGGGAACGTGAAGGGTGACGATGGCAGAGAACGCTGTGGCGTCTTTGCCGGGGCAATAAATCACAGACGTGAACGTTTTGTAATTTATTGAGTACTTTTTTGTAAAACGCTCCAACACCTGAATACTATTTTCAATTAACAATATTGACCTGTTACCAGAAGGGATGTTTCTGGTTACCGCCACCGCTGGCCTGATAATTTGATATCGTATTCGGTGAGCGTACAAGCGAGTATGCCGCACCTGCCGTCTCGACGTAGCACGCCGGCTTCAGTTCCCTGCCTCAGTAGCCTATGCATTGAAATGCGGCACCGCGCATAACCCACAAGACTTCCTACCGACACGCCCAAGAATCAGAAGAAGGAGTTTAGGTCTGGGGGCCGCTTATATTACTTTCTGGGCCAGCTGACGGAATGGCGTCATCTCGCTGTTTCCGCCGACGCGTTTCCAGAGCCAGCATGTCTACAGGGTTCACAAGTTTGCCCCGAGTGGTCAAAGGGGTTCACAAGTGGCCACCCACGACACGGCACCCCTTCCCTTCCGCTCCCGAGGTTCGCCATTGTTCAGCCCGGCACCCCTTCCCGCAAACTGCCTGCTGTCGCAAACTACTTCCTCGCGCATTTCATGTGCATTATACACACGTGGTTAATATTTTGTAACGTTCGTACAAGGCGAATGATATGACGCCACGGCGCAATGTCGTCGGCAAGCGAGACTGCCAATCCGATCCCGGCGCGAGCACAGAGTGCGTCGGCAGAGCGTCGACGAGCGTGATAAAGGGGCGGGTGAGCGTAGGCGGCCGAGGCAGTCGCGCGGAATGCGGCGCTGCGGGGCGGTGAGCTCAGCAGCTCAGTCGCTGCGCGTCCGCGTTCCACCTCCCCTGCCCCCTCGCCCGCCGGCCACGCGCCTCGCCGGCCCCCGGTCGCCTTTTTACCCGGGTTACTAATACACGTAAGCACGTTTGCGGCTCTTTACGGGCGGATTAATTCGCCTTTTGCCCGCTGGTGACGTTCACAGGCCTGCGTCCTGTTTTTTATTTATTATTCACGCCTGGGGGTATGGGAGACATGAGGCGAGCATGACGCATTTCCAACACTTTATTATTATTTTTTGTTATTTAAGGTCGCATCAACTTCTAGGTCATTAATGACCACTATTGCTTGTAACGGTGTGGTAACTGTGAGGATGACACGATATGATGATGATGATGATGATGATGATGATAGGGGGTGAAAGGACGAACACAATACAACCATGCTTGAGGCGGGACTCGAATCCGCGATCCTTTTGTCCGAGATCGATACGGCCTTAGCCATCTCTGCCATCGGATCGGCACTTTATTTTGCATATTTGAACTGTCCGAGCTCTTCTTTCGTCGTATAGCTATAGAAATTAAGACGATTGCAATGGCAAGTTACAGTTTTAGTTTTGCCCCGTCAGAAAAAATTGAACCCGGGATAGCACCACGAAAAGCTAGCGTAATGGTTGCTTGGGGTTTTGAGTTAATATTGGAGTAGAAATCATGAGATACAGTAATATGATAAAGAAGGGGGGGGGTTGTAAATTAAATTCTTTGTAGAGTTGGGCACTGGACATGAACCAGCATGGGTTGCATGGATAGTCAGTTTAAGGAAATAGTTTGGTTCTACGGATAGGTCAGTATATGTACTGACAGCGTTTAGATAGATGTAGTATATGTACGTACTATGATAAAGCTGATCACTCTGGACACAGAAAACAATCCAATTTTCCCTATCTACATCACTTTCGAGATTATAATAAATTCTTCCGGCCCATTTCGTGAAATAGAACGATCAGTAAGTGATTTCGTTCTCATGACAATTATCTTGCATGATTGCAGGAAAAATGTCCAGTGCCCGAGTGGTAGGCTATCCATTAAGTCAACTTCACGAATAAAATTATCTCAGAAAATGTTTCATAATTTTCAAAAGAGGATATTAATTATATTGCGTTCGTGCCGCTAGAACACACGGCAGCTCTTCCTGCGATTGAAATATCACATCTTGTAATCCGCAAGCATAGAGTAGTCGGAAACAAGTCGGGGGGAGGGGTAACATCGTCTTTAGATGTGAATACCAGAAGTATTGTTGGTGTTAAGTTCACGAGTTTTAATCAATGTATCACTTTCTAGAAGAAGAAGAAGAAGAAGAAGAAGAAGAAGAAGAAGAAGAAGAAGAAGAAGAAGAAGAAGAAAAAGAAGAAGAAGAAAAAGAAGAAGAAGAAAAAGAAGAAGAAGAAGAAGAAGAAAAAGAAGACAAAGAAGAAGAATAATTTATGACTGTGTTCGGAAATAACTACAAAAAATATGAAAAGAAACAATATTTTTTCAATTGAAGGATGTAACACATTATACTACGAGATTTTATCAGCATTTTATGTTCAAAACATGAATAAGGAAGGGTAAACTGGAAAATTCGTAGAAGTCTATTATACCAATGGAACCCTGAGGCACACAAACGCCTGAGAGCCTCATAAGAACGGCAATGACCAGTTGTTCATACAGATCGGAACTGCTTCGCATGAGGGAGGGTGGTTATTAGAGCGTCCCTTAATGGTGCGACGGGATGAAGGTCCGCGAAGATGCCGGTCGAACTGGTTATCGCCTGCGAATCTCCAGGTCAAGGAGACCCACTCAAAGTACGCGTGTGCACGTGAGAACTGCAGGTAGTGACACGGGGTCTCCTTCACACGGCGGCTGCTTTCTCGACCAACTGCATTTCGAGGATGATTTCGGTGAATGCTTTTACGAACTTGGAGTGGGGGGCAACATTTTCTCTTTCTTATTTGTTGTCATAAATTATTGTATTTGCTGTAAAAATAATTATATTCTTTGAATTATTTAAAATTGGAAATAATAAAATGCTAATAAGCTGACCTCCACATAACCCTAAACAACAGTAGATAACTACAGTGCAAAAGATAGAAAAAAAAATTAAAAGGCCTTCAAAATAAAATAATGAAATTTCGCTTGCATTCGTTTTGCTTTGTGCTATGTTATTTATGTGTGCCATGTTATTTGGTACCGTTCTAGAAAACATAGAATCTTAGAAGTACAGAAAACAATCGAATAAAATTATGAGAAAATAAGCTTCATGAACCTCTAGCTATATGAACATAAAAACTGACATACACTGCTATTACACTGCTCCAAAGAACAGGTTTTACGACTATGTATATCAGCTGTATGAAAGTTGCAGATACAAATTATACTTATTAATTATTTATTTTAGTTGATGTCAGATTAATAACACATGACTTCTAGATTTAAATGTGGGCTTTCCTTAAGCAGACTCAACTCTCCAAGCAACACGGCGAGAACGGATACACTGCTCTAATTTATGTAATAGTGCAAACAAACCCAGGTAATGAAAACGAAAGCAATTTTAAAAGTTTTTTTAACAGTCTTTGAAATGTCCAAGCAGCAATTATCAGTTTTGGAATGATTCCGTACAACAATCCGTATCAAGTGCTCAACACCAACAATAGAAAAAAACTCACTGACATAAAATAAATGTCCTCCCACTAAATCATCACTACAAACAGAATCACCAATATAATGCAAAACTTTGAAACTGCAAACAACATTTTCAATTTTTTATGCTTTCTGGAACATTTCATAGAGCCCTAATCTTTCAAATTTGTAATTTGTCGATCTTAGAGTAAAAATATTTCACTTTTTCAAAATACGCAGCCCAAATGCTATCTTAACTTCTTCCCTTTTAGGTCTTGTTTTGACTGGAAATTTGCTTCATACTATTTATTTTCTAAACTAAATTTACTTAACAAATTGGTCTTCGTAGTGATTTGTTACTTTCCTTACACATTCCAAATCGAAAGCTTTTTTGACAGATATTGAATGAACGTTCGATCTCTTCCATCAAAAGACTTATAAGTAGAAAAGGTTATTGCACATGCAAAATTTTCTGCAGAACTTAACATTACTTTCAATGAACGAAATAATAAAATATTTATTTACGTCGACTTGCTCATCTGTTAGAAAAGTGCGCCCACTTACACAGGTGGCAATTTCATAACAAAATCGTGAACATCACTAATATGGCGGTGATTTATACCTTTATACAGACACAAACAGGAATGCAAATGCTGGATGAAATTGTCGATTTCCCTTTTATGTATCATTTCCAAGTATTGACGTAATTTATAAAAAAGTATCTGTACTCTTTGTTTTTCACTCACATAAAGAAAGAAAAAACGGACAGAAACCGTTAAGGCTTTCTTTGCGATTAAATTACGTACATTATCTTTTAATAAATTATGCTATTGATCATGTGTTTAAGAAGTTGAAAATATTTACACATTATTTTCGTTTAATGCTCCAAAGTACAGTATAGGGTGTTTGAAGATGCATCACTCATACTTGGAACACGTCCCATTCATACAGAAATTATGAATGGCAGTTAATGTCCGGCAACCTGCCAGGCTAAGGCGTCATGAAGTGCACGGTCACTAGTAGATAGGGTAGGCGCGCACTGAGAAGTAACTAGACTAGAAAACGTATCCAGGCCAACCGGTTTGAGATTCGAAGACTTCGGAGTAGGGAATGGTGTAAGTTCGGTGACGTTAGGCATGCCGTATATAACCAGATGTAACGTCCAGCCAATGGCGGTCGAGGTAAACTGGAGAAAATACTATACGTGCAGGCCGCATGGCAACCAATTCTCATAAAAACTACCAATAAGCTGCGGCGTAAGAGAGAGTTTCAAAGCGCACAACCATCGAATTTACATATACTATAAATTATATATATACATTAATATTATAAATTTATGAAACGACTGATTAACAATAATTCCGAAGATTAACACTGATTGTCATCTTTTGTAATTTATTAAGCAATTAATAATATTTTACCTAATGACATTTAATTGTGTGTGTAGATAACAATTATTGAATAACAGGCAACAATCTATTAACTTACAATTACAGACTAACAAAGGTACTGACCTATCACTCTCATACTGAACTTTTATCTATAACAAAAATAATTTCATTCATAAATTATAATTAAAGTCCTTGAATTAAATAGAATACAATGTCAATATACTACTCATTTAATTATGAAGGGTAATATTCTAAAGCTGTATGACTTTCCCGAACAAAAATATACTCAAGATTAGATTTTCCTGATATATTGAGGTAGAATGTTTTTGCAATATGCATAAATTCTACGACAATTGTCCTGTGTTATGAACATACACTATTTTTGTTTTGTAAGCTGGTAGGCATTATTCTGGCACGTCTGGGAACCACTCTACCAGTAATTTCTAAGATATAAGATTTCTAATTATTTATTACTTTATCCCGTCATCAGTGACTCTACAAAGACGTAAATGAACAAATATAATTAGCACATAAATAAAACAAAAATACAAATGGAATATAATAATACATTTATTTGTTGAGGCTGTTGCTTATATCAGGTGGGTAACCATTTACGGAAGTTGTAAGAGTTTTTCGGAAGGAATGTCTTCTAATTTCTGAAATTGAACAAGTAAAGCATGTTCTGGTGTTTCAATTTATTGGAAGATGTTTTTTGAATGGTGGATAATTACGAAAAAACAAATTTATCTCTTCAACGTTCAAAGCGGGGAGGTGCAAATCAAAGGTATAGACCGATGCTTCAGAGGACAAGTTTTTGATCCACTTAAGTAGCCCATATACGATTCAGTTTAAGAAGATAAAATCTGGAAGCGGTTAACTTGTTTTGTTTTTTTGCACGTGAAATCACTTAAAGCCACTGGGACGCACATTAACCTTGCAATTACTGGTTATTTTTAAGACCAATTCGAAATAAAAAAAAAAGAATGTAACGACAAATACAGCTAACACCTTTAAAATTACTCTGAATATTTAAATTTTAATTACTAAATCTGATAATTCTACTTTGCTATTGCTTTATTACCTATAAATTCAATGTATTAACTACCAATTTCACTTCTTTGTGTCACCACCTCTTATGGAATTGCCACCATTCAACAACTTTGGCTACTTAAAAGAGGCACTGGTTCCAGTTATGCAATTTTAATTTTAATATACATTATGATAATCAATATTTGATTTTAAAATTACACTGTACTACAATTTGAAATGTCTTATTTCTGGACTTCTCTTGCCAGACAATGATTTACGTCTGCAATTCATGACACATGTTTAATATAAAAATTATATAAATATAATTAAATAATTAAAACATCAATAAAATTAAATATGTAATAAACTGTCGAATAAAGTATAAGTAAATATTCAGTTTATTTTAATAATAGAACTGAAATAAAATAGACTTTTACAAACTCAATCATCCGAAAAGTCATTTAAAATGTCTATGATCAGTAAACCTCAAGAAAGATGTTTTCATGTTATACTAGAAAATTTTAACTACTTCATTCGTGGTATACGTTTTTGTAGAACTTCTTATTACAAAACTTCTTATTATAAATTATTGTTTTTGGTATCAATTTATTATATCAGCAATTACAAAATTCATTGTGCCTTGCCGATATTATTATTATATAAATGAAATTCAGTTACATAAAATCACGAAACAATTGTACGGCTACGTTTCTCAATCAGGCAGTGAAAAACTGTTTCAAATACATTAATTCAAAAGAAAAGTATTTATAACAAATGAAGGAAAATATTTAGCTAAATAATTCTTGAAAAAACGTTTGTGGAAAAACATCAAACCACTGCAAAAAAAGCTTGCATCAAAACACTGCAAAAAAAACTTCAAATACTTCACATATTACAAAAATACTGAAACTGTGGCTACTGAAATAGTGAATTTGAAGTGGCATAAAATCCTCTTCTTAACGTAAAAAAGGAGTAAAAAGAAATCAACATGAATAATTACTGATCTTATGAATAAATTTTATTGCATCTGCAATCACGAATTCCAGAACATTTTAGTCACGTCCATGTGACAGTTACTTTCCTAACGAGACCACATCTAATAAGGGCGAAATGATGAGGTACCGCCGACAATAATTGCAGATCTTGAAGGCGAGGGCCACTTAAAGGGTACTTCGGATAATTTTGTCAACCGCCACGGAGGAGGTTGAAAGTGATATGTTCTTTTTGCCAGATACATTTAACTGCATTGGCTGATTTAATATGCAGTTGTAATAGCCGCACTATTAACTACCTGGTAGGTGTCCGAGAAATATTTGCATCTAAAAAACCCAGATGCTTTCATTTGAGAAATTCATAGAAAGCAGCCTCATTTGCGAAGTAAATGAAACGTATATATTAATCATCTGAATTGCTCAAAATTTAAATTAAAATAAAAATAAAATAATCGAATGCACTTGCTAGAGAACTGTAATATCTGGCAAGTGATAGTTACAAGATTTCTTCTTTGAATAGCTCCAATATATTTACAAAATCGCGAAGGGATGTCTTAAAGCAGTATGAGGTAAATATTGTAATAAAGGCAATTGAGACACTGCCAAGTGCCTATTTAGCCAGCGATAA
Source organism: Gryllus bimaculatus (assembly GCA_017312745.1). Lineage (NCBI taxonomy): Eukaryota > Metazoa > Arthropoda > Insecta > Orthoptera > Gryllidae > Gryllus > Gryllus bimaculatus. Next base: position 985,209 of record BOPP01000219.1, read on the forward strand.
TATGCTACATTCCGCCTGCTAAGATACAACGTGCACTATATTTACGGGACCAATACCCCATCAATGAATGAACCCGCAAACACAAAACACGAATCATGCAAAATATCATTTCGTTTTCCTTTCCCATAATAAACAGATGAGGATGTTGGAAGTGGTGTATTCTTTTTGCCAGATACATGCATTCATTAATTTTATATGCAGTAACAATCTTGAAGTTTAAATTATTTTCCCATAATTTATCTTGGATTTCAGTAACTTTTCTTGTGTAAGAAACTTTATGAAACAGTAATAACTGACAAGTGTTTGAATGACCGTAAAGACTCTTGAATATTTCGGATTTGTTCAAATATTGTCTATTACTAAAGTAATTACAATTATTTCTAGGTCATCACCATTTTTGTTTCCAGTGCAGATTTATATAATTGCATAACGGAAATAATAACCGCAAAGGTGTTCGTTAAGTTAGAAAAATAAAAAAAAATATTCAATTTCATACGCTTAAAATGGTGAGTTGCGCGGTAGAAATAACTTCTGTTCATTGAAAAACTTCGCAAACCCACGTCTGCACCTGGGACGAAATGTTATCTTTTTTTGCAAGAAACAGAAACTCCAAAAGCGCCTGGCAAGGTCGTGACTGGAACGCACATTCGCAGGACCTACCCTAAGAGCAAGGAACCGGCCCCGCAGCCAACAGGTAGAGACAACGAGCGCGGTTGCGGCTCATACCTCGCCCGCCGCCCACGCGCGCACAATCGGACCGCCGCGCCGCGCCGCGCCCCCGCCCACGGAGGCCGCCGCCGCCGTGTAAGATGCAAATGACGTCGTATTATTACGGAGCTTATCGGACCAGAGCAGTGAACCCGACACGTCCGTCCCATAGATGATGTATGCGCGAGAGTTGCAGAGTTCGACAACCGGATATCGCTTTCCTTTTGGTGCAGATCTCGCGCAAGAGATAGCAAACAGAAGCAACAAGGAGATGGTTCAGATATTTTTCAACAAAAGATGAAACTACATTCCATGAGTAATCGTAAAAATCAAATGGAGCCGTATGTATCAAATGGAGCCGGATTTGGGGAATAACATTATTTGACACAAAACTATTTACTTCAGTAATCTCTTACAACGTTTGACACTATTTCTATTTGAATGATCGAATGATTTGTCAAAATATCAACAGAAATATCAGTTAAGTTAGTAGGTAATTACACCCATCCACACAGATTTCTTTGATTTTTGTTCTTATAATTGCACGCATGGGTCGATGCACCTCTCCAATGACGAGAGAGCAGATTTCTCCTAGAAACTCCAACGCGCTTTAAGCGAGTGAGTAGTGGAGGGAAAGAACTGCACGTGGAAGCCAGAAGCAGTCGTTAAGGTAGGGGCTTGCAAAATTTTCCAGTACACAAAATCACAAATTATTTTCACATTGCATCTCACCGATTTAAATTTATACAATTCCATAATTGTAGGTTTGTAATTTAAATTTGTATATATATGAGCCAGTTTATGTTATATAATGTTTGCGGCCTTTTCCCCAGACAGGTATCTCCCACCAGCGGATAACCACCCCAGCCGTTCCTCGGACCTCCTGGTCAAAGGAACTGCAGTGACATCAATCGATACCCCGAGGCACCTAATCCGATATGGGAGCAAAACTGATAATAATATGAAAGATCAAATCCGGTGTTACAATGAACCAAATTGTCTTTTGGAGATTGCACTAACGACTAGAAATGCTGATAAATAAACTTTCACTCATTATGAAATAATATGTGGCAATGAGCATTATTGCCACCGAAAAATAAACTATTTTGTGCGTTGGATCAAACGAGAGAACGTTTGGAAACCCGTGCTGCAGGGAAAGCGCATCGTGAAAACTCTGAAGGATAGATGGCGAGATGATAGAAGGCGTGGCTACAGGGGCGAAACAACACGTGGAGAGAGGATCTAGGAGTGGGGCACGATGTGGCCACTGAGAAGAAAGATTGCGCGAGATTGAGATACCAAACCAATGTGACGACGGTGCACCTCAAGAGAAGGGAGAGCGTGAATGGACAGAGATGATTTAAGAAAATGCAGCAACGCAGAACAGGCATGAGTGACGAGATGTTGCGATGGCATTTCTATGCAGATTGAAGAGATTGGAACTCGTTTCTCGGGGAGCTGTAAGTGGCTTCGTGACACTACTCGAAGATACTTAATTATAGTTACTCTATCAATTCTTACTCTTAAAACTATATACATATTTAAACACACACACACATATATATATATATTATATATATATATAAAAATATATATATATATATTATATAATATATATATATAAATATATATATATTATATTTTATATATATATATATATATATATATATATATATATATATATATATATATATATATATATATATATTCAGAAACCATTTTGTGGATAACTTAGTTTTTCATGTATATAATTGAAACATGATAATTGCCTTTCATAACCTAATAGTTCAATTGTACTTCATCTTTTGCAGATATGAATTGCGTCTAAAAGCAGACAGAACCCAAAAGAAAATACTGAAAGACAAAAAATAATTGGAATCCAGAAAAAAAAACAAGTATTTAAAGCACAGGTTTTCTAGCTTTCTCAGGTTGCGATGCACAATATACTGGTTGCATATATTCGACTGAACTTATGCAGTATTTTTCGGCAAATAGTAAGGACACGCGCCTCTCATTCGCAAACGAACTCCGTGGTTGCGGACATGGTTGCAAACGTGCGTTCTCGTGCGCGCATGCAGGAAATAAATTGATGATATACCGCAGATTTGGATGCACAAAATACTCGGTGCATATATACGACTGTACTTTTCCAGTATATTTCATACTGTAACGGCAAGCAACCGGACGCTATTCTCAATAGCAAACGAACTCCTTGGTGGCAACGTGCGTTCTCGAGCGCGCATGTAGGAAATAAATTCATAATATACCGCAGATTTGGATGCACAACATACTGGTTGCATTTATTCGACTGTACTTTTCCAGTATATTTCGTACTGTAAGGGCAGGTAACCAGGCGCTACTCTCATTCGCAAACGAACTCCCTGGTTTCAAACGTGCGTTCTCGAGCGCGCATGCAGGAACAGTTCGGCGGCGCGGCGTGTTAAGGACGTTGCATCGCGGCGCGGCGGCGCCTGGGATTGCCAAACAAGTGGCCTGACGGGCCGCCGCGCCGGTCGCTCCACCGGTCCCTTCACCCGCGCCGCCTGTGCCGCCTGCGCCGCTGCCGCTGCCGGGTGGTTTATTCCCGTCATCGCCCAGACCCGGTATTGGCCAATGGACTGAACCACGAAGCTCGATTTGACAGCCTGCATAGCACACACTTCAAACGGAGCGGAACGTTTAGTCGGGAGGTTGCAGACATAAACTTGGCTGGAAAGCACGGTCGTTACTCACGGAGAATGCAGTGTGAAGTTTCCTAATTAATTTTTTTACGTCCTTGAATCGTATTAACAAGGAAGTGAAGAGTGGGTGCGTTTTGATTACGGGTGCGTCAACTGCTGAGGTCGTTGTCCCGAAAGTGTCGTGTGTCGTAGCCCGGAAGGGGGCGGTATTGTCCTCCCGTTGGAAAGTGAGGTGCTGGGCTGACCTACACGTTCTAGGGGGAGCTCCCCTTCAGGAAGGCACCACTCCGGTTGGGTCAAGCTGTAAGCATTCAGTGTACATGTCTGTGTATACCAGGGGAGAAGAAGAGGCAAGGCTAAAGAAGTAAAGATTGCGCACGGTCCGTGGATCGTTTGTTAAGGTTTTGGTACAGCTGTCGCCTGGTATTGGTCAGGGAAACCATGATCAATCAATCAGAGCAGCCGGTCGGTAGAAGTCTCCTCCAGTGATTACATTTGGCCCACAAGGAAGTGTGGACAGTGGAAGTAGAACACGGAAAGGGTTGTACACATTATAGCCAACGAATTTTGTCCTCATTCTAGCGAGAGGAATATAAACTCCTTTTTGACATTCGCCAAATCTATTTCATTGCTGACACTTCTACAAGACCATAAAACGCTTTTGAGTATTTCAAATAAATCAAAGCATGAGTCAGAAAAAAAGTTACCTTACCGACTTAAGTCGGTATGCTAATATACAACTTCACACATAGGCGATAAGAGTTCGTTCGTAAAATATCGTCGAACTCCTAATAGCATCCATCCTCGCAGCACCGGCGGATCCGTGCAACACGACTCCGACGATTGAAGCGGGAGGAACGCTGGTGCACGGGACATGTTTCGCAGCACGTAGTCACGACTTCTCTGCAAGATAGCGACGAGAGTAACTGCACATCGTATGTAAACGTAATTTGTAGTTGGCGTTTAATGTGGTGTTAATTTGTGCAAACGATTTTATTAACTCGCAAGAAGGTTTTGCAAGGCATTGTATCCAAATGAAGCTTTTGTTTTCGCAAGAAGCTAATTTAAATATTCTCGAGTGTTATGATGTCTCGAAACAGTAATGTAGAATACCGAGAAAAAATTAATTTGGGAACCAATCCGAGTAAATCATCTATATGCCCCTTCATAACTAACAATGCGAAAACAAAAAAAGACACTAGACTGTGTTACTTTTATTGAAATTCATATCCATTCAGAAACTGTTAAATTATAACGTACATTCCTATTTTGTCCTTCCGAAAGCAATTTTCTATCCCGTTTGATTCTTGACCTCATTGTAAGTGCGTCATTACTATGATGAATAAATTCCTCCCCAATTACATCGAATTAATTCAGTCTCGAATGACTACGGGCACTGCTCATAAAGAGAACAGGATACCCAATAAATTAAGCAATGCGCCTGCGATAACTTAAAAGTGAGTTAGAGTTGGTCAGTATCTAAAACACTGATGCACGTGATAAGAAATGCATTTCATGCGCATCCGAGAGCGTGCAAGGGAAGGCAAACGGTGGCAGCTGCCTTCCGCTTGCAACTTGCAACCTGTTAATGAAACGGAGAGTCTACGCGAGGTCGTTGTCGCCCCGGGCGGCGGAAGAGCTGAATTAGCGCGGCGGGAGGAGCGAGGTGGGTCGGTGGCGCTGCCGCGGAAACGCGGGCAATCTTCTCCCGTGAAATTGGTCACTGGGTTTCGAAGCAAGCGGAGCGACGCGAAGGCGTAGCAATCATTCTATTGGCCGACGGTACCCAAACATTCACATTTTAGTTTCGTTTTCCTTTGTAGAAAAGAGGGGAAAAGTCATATTCACTTTTCGACGTCATTTACATAAGAAAATTAGAAATATTCTAGTTCATTTTTAAAATAATGATTTAGATACCTTAACTTCCCTAATCACCTACATATTCCAGTGATTGGCAACGAAGAGATTTATTTGACACGCTCATAAAAAAAACGCGTAAAAAACTCCCATGCTCTAAGTGCGACTGTAACCATGTTAACGGGTAGTGTCCGCATTACCATTTACCACGTGGAAGCAATGGAACAAAACAGTTTCTGCGCTATTCGTCTGACAACCTAACAATAACTAATATTCATAAATGTCCATGCGAAGAAGTAAGTAAGGTTTTCTCGCCGCGCAACAGCTTATCCCGAGGCGACCGGGGCAGGCGGGGAAGGCAGGCCGCGCGGCCGACCCGCCGCCAGCGCCTCGCGCCGCGAGCCACAGCGCTCCGGCGCTCGGGGTAACGCGATTGTTTATTAACCCAGAGCATCTTAGCACAGGGTCGGACCCGGCCCGGCGAGCCGCCCGCGCTAACGGACCGCGACTAGCAGATACCCGACATTCCCCGCAACACGCAAAAACGCCAAAGCGTGCGCGGTTGTCTCCGAGCCTACGCGAACCTGAACTCGTGTTTTTTTATGCCGGCTGCCGTGATGTATCTCTGCGACGGAAGGCGTGCCCTCGGTGCGCTCGCCGTCTAATTGACAGCGCGAGCGCAACCACGAGCCCATGAATCTCCGCGCGTGCATCTGCCAATCGCTGCCCTCGTTGGGACGATCAAGGGCCCCACAGTCGAGTGTTGGAAGGGAACCCTGTGAAGACCCTGCGGCCGCGGGCGCCCCGCCTTGCGGAGGGGGGGGGAGGGGGGGTGCGGGGGGGGGGCTGCGCTGGCCTTCTTCGGCGACTGAATAGCATGAATGCAGCGCGTGACAGCGTGAGCCCACCCTGTCCGCTGCTGGTTCGAAACGTGCCACTCGCTGCCTTGGGCGCACTAAAAGGATTGGAATATAATTTTCGTTTCTGACCGCTTTAGATCGTTTCGTACACTTCCCGCTTAATACAGACATAATTCGCCGGAGAGAAACGAGAAAAATAATTTACTCCCGTCGGACAAACGATCAGCGTTGATGATTCATTGTTAATTAAAAGAGGTAAAGAGACGGGGAAGAAGTTAGGCAATGAGGAAAATGAACGGAGAAAAGAGAACAAAAGGAAGATACGAGTAATATAATAGGCAAGTGTCGAAATTGAAGTAGTAATAAAGATCGTTTTTGTGGGTCCACTCGACATTCTGTATACCGAAGTCGTGACTGCTGCCGCAACGTTTTAACAGTGTCCTTCACGAAGAAAATAGAATTCAGTGGCCTTCGGTTTTGCGAGTTTTTTTTTTGTTTTTGCGGAGTATAGAACACAACAGATACTGAAAATAGAATTTCGTAATTTACAGGTAACTTCAGATTTACGGTTTTTGATAACTACACGACTCTTCCGTCACATTCTGCCACCGCACGCAGAGAAAGTTACATGATACACAGTCTAGAGCCCTGGATTTGTTCCCCGAGTGAATATTTATTAGAGCAACGAGAAGACCGCAACTATAAAACCAGAAGGGAAAAGTAAACGACATTTACATGTGTGTATGCAAGCAACCTGCAACCTGCACCGCCGCGGCGCAAGTCGCATTTAAAAGAAATCAAGACGAAATCTAGCAAAGCAGGACCGCCCGGAGTCAAAAGAGCCGAATAAGGAGTCACCTCGTTAGAGTCGGCGAAGCGCTGTCCAGGCTGCACTTCCTCAACTGCATACTTTACGCAAATGCATTCAGCATTCGCGTAGTGGGGCGGTCTCATAAAATGCAAACGTGCGCCCTAATGGATTGCCGCCGCGGTCGGCCTGACCGGTGGAGCTCCTCTTCCGACATAGACAGCTGAAGGCCGCCTGAAATTAGTTCATTAACCTTGTACAGACGACGCAACTGTTCCTTGAGTCAATGACTCTCCTTCGGGTAACATATTGTCCCAATGCAACCGTTAAACAATCGCGATTTCTTTAGTGACAGTATCTCCCTGGTGAAATCTCGTCCTTAGTATAAAGGGGGCGCCGTCAAAGTTGAAGTAATAGAATCAGACGCTCCTTTCTCAATCTTGCCGACTGCCAATGGCACGTTATTACAAGAAGTGTGTCCGAATCGAAAGATTTGCATTTGAATGTTGGTGCATGGATTATTGACCAATTTCGTGACATCTCATTAGACCCCACACAAAACTCAATGCAACAACTGACTTACCTTTGAGATGTAAAGAAATAATAATAAAATAGTGAACTAGCTGAACACTTGAGATTACATCGCATAAAAGAAAGAACTGTTGCAACACAAAAGTTAGACTTACACGCTGTACGAAAACTTTAAAACCACCAAAATATATAGTTTCATATCGTTAAGTACTGATTCTCAAAGAGTAATGAAATGAAGGTTTACAAATTCTGGAACAATGCACTCACTATTCACTGTAAACACAGAGCTAAAATATTTCTGAAAACGTAATTCAAATGTTTTGTATTTATTAAATCTAAGCTTGTACAGAACTAGGAAAAAGTTGTCTTCCAGTGGATAATTTAACAAAAAATATTTTTTATTTCGTCGGTTTCATTTATGGAGTGCAAAAAAGATTATGACTTTAACGTGTAAATAAATACCCCGAAAGTATGCTGTTTGATAATATATTAAGACAAAAGAACGAATAAATACAAAATTGTGAAATTGAAATGTATTAAAAGCATTCTTTCTATATGTTTTTCCAATCATTTTATACAATGTACTGTTACTAAATAAAGCGTTTTGCTTGAATATTAATTTCATGATCGGTAGGTCTACGATATTTTAAGCATACAATTAAAATGTTTGGTGGAGTTTTCCGGTCCATCTTCCTAGTTTTGATTTGATAATTGAGAGCTGTGGAGGCGTGATAAGGAACTTTTGATTATTATGTAAATGCAGAATCTGAACATAGAAATATGGTCCATGTGGATTCTGTAGTTACTAGTTACCTTGCATGAAAAAATTACTGTCTCTCAGTCTTAATGGTTCGGCACTGGATGCTGGATCCTTCATAAAACAAAATGATATAATGTTTATGATCTATCCTACCATCATTTCTACCTGCATTCACTCAGGCAGTCACAACCATGTCACTCTCATAACCATGATTGATATAAGTACTCTTTCGAGTTCTTCCATTTTCTATCCACATTTTCTTATTATTTTATTAAACATATTTTAATTTCTTTATCAGTACATAAAGCATCCTAGTATTTTAAAAAACAAGTCTCAATATGATAAACATATTCTACAATTTTTTCTTCTATTTACTTAATGATTGATTTCTTCCTGGCATTTACACAATGGCATTTATGAGTTTACAAAACTTTTAATAGTGGATGATCGAATATTATATTTAAATCCGTATTTTATTTAAAACTAATTTTTTGCAGCACTTCTTACGACGTTAATTGTCAACTTTTTGAAATCCAGTTCCCTCATTTAATCGTTCAATTAAAATAAACACCCATTTAATTCATTTTTTTCAAAAATTTTCTCTCTCAGGCCTGTCAAATATTATCTACAGGTGATGTATCTTTATCTTCCTACCATTTTTTATATTTTTAGAAGCATAAAACATCAGACCTGATGATAATTGTGTCTTTATCAGTAGTTTCCTTCATTTTATGGCTTATTTTATTGAATATTTATTATCGCATGATCTTAATCATCGAAAGAAAGATACTAACACGCCTCCTAGTGATATTAATATTATAAATACAAGCAATATTATTATTAAGCTTTATTTTTAAGAAAAACTTTACAAGAAATGCCCTAGTGTGAATTCTTAATACCCACCAAGCAGAATCAGTCTTATCTAACTTGTCTCTTTTTGACCACGCAGTTTCAGAGTTGTTTTGGGGGTAATAGTATAAATAACAGTTCTGTATTCTTAGTGTGCTGTGTATTGTAGCTCATAAAACGTATATAATTTTAAATATTGAGGTATACGAATACTTTCTCCTATGACGGTAAGATATAGCGGACAGGTAAATCGACCTTATCGAAACTTAATGAGTCACATATGTGATATCATATCACTGATGTTTTTGAATAAATCTGAGACATAAATACCTGTACTCAATAGTAACATTCGAGTAGTATGTAGTACTAATCAATACCAATATACAATACAATGGTTAATGTGCAGTTAATGGATAATGTATTCAAAAACAGTGTCTAAAAAGGAATTGTTACAAAAAAAAACGTTATAAAGAACGGAGAATGCACACATACACTTCAAAGGACAAAAACTCTAATATTGAAGCGATCTTTTAGTTATAATAGAATAATACGTAATCGAACTTAGAAAATACATATTAAGAATAAAATTCAATATGCGAGACTAACAAAATATTATAAAAATCGATACTTTATGGTTTCATCAGCCTCTTGAAAAATTGATATACATTCTACACTGATATCATTCGACAATGCGAATGATTAAGACGAAATTATATACACGATTTTAAACTACAGATAGACATCCAACAAGATATACAATATGACGGAAACAACGCAAATTCGCCACATATCGACACAACAAAAATAAAACAAACAATTCATATGATAGTCAAGCTTTCACACTTTCAGCAGAAATACTTCATCTTGACGTCCATGTTTCTAACAATATTAAGCAAAATATTTGTAGAAGAATTATTCCCAGCCATGAAAAAAAGAACACGCAAAATAATATTCTAGAGCTTTAAAAGGTCCGATTTGAACACGTCCAAGCCATACGTTCAGGTTGAAGAGTCAAACACCCATTAGAATGTTGTACATCTTATTTTTCTCATCTTACTGCCAAGAAGAATTCGAAATATGTTCAGAGTTGAAAAAGCATCCTAACAAATGAGTCTATAGTTGTTATTTTAGCCAAATATAATTATAAAAAGTCGCATAAGTCGTCCAACGAAAGTCACTGTTGTCAGCGAGTATTGCAATGTAATAATTGTCTGTGTTGGTTTTTAAGAAGTGAACGTCATTAGATAACCATTCCACGAGGATGTCATTAGATAACCATTCCTACTTTTTCTTTCTCAAACTCCCCCTCAACCCAATCGTCAACACGGAAGTCCGGCCGAACGCGAGCAGCGCGACCTTCGCGCTAGGGGTGGGGGGGGCGGGGTTGCGGTAAGAGGGGGGGCGCGAAAGGGCGGCGGTCGGGGTCGGCACCGGGCGGCCCGTGCCGCTGCGTGCCGGCGCGGTCTGCCTCCGGGGGAATTAAAAACTGCCCCCGTTGCGCAAGCGTGTGTGTGCGGTGGGCGGGCCGGCAGGGCTGTGGGCCTCCGTAATTAACCGCGGGGGCCACCCAAAGAGATTTGGGCGTGGCCGGGGCCGGGACTGGGCGGGGCTGGGGCGCTGGGGCGGGCTTTCGCGGAGCCGCGCTCGAGAGGGGGAGGTCGGCAGAGCCCCGCGCCGCGCCGGTCCGCTGAGCAGGGAAGCGGGCAGGAGGCGAGGTGCGGCGGTGACGGTCAGTACGCGTTAGAGGCGATGGACGGTGGTGTGGAGGTAGTAGAGCTGGAGAGGTGGGGTGTGGCGAGGCGGTGGAGTGGGGGACGGTGGTGGAGGTGGGAGAGGTTTTGGCGAAGGGTGGGGCGGCGCAAAGGTGGAGGTGGTTGGAGGTTGTAGAGGTGGCAGGAGGTGGAGGTGTTGGGAGGCGTGTGAGGTGGGGAGGTGGTGGAGGTGGTGAGTGGGGCAGGTGGATGGAGGATGGAGAGTGTGGTGGGGGAGGCGGGGAAGGTTTGGCCGAAAGGTGGAGGCGGCGCAAAGGCCGTAGAGCTGGTGGAGTTGTAGAGCTGGAGATGGAGAGTGGTGAAAAGCGGTGAGGCGGTGATGTGAGGTGGAGGCGGAGCAAGGAGGTTGTGGTGGAGGTGGAGGCGGAGAAGGCAGGGGCAGGTGTGGGCCGGGCGCTTGCAGTGCTAATGATTGCGGTGGTTGCGGCGCGTGAGCCCGGTGATGGAGTGTGGCAGTGGAGTAGTGGCGACGGAGCGACAGCGGGGGTGTGGCGACGAGACAGCGGTCGATGAAGTTGCGATTGGCGGGTGTTTGCGCGACAGGGCGGAGGCGGGAGGCGGGCAGTAGCAGCGGGGTGGCCGGCAGTGCGGCGGGACGGGGCAGTGACGGGCTGCGGCGGCGACGAGTGTTGCGGGCAGCGGCGCCCTGCGTCGCGCTGGAGGCCGCGCGGCCCACGAAAGTAGCGGCGCTTTTGTAATGAGACATTTTGACCTCGGCCACTTGCACCACCCCGTGCGAAGGATTTACACATTTGAGGCGGCGCTCGTCGATTGTGGTACCGGTTGCGGACCTGTTGGACGCCAGCATTAATACACTACGTTAAAATGTTGATGTGAACGAAAGACGTGCGATGCTGAGGGAGAGGGCATGTTCGACGTGAATTAAAGGATATGCATTTCATTAACTAGATAACTAACAATGTTACAAGTAACATATAGTTTAAATAATCAACCAGTTCCTTTTTTACAAAAGCCATTTAACGTTTTCAGCAAACAGAACCAATAGACAAATATCTTTTGGTTCTGTTAAACGAAAAGAAAATTCTGACAATTCTGTTTCACTGTTACTTCAATCGCTCACAACAGGCGGTACAGACCGGATACCTCTGTGTCCTCTTTACGCAACATATTTCTGGGTTTCATAAGTTCAATTTTTTTGTATATCTTAAAAACAACACGCTTGATTCCTTTCATATAAAAGCCGTTCAATTGAAAAGTACTAACCTGCCCTGAACAGGATTTTTGATTGAAGATGGCTGTTGAGGTGTTAAGGGAACTAAAAAACAGATACACGAAAATCAAGGGTTAGGTTGAAGGTTTCAGCTGAAACAAAAAGAGAGGTTACATTTTTGCTTTCCATTATTGCAGACGAGAATCAATGAACTAAAATATTACTCGCCAAGCTCTGAAACGCATTTAAGATCTCGGTTCCAACGTTGAGACACTAATCATACTGAAAATTCTATTGGGACATTGTTACTTAAACAAGGACAAGGGACAGAAAACTAGGGCTTATGTCTTATGTCATCTATGTGGTCGCTGTAAGACTTTTATGTGCCAACCTGTCTCGACTTCACAGTTATATTTCAACGGTAAGCAGATATAGTTGTTTGGAGTCGGTCTATAATTATTGAACCTATTAATCCCCTAGTAGAACACGCAATTTATTATTATAATGGGAAATTGATGTACAAAATAGTCACGTATTCGTCTAATTCTTGATACTGATATTAGCATATTCATTACTAAAGTGATACAAATCGCAATTAAAGAAGCAATCAAGATAGTAATCAAAATTCCAAACACGAAATCACAAAACACAAAATCACGCAATCGCAATAAAGTAGCAAAATGAAATAAAAGAGTCGGAATCGTATCATGACAGTACAGAGACAATTGGTTGGTGGATTTGCAAGTAAGCTATAATTGTGCTAAAAATACACGATAAGAAGTACTGTTTTTAAGATTTAGAAATATCCCATTACAGTATCCCACAAAGGGTAGTCCACGAAAAATTAGTAAATAGTCGATCTAACCCACAATGTTCACAATGTTGATCTTTGGTTAATTTTAAACCCGCAATGCAGACATCATACTATTCGCACCATTTAGCGATCATTATTACGAGTAATCTAACTTCGTCTGACTATTGCAAACCCACTTGCCCATCGTGGTCACAACCCTCGCACCGACTGCTAGTCAACCCACGCGCCAGCCGGCCACATGGCGGGGTGGGGTGGGGGGAAGGCGCTGCCCCCACCCACGCGGGGTGGGCGCGGACCCCCGCCTCGCAGCTAGCGTGCCCCCTGCCCCCGCGCCTTCCCCGCTGAGGGCCGCCGCAGTGGGACGAAAGCCGCCAGTCAACCGCCACGCCCTCGGACCCGCCCTGGCCCGGCGCCACGGGGTAAATTCGTTTTGTGGCCGCGAGGGGCTAACACGACCGTCGTCTTTCTTCCAGCGTTTAAATGTCTTAAGAGGATCGTGGCGCGTTTCGCTAGCGACGCCCCCAGCTGTCTCCTGGTTTATGGGCTGTCAAGTGTTTGCTTAATGAGTGTCCAGCTACCTGCGTCAGGGGAATATCATTTCACGGTTTTGGCGTTTGAATGTGTTATATTCTTTTCACTTCGCCCTCCGTGAATCCGTTTTAACGTTTCGTTGTCACAGAGATGCCCTTCTACTTATCTTATTAAAACGAAAAAACGAGAGGTATAATTACGTCTATAAACAAGTATTCTTCTGGGAACGTTAAAATTATTACTACACAGTTGAAAAATTGCAGATGCGTAAACGCGTTGAATTTGCAGATGAATAAACAGAATTAATATTTTTACCTTAATGAACACCCAAACGCCGACCTGTATAGTGTAGAGGCTCATTCAAACGACCCGAGTCACTCGCGTAAATTCGTATCCACCAGCTACGTATCCCAAAATATTATATCATTGTTATCGGATAAAGCCAGGCATGATTTCCTTAATAGTACTTAATCAGCAACATTTCACCTGGGACATTGCGTCAATGGAAGGATATTTAAAAAAGTGTATCATTTGCACGTCACTTACAATAGGACATTTCCGAACGAGTTCGAAATCAATTATTCTATTTTGCTGTCCCGTGTTTTCAATATAATATGTACAGATTAACAAATAAGAACAATTTTAGCCTTTTCAGAGTCGCGTCACATTCTCACTAATTTCACCCAATCATTTTACGAACTGAAGGGATGTAATATTTCACAGTCGCTATAAACAAACTGAAATGCATAAGAAATTGCATGCCAAACATGTATTACCTACACATTTGCTATGCTGTTACTCGCCTTTTAACTGTTACAGAATTAGCACCAAATGTTTTTCATATATAGCACTGACCTCACAAATCACAACCCCATTCATCATCGCCCCGAAGCGCTCTGATACCCCGCGCATCGCCACGCGCAGCGATAGCATTAAACTCTCGCTAACTTCGTCGCAACAACGGCCGGATGAATGGCACCCGACGCCGCCCCTTTGTTACGGGGTCGTGAGCAAACCAGGGTACTCTATAGCGTCCGCTACAAAGGAAACGCCGCGGAACGAATGCTGCGTTCCAGCGTTTTCATTCTTTGATTGGAATTTAAAACTCCGCCGGCCTTTTCACGCTCCCGCAAATCAATCATACGCTCTCGTCACGTTCCCGCGGGGTTTTCGCAGCCGCGTGCCCGCTATTGTGCTCTCTGCTAGACGCCTCGCCCCCGACCGCGAGCCGTTCACGTGAGACCCGCCATCATTCATCGGCGTGGCGTGGTGCATCAAGAGCGACCGCGCGGGGTGTCCATTACCCCGTTGCGCGAGCTATGGATTCCCGCGGCGGAGGTGCACAGTCATTGGGAGTCCCTGCTATTGAAACGCGTCGGGGATCCCTACGTGCGGTTGGCGAGTCATCGGCACTCCCTTCGCCTCGCGACGTCCGACGATCGTTTCCTCGCGGCACCGCCGCTCCTCGACGCACCTGAACACCCCACCTGGAATCTCGCAACTGGAAATGCCCATTACTCATTTCCGTGAGATTTGACTCCCGAGGACGATTCATTACACTCTCTTCGCGACTTCTAAATCTACGATCGCGAAAAACCCAACCCTTCTCTTCTATATTTATCATTTTAAGCTTCACATTTATATGAATTTTTGCTCCTGCCCTCCACCATTTTCATCGAGAACGAGAAATCGCCGGTACGATGTCTCGCCAAACTTAAATGCACAATACCTTTACACCCATTAGTACGATTGACGTAGTCCATCATCACGCTTCATTTATTGGCCCTGTCATTCCTCTAATGACAGAGTGCAATTTTACGCTTTCATAAATCGCCGAGTTGCAATTGAACGTCTCGAAAGGTGGTTCTTTTCCATTGGGACCCAACCCCTCATCATAGCCTCCCGCCGTCAACTGCCGTTCCGCGCGTTTCCCTGTCCTTGTAGCACTTCCGCCAACGCGGCTCTGCCGCACGCCCACTGACCTCCGTTTACGACCTAGCGTCTCTCATTCCAACCTCCGCGACCGGCGCAAAGCCTGGACCATACATCTTCCACCTGTTGCCGGCCGCTCTCCACCGCTCGCGTCCGAGGTGTCGTCTCCGCGCCGGCCGCCGCCCAGCGCCATCCATCGCCGCCGCCGCCCACCCCCGCGCCGGAGTGGTCCGCGGCGCGCCGAGGCCCCCGCGCCAGCCGCCCGCGCGGCCCACGCGCCCACCGCCAGGCGCGCGGCGCCGCCCGCCCCTCTCAAATTAAACACGCCGCCTGCCGGCGCTATGCGAATAATGAGCGCCCCCAACGCGGAAAGGCAGCCTCTTTATTATCGACCCGGCGGAAATGGCCCGCCGAGCGCAGCCGCCCGCAACGCGGCCCCCCGCGGGCCGGCGCCCGCGCCACGTGGGTGGTTCCAAGCGGCCCCGCCGCTTCGCGTCGCCCCGGACGAGCTCTGGCGGCCTGGTTCAACCACGTAGATCAGATCCTGCATAGTGCAGGGCTATTCCGCGTGAGGTGCGTTGCTCCTGAAAAAAGCGTAAATTCTGGCATCGATCTTTAAGGAGGCTTGGGTTTCCCATCTCTAGGTATCTCCCTCTGGGGCCACCCCTGCAACCTGCTCGCGACTGGTCTTTCGACATATGTGACAGTGCAGTGCATGTCAAGACAGAGGAAGAGACAATAACGAAAAAGAAAAGAGGGTGCGCGGTCCGTGGCCCGTTTCTAAGGTACTGCTCCTGCATTCGCTTCCTATTGATCGGAGAAACCAACGTGAAACTACCCATTACAGCAGCCGGCTGCTAGAATTCTCCTCCAGGCTGATTGAATTCGTCCCGGCTGTGTAGCTAATGTCAAATATCTATCGTCAGGACTTGAAGCCTAAGACCTCCCGAAAAACGGTGCTGCAGAAGCAGCGCAGTTCCCGTTAGTCATCACAGTTGGTCACATCTGACAGTATCACACAAGTCCTTGAAATCATAAGACGTTTCAAAGCATGTCATATACGTGGCGTAGAATACACAATCGAGGTCGCAGAACTATTTAAAAACTAAAATGAAATGGGTTTTGTAATTTCCTTTTAGTTATAAAAACTCACCATTGATACGCCTTTGGTCCATCTTGCTAGAACTCTTTATTTCAATTTTGAGGTAGTTCTGTAGCACCGTACCTGCAACAACACAGATTATGTATTAGAAGACAGATTTCTCACTGGCTACGCAAAAAATATGCGAAACTGTATACAGTTTTCACATACAAGATCAAAGACTGGGAAATAAAATTTCGCTAAATTGTTACTTTGAAGAATTTATTACGCATCTCATGTTCTTTTTTTTTTTTTAAATACCGTGCACTACGTGACAGCTTTAAGTTGATTTGCAAGTTGAGCAAAAGTGTAGATTGAAACTAATGTGATCAAAATGACTCAGACGAGAATTCTTATTGTCTATAATAGTAATGTAATGAGCTTCGCAGGGCAAATTCAAGTATATTTTTGTAAAACTTTAGTTTAATAGAACAGGTGGTGGTGAGCTCGACACTTCATTTTTCAGGCAGGGCAGGTTGAAACCACTGGTGTGAGCAATAGCTCACACAAGTACTGGTTTATAGAGATGATATTAGATCATATATCACTATACAGCGTAAATAAATAAAATCGATTACCCCGGCATCTCTTAATAGCAGGAGATATCTTCGTAATTGACGATTATAAGTAGCAGGGTGGTGTGTGTAATGAACAAGAGGTTGAAATCACAGGACTAAAATGCATAATTCATCTGCTCAACACGTTTGAGCAATTAACTGGTCACCTCGACAAATGTAATGTATTGAAGGTCAGTTAACGACAGTACAATAAATGAGAAAGATTTTTGTCCCAGACAACTATGCTATGGCGCACGTTTGTGAAGGAATGCAAGAGTCAGTGTGCAAACCACCACGACTCAAACAGGTTTTTCATTTGCTTCAAACAGATTTTTCCATTAATAAATAATGATCTATTAAATTGAATGTAAATACTAAGATTTTTGAGAATAATTTTATTATTTTTTATAAAAGTTATTGTGCTTTTTTCAAAAAATCTTTAATAACACGTACATACTGTAGTTACGAATGTAAGTACACGTATTTTGAAAGTCTGACAAATTCTTGCACAAACAATTGATCTGCATATTTGTTTAATATTCATTTGTACTGTTCTTACTACAGCAAATAGCTTGACTATAACAATAAGTGTTTTTCAGAGGGAAGATCCCCTCTACTCTTTTGTTCTCACTTTAACATGACTAACACAAATTAACCGTCTCTGTATTCACATCATTCAAAGATTCAATCTCTCGCTTGTTGACAAGTGTTCTACAAGATTTTCTAAAAAAACGACAAAATAAAAATAAATATTGAATTTTCCTTGACACAATTATGTATGATTACTATCTACTAAGAATTTCTGACGGAAATAATCCGACTTTTACAGCCGGCCTGTCGTCTGCTTCGTGTTCCCGTGCGCGCGTGCCGGAATTAAAAAGAACATAAAACTTTTTACGACTCCGACTCTTTCAAGAGTGTCCTGAACGTTCACATGAACCGCGGCCGAAACAGTTGAAACGTTATTTATATCAGAGGTTCTTAACGACCGATCACGGCATCGATTTGAAGAACTCGCCGTCTTCCCGCTGTATGCTGCGCCAGCTGTCACTCGCAAGGTGCGTCGCTACATGTGGCGATCGGAAAGTACAAGTAATAACCTAGCCCACACGTACTTCTCCAGGCCTGTCCCTTTGGGCGATGATACTTGTTAATTTATGTCGCTTGAAGGACATATCTGTCCAACCCCTTTTTGCATCTTATACGCTGCATGTTGTACAGCACTCGTTTTCTGATTATATATTCGTACTTGAGGAAACGTCTGTGCATGCAAAGTGTTATGCAGAAAATAATATTTTTCAATTCGAAACTTTGAAAAAGTTGTATGTCACATATTAAATGATACACTGCTGCATTGAAATGTATCGTTAATTTAAAAATTAAATTTGTCAAAAATATACAAATACAAAAACTTTAAATAAATAAATGCCCAGAAACAATTCAGAACATAGTTGCAGTGATGTTACTGAATGTCAGATTGAAGCTGCATATAAACAAATAATACGAAACTCACCTAAAATTCTCTTCAACATATTTATTAAATTAGTGGAGCTACAACAACACATGGATTCTCGCTTTATTTGTAACAGATACGTAATAGTAATTATACTCAAAATAAATTTGTGAAATGTTAAAAAAATTAGAATAATTTATCAAAATTATGTTATACCGTATTATTCAGCGCATATTTCTCTTTATCCCTTTAAAATGTTTAAAGGAGGGAAATTGAAGCCGTTTTTGAGAAAATATTTTTTTTAATTGTCTTTATTTCGTGCGAAAATACACATACTTTAAAAAAAAATGGAGATGACTTTCATTATAGGTATATTTTTTAAGCCACAAGTTCACTAAGAATAAATATATCTTTTTTCAATTTTATAGAAGTGAGAAGAAGACGAATATGTTAACTTTTGCAAGTTTTGAAAATTCAACTAAAATCAAACCTGAGCCATTTTATAAGCGTCCTTTGCTATACCTGAGAGAAAAAAAATCAAAGAAAAAAATTAGTTTCACTTCATAGCAAATTTTGAAAATGTAGTTGGGGTTTTATTTATGGTACAGCTCAAAACCAAAACATGCGTTTCAAATTCAAGGATACGCGATATCAGCCAGATCGATAGGAAAATATCAGTTTTAATGAATACGTACGGTTTAAGCGCTAGTGTTTACAGACGAACAGACGTTTTGCCGTCAACCAATTTTTCGGTATCAATAACCTACAAAACGTTGATTCTGACTGCACAATGTAGAGGGGTAATTATAAATAAGAATTATTCAACGTTCTCTATGCTACGTAAGTAGACTGCAAGAAAGTAACAAGGTCAGCTACCAAAACAAACGAAAAATAGTACTAGTTTAAAAATGTCAACAATAAAAACGACGAATGAAAAATACACACAGAAAACTTCATATCACAATTAATTTCCAACCACTATAAACTACAATAGTATACATGTATTTAATTTAAAAATTTAGTAGAGCTGTGCTCTTATTCTAGATTCCACCTAATATCCATCCAACATTTTTGATTAAATTATATGACACTCCTTGAAAGTAATTCTTTTTCATTATTAGTGAAGTAATTAATCCTCAAAACACCGGACTGAAGTTTGTATTACATACGAAGATACTTCGGCATTGACATTCAACGACGATTCAGCGACGGTCCTTTCCCTTAGTAATTGACTCCAAGAGGTCAGTAACAACTTTCGACTCATTGGTCCTTCGTTCCAAAAGGACGACTGGTAAAAAATCTATTTTACGCATCAGGCCCACACGTTAGATCGTTAGTAACGGTATGTTGGGACAGGACGGCGACTTTTCTTGCCTGGTTCCAATTTCGTCCAATCGCATTCAGCACACAATACACATTGTTTCCAGTTAAGTTTTTACATGCCTTTATTACACAGATCTAAATGCGCTAAAAGAACAACAAAAGATCTCTGGTCGTCAAGGATGAAATAAGGCAAACGAAGCACTCTATTTGTTATATTAAGACGAAACAATTGTATATTATGACGGGCGTCCAAAAAACGAACTAAGTGGAAAGTCCAGTAGATAATAGAGCAAAAATTCGCGTCAAGGATATTAGGAAATTGGTAATAGGGCTGCAGCGCAACATAAAATACGAAAGTCACGTAATATCAACAAACGTTTGATGAAACCGGTCATTAATAGAAAAACGTTACCTTTAGTCTTTTGAGAGGTTTCTGCAAAGGGGAGCCGATCGTTCAATTTGGTTCTGGAACAGGCTGATAGAAGTTTTTTCCCCAGAATTATGCAATAGTGAAGAAGGTGTTAAATAAATGGACATAAATGGTAAATATTCAACACAATGTTAGAAGACAGATGATGATAATAGGCATATGCACGTACTGCCTTTGAATATGCTATTGAGAGAGAAAAAATCACAATAATTGCTGAGATAAGTTGATTTGACTGATTGGTTGATTAATGATTCCGTGAGGATAAACAGCTAATTTCCAGTAAGCATAGTGCATTTCCCCCCTTTGGAGGCGGCAGTGGTCATTCTCAGCGGGATGGTGAAATCTGGCCGCTATATACTCATCGCTTTGCAGGATTTTCCCTAACCAGGTAGCTCCCACCAGCGGGTCAACGCCTCCAACTGAGACGAGCTCTAAATCCTCGTCTGGTCTCCCGCCAAGTGTGGAAGTGTGTGTACGTAAGAGGTTATTACAGAACTTTTTGATTAATAGTGATTGCGGACGCGTGACTTCTACGGACATTACTTCTGTAAGTGTAGTGCATGTCATCGCTGGAGATGGTGGTTCCCTTCCCCCGCTGGCTGGCAAAATTCGGCGCCGACCCACGTCGGCATGAACGGATTTTCCCCAACCAGGTGTCTCCCTCCAGCGGGGCACCGCCTCAGCTGAGACTAGCTGTAAGCTCCCGAGCTGTCCCCCGTCACGTGTAATAGTGTAGGTAATGTATGTGTAAATAATAGCAATTATAGGGCAAGGAAGAGAAAGAAAATATCGCGAGCAGTCCGTGGCCCTTTTGTTAGGGTACTGCCCCGGTATTCGCCTGGTATTGAGCGAAGAAAACGCGGAAAACTACAGATCAGAGCAGTCGACCGCTATAATTCCCTAGACAGCGACTCGACAAGCTGTCTAGCTAGTTATGCCAATCCTGCCACCGTAGGAGTACGAAACCTAGGACATCCCGGACAGAGGCACTGCAGTGACATCAATTGATGCCCTTCACCACCTTTGCTAGTAGATGAGATAGGATGGTGATTGGTGATGGTGTTTCAATATGTTCAATGCTTTGATGTACTTTTCATGAAAATGAGCTTCCTTGAAGTTGATCCTGAAGATTCAACAGAACCTTCTTACAGGTACCATAACAATACCCGTGACGATGGGTCCCGGCATTGCGATGCACCTTGGTTGCTTGCAATTAACTTGTAGTTAATTTGGTGGAGATAAACAATATGTTCAGTACAAAATTGATTTGTAAAGGTGCAAAACCCCAAGACACATTTGTTAAAAAATTCTCTGAAATGATTTTAATCATTCAAAGCCGAGATGATGCGACATTAAGAACAGCCATGAGATCGCTTAAGATCAGAAACGAGATCTCGAAAGTAGAAGCCCACTCCTCTCGCAAGGCGAAGAGTGAGTGAGCGAGTGTGTGAGTGAGTGAGTTTTGATTCCGGGGGCGTCAACTACGTGCCATAGTAATTGGGTAATTGGTTCCGTACGTTCACAGCAGGTTATATGCCGGATATTCCTCTTCCAGGCGAAACGTGATATCAGGTGACGACCTACACGGCGGCTGGCGGACTGGTTACTCCTTCTAGGTATCTCCGCCAGCAAATACCGAGAAAAAATGGCTGAGGCACCGCCCCAGCCGGGAAAAGCATTAGACCTCCAGTCTGGTCCCCTGACGTGTGTTTTAGTGTAGTGAACGAACGTGCACGTATTTGGTGACGTTACGGTGAAAAGCGGGGACAAAGATTGAGAAAGAAGATTGCGCATCCTCCGGTGACCGTTTGTTAAGAGAACTACAACCGCATTCGTCTCGTACTGACGGGAGAATCCACAGAAAATTGCCGATCAGAGCAGCCGGCCAATAGAACTTTCCTCCAGGCAATGATTGAATTCCGCCCAGCCATGACACTAGTGGCGAAAACGCGCCTCCGCTGTGACTCATACGCTAGAACCTCCCGGTCGCCGATGCTGCAGAGGCGACGGTGCTGCACGGCAGGAATGCGAGCACGGGCGCCCGCGGCGGAGGCGCCTTCATCCCGTGGCTCGCGCCCGCGTGCCGCCAGTGCAAGCATGCGTACATGCATGCAAACAAGGCGGGGAACGCTACACCTTCCTTAAACGTACGGGCTCGCCTTGGTCAGCTTTGCGTGAGCGAATATTTTCGGTTATTCCAGACGATAATGCAATACAAAATAATCACTTATTTTTTGTACTGATTGTAAAATAAAATGTTTATGCAGGCACTTGTTAAATCGTTTAGTTTTAGGGCATGCAGAGCGTACTAATATTTTAAATTTTAGCGCTAGTGATTAAAGTGAGACTATGCTAAAATGTTTAGGGGTCAATGCAGCAAAGAAAACAAAATACTTTCGCCTGAACGCATCAGCCACTACAGACTATAATGTATCATATTAGTTAATTAAGTGACTTGGTATTTGAGTTAAAATAAAATGAAAGCCAGTAAGGTTGTCAAAAAATAGTGCACCACAGTCGTGGTAAAAGTGATTTTATTTTGCTCGAAGGATTCATTCTGTCTATTATCCTCGCGTCGCAACCTTTCTTACTAGCAAAATAAAATTCGAATCATAAATATTGACCATTCGAAATTAAAAATTTTGACCATTCGAATCATAAATAACTATTATGTAACTTTTCTACTCAAACTCTGAGAACTGTTGTCACTGAGATAAACAATGAAACATAAGAAATAAAATCATTTATCTTTCACAGTACGAATGTGGGAGGAAGGTTCAAAACTTATAATTACAATATCGGAAGAAGCTGCATTATTGTCATAAACGCCACGAGGATAAAATTAGTGTTTTTGCAGATAGCGCTAATAAACAACAAAACATTATAAAATAATATAAACGCAATGAGCAATCTGCGAGAATATTTGTTAGGTATTTTTCCAGCATAACGTTTTACAGTTACGTTACCAGTTCTCCATCATGATAACTTTCCAAGCCCAATACAAGTTTAAGAGAAATGGCGCTTTAGCTCATGTTTATGTGGTTTCTGTGTTTGTGTCAGTCGTAGTATAGAAATCTGATAAAAGCAGTGGGAGTTCGTTTTTACATAAAGCTTGATGCTCTAAGAACAAATTTCTTTCATTCCATCCTAAATTACAAAGAGAGAAAATTTTCTGAATACTAGCATTGATTTTTTTTACTTTTAATAATGTTTTTTTCCACCTGGATGTGACTATATTTCTAGATATTTACAACGTTTCCCGAACCCAAGTTTTTGTAATTACGATACTCAATCGGTTGCTGTTTAAAAGTAATATCATTTACATATTATATTTGAAATATTAATTCATATATTTAAAATAAAGTCTAATTTACTTTTATCTAGCTTATTTGCTTGGAAATATTGAGACAATTTATAATATATTTCGTAATTAATCCAAACGCTTTTTTCTCGATTTAATCTACATTCTTAAATGCAAGATCCTAGCTTATAAGTCTCCTTCACAAATGGAAGAAATTATAATCTGACCAAGTCCATAATTTTTCAGAAAGAAAAATGTGATCTACTTAAACAAAAACACTGCTCAGAAATGGAAAAAAATATCCACATTTCTGCAACCAAAATGTGGGACAAATTTGATGCTTAAAAAACATACAGATGGGTTGTGTTGTTATTTTACTTTAGTGTTTTGAAAGTCATGTGTGTTAGCTGCTCTAATCTGCACTTAGTGGTGATAATAACCAGCGTAAACATGTCAGTTGTGTTAAGGCATTTCTTTGTGTTTGTCCAGAGTAATCTCGTGAACGCGTGAACCGATTTCGATGCGGTACTCACTGACCTGTTCGTTCATAACTTATGCTCCTGTTTTCATATTATTAGTACCTCTTGTCTCAAAAACCATGACTGTTTGTTTTTCAAACAAATCTCAGTTTTATCCCAATCTTAATGGCATTTTGTACATGAAACCTTTCAGAAAACAGAAAAGTTTCTGTCTACATGAAATTTCATAAGAAATGTTCATATTCCCTATTGCTATCCTTTAAAGCAAAAATTAAGTGTTTTACCGTTCTGTTTTAGGCGTAGAGTTCGAAATGGTGAATAGGTTAAGCAAGATGAATTCAAAGTTTTTGAAAGCCTATAACATTTTCTACAAAATGTATTTTCATTGATTTCGATAGCGCAACAGTATTCTGAATAATTGAAAGTCAAAATTGTTTCCTGGAAGTTTTAAAGAGCTTATAGCATCGATAATCGTAGTGCGCAGGGCAGAGCAGAGCAGGAGGGACACGTGACTCAGAACGAGTTGGGACAGCGTGAAGAGAAACAAGAGGAGCGAGGTGGGAGGATGAGCAAGGTAAAATCGGACAGGAAAGCGAAGGTTTAGGGCTGGGCAAGGTGGGTGAGAGGAAGGGGGCAATCAGGGTAGGGTGGTGATGCATTGTAAATTCATTCATTTATTTCCCTCGAAGAGCCGGTTGTAAATAATAAATATTCGGGAAACGCAGGATACTTCCCCTAATTTTCAATAAAAAAATTGAGAATAACAAGTAATTACCAATATAATACCACACTTAACAATGTCTCTCGTAAATTTTAGTGTTTCGCAATGAAATGCTCTCTTTCGATACGTTATATCAGACAAACAATAACCAAATACTCTCCTAGAGTTAACATATAAGATAGAGCATAACGAGAACACTACCAGTAAATTAAAGTTTCTTATCGCTGGAACGAAAATTCCTTCACAGTGTCCGAGAAATATTTACGAAATCATTTCGACTTCTTGAAGCAGAACCCGTAAGAAAACAAACTCTTTCCCCGCGCTTGGCAGAAACAAGTCAATGCCGCGGATGTCGGACGGATTTTTACGACGGCGCGAGTCCCCGGGGCAGCAACTGGCACAGCGCGCGTCACGGTTCGCGCGCGCGTATCGGCCCACCCATCACCTAAAGCTTCAGGGCCGCGAAGTCACGCCGGCGCCTCGCTCCCCTCTCAGCCGATTGCGCCTCGGACCACCGCTGCCTCCTCGCGCTCCTCCGAGTGCCTCAGGCCGCCCTTCGTCGGCGCCCCCTCCTCCTCCAC
Source organism: Gryllus bimaculatus (assembly GCA_017312745.1). Classification (NCBI taxonomy): domain Eukaryota; kingdom Metazoa; phylum Arthropoda; class Insecta; order Orthoptera; family Gryllidae; genus Gryllus; species Gryllus bimaculatus. The sequence continues at coordinate 1,010,469 of BOPP01000219.1, forward strand.
CTCCGTTCACAACCTCCCCCCCCCCCGCCGCTTGCACCGACTCTCGCATCCCCTCCACCGGTCACCAACCACCTCCTGGTTCCTCGCCGCTTCCTCGTCTTCTCGCGCCGCCTCTCCTCCTCACCTGCCGCCGATTGCACTGTCTCCTCGCCCTACGTTGCCCGTTGCCTGTCCCTGAATTGCCTCCACCATCCCCTCTCGAGTTGCCCTCAGCCGCCGCCTCTCGCTCGCTGCACCTCCCCCATCCTCCTCCTCCTGCCACCATTCCCCCCCCACCTGCACCCGCTTGCGCTTCCTCCTCGTCCCTCCTCCACTGCCCCGCACCTGCTTCCTCCGATCCCTTCCTCGTCGTCGTTCTCTCGCTCTCCTCCGCCGCCGCCCTCCTCTGCCACCCGACTCGTGAATTGCTATACGTGATGGTGCTAACCCGCGTGATATATACCAAGCACGATTAGCTCCAGTTGTTTGAGCCTTTTTGCGCCCCCAGCATCCCGCCCTTTTCTTCTCGACGGCGAGGCGGCGGCCTTCGGAGTCCGTTTCGTGCCATCGGGCTACCGCTCGCTGCTGCGTTTGAGCGACGGGCAGCTACCGTTTTCCAGATATGCTTTGCCTGCGGGTCTTCTTGACGCTGCGTCGTCTGCATACGTAATGTCGAAAACTGGGAGACGTGAGATCAATTTTTTCTGGTCAGATTAAAATGAGAATTTTTGTCCGTTTGGTTGGAAATCATCTCGTTCCTTTGCTATTCATTTCCTGCCAAATTATAAGTTTTCTTTTCACAATGCAAATTTATAGGGAAACACAATATTGATGTCTATCAAGTACAGATCTGATCACAGTCATTTCTTGAGAAATTAAACACAAATGCCTTTTTGATAATCAACTACGTTAATCTGAAGAATAATGGAATTGAAAAGGAAGAATGATATTGTATGAACGTTTTTGCATTGTCAGTAAGGTTTATAAAATATTTCTTAAAAGTTACTATATGTATTAAATAAATTATGGATTCATTGCTTATTAATTTTCTTACGGATTTTATTCAGAATTTATTTCATCGATTTATAAGCATCTTATCGTTTCCAAAGGCATGAGAGTATTATTTACAACAAACATTCGGATATATTACTGATTTAGTTTCGAATTTACTGTTTTTGTGTTACTATTTTTTATTTTCGTAAAATTGTTTTGTGACTGAGGATTATTACAGACGTGCCTGAAATATCACAGCAATATCTGAAAAATAAAAAATCATATTTGTGACGTTTACATTAAAATTTTTACATGTATGTCTGTAATGTTTTTTGTCACCGAAAAGTCTCGTATGTCTCCAAAATATAACAAAATGTGGATGTTTTCTGTTATCAACTTATAGCAATTTCGAACAGATCCTTTTACCTTTTAAATTCTCTTCGTTCAAACTGCCGATTTTATATACTACATTCATGAAATCGAATTGGTCTTTCATTGAAAAATCTGTTGTAGATCACGTTACATGAGCGTACGATGTCAGTATTACAGTTGTAATACACATACCACCACGAAGAACTGTAAACTATAATGACGCAAAATTAGTGTTTTGCTGAAGGCTCTGCGAACGTTTACGAGCTGTGTTTGGTCGATAAATTAACGGGCGCGAGATCGCCCAACTCGCGAAGCGGCCGAGCAGAGCCGACGGCCGCGCGGCGATCACAATAAATCACGTGACCGAGCCGATCTCTGCCGGCCCAGGCGACCGCACTCGTACTCGAGGCACGAGCGACCCCGAACGACGCCTCACGTCGACCTCCACGCCAAAAGCCCTTTGTTTTTCTCCCCCTCGCTTCGTTCGGACCTGGGTTCGAGCCTCGACAGAACTGGTCCAACCTCCAATTTAGAGGTTCCTTATCCGGGCCACGCTATTAGGTGGTCCTCCGGAGGCCTCTGCCCGCAAGAAACGCTCCTCAGGGTGCAATGGACGGCGGAACGAATGTAACGCTGTCTCGAGGAGGGTCCAGCGAAAAAGCGGCCGTAACCTGCTGTCGGGAACCCGTCCCGGCGTTGGCTCCGTAACGACCTCAGGGAACCCGGGAAACCCTGCGCCCGCTCCGCGCGTAGCGGCAAGAACGCGAGGATCCAGGCCGTTTCAGTGGAAAAGAAACCGTCCATAAATCTTGCCTTTAAATAAGCACCAGCGTAATATTCCCCCGTTTGAGGCCAGGGCCGCCCCGGGCCAGGGCCGACTTCTTAACTCCCCACTTTTCGCATAAAGCTGATTATGCGATTGCACATAAACGACGGAGCGCTGCGCCAATGGGAGCGCGCGGGCGTCTTGGCACAGCCACTGGGCGCGCAGGGAGGGCGCTGCCGCCCGCGGCCAGCCTAGGCCCCCCGCGCTCAAGACATAATTGACGGTGAAACGATTGATTAATTATTACGTCCCTTCGGGCCAGTTCAATGCTATGATTATTAGTCTCAGAAGAGTAGTGCATGTTATATCGTGGGAGGTGGCCGTGTTCCCCTTCCGGTGGAACGTGAGATCCGGTGCCAACCTCCACGTTGGTTTAAGGGTTTTCGTCCTCCAGGTATCTTCTAAACGCAGGGCACTGCTCAGCAGGGTCAAGCTCTACGCCCCCGATTGGTCGTCTGAGATGTGATCTGTGTAGGGCACATAAGTGTGAGTGTAAGAGACGAGAAGGGGATGGGAATGAGGAAGGAAAGCCCGCGCGCATCCCGTGGGCCCCTTTGGTTAGATACCACTCAGACATTCCCCTGGTAGGGATACGAAAAAGCACGGAAAACTACCGCTCAGAGCAGCCGCCCACTAGAATTCGCCACAGGGCCTAGCGCCACAGGGCCTAGCGCCACAGGGCCTAGCGCCATAGGGCGCCACTAGAACCGCCCACTAGCCCACTAGAAGCAGCGGCTGAATTTGCCCTAGCTATCTGGCCACTGTCCAAAAAAACTTGAAACCTAGGACCTCCCGGTCGGAGACCCTGTTGTTCTCAACTAACATGGCCGGTTTGATAATGTAGCAGATGCAAACTGTCTTAAGGTTTCATCTGTAAGAAGAGGAAACCTATGTATATTCTGAAAAAGAAGTGCCAACGACATCACAATAAAAATATTTGTATGAGCCAATTATTGTAATAATGTAATAATAAATGTCATAACAAAAGCCATTTTACGAATTATATTATTCTGGTACAAGCACAGATTATCCAAATTGCTAATAGTTTGCCTATTGATCCTGATAATATATTAAGTCTTGACCAATAATTCTACACGTAAGAAAATGCATACATTAATTATAATTTTAAAGTCATCACGAAAAGATAAACGGCTATATTCACAGATTCTAAGATTAAATAAAAGAAAAGAAACACAGTAGAAAATAATATGCGAATTTAAAATATAATTAAATAAAGAAAACAAATATAAAATGTAATGAGCTCCGTTTTCCAAGAAATATTTTCCTCACCACGGTACGTTTTCATGGAATCCAGATAGCACAGATATACAATGGGACGAGATACCGAGATCTGTTTGGCAAACTAACAATAAAGACAGCTCTTAACTACTTTACACTGATGGAGCAATGTGTCAATGGGAACACATTACTTGGGAAAAAAGAAGAAGAAATAATAAATATTTCACTGTTGTCTTTCCACCTCTCTTTATAATATTATTCCAATGCTTTGCTGTAATAATTATTCTCAAAAAGCATTAATAAGTAATATTGATGGCAATTCTTGCCAAATAAGTTTTCTTCACGCAGAAAGTAAGTTTTTTGTGGACATGGACCCTATAAAGTGGCCATTTATGTACAGTTAATCGTCCGTTAAATTAAGGTTTCTCGGACCAGGTCGGAAAAAACATTTTACTGAACTAATTTGGTAAAATCTCGCAGATGTGATGCGAAGTAATACATTGCACGCAGTTTCGTTATTGAAGATAATAAAGATTCGTTGTGACCAATAAATGTTAGCAATGGTTAGGTGACTACTAATGTTTACAGTTGTACACAAAATGACACACGTTGCAGAAAGAAAGTTTTTGTACTCGTTTTAAAGCAATACATAGATAGATATTTTAAGAGATCCGAAAACAAAACATTGATTGCGCCTTGGCAGAAAAATAAATGTTTTTTAGGCTCTGTCATTTTCGCTCCTCTACGTTCCGCCATGGTCGGTAAACATCTCTCGTACTAAAACTATTACATTTCGCCTTTCATTCACATAATACTACAAGTATTATTACAAACAGAATAAAAATTACAAGAATCAGAAAGGAAACACTCGTAATGTGAATAAAAAGAGATATGACTAAAAAACAAAAAGAAAAACTAACAACAAGAACTTCAGTTGTAACTCGTATATTACGTTTCTTGCACGTACTTTTCTTACATACACAACAACTTGTCATTTCCTGAACATCCTAAAATAATTTCTTTAAAAATGTAATCTCCCCGTTTTTATAGGGAGGTTTTAATATTTTGAAACATGAATTATTGAAATTTTTCGTCCTCCTCAAATGTGTTAAAACAACATTCAGAAACTCACTAAAAGAGAAACAAGAAATTCCTGTTCGGTCATGGTTCTTTCTCTGCAAACCAGAAAGCAGTCCCTTTCTTCGAAACATTGACCCCCAGAAAAAATAACGAAAAGTGGTTGAATAATAGTATCACATATCTTTATTTTAAGCGTTTTATTGTTATTCAGATATTCCATATCGAAACTGCATATTCTTTCAATCACGGCTCTGAAAAATGGGGAAGAAATAAGTAGTCGACATACCAGACTCCACAGTACGGAATTATTGAGAAGTGAATAACCTATTTATTTTCCCCTTGTGAATGAAAAAAGAAAAATCTATCACTGCCCAAAAACTTAAATATTGAGTGAAAGATAATTCATCTTCATGAAATAATAGACGTTATTTCTTGCAATTTTTTTATGATGTATATCCATTACATGATCATTTATTATCAGTCAAAATTTTATTATTTGCAACACAGCAATTTACAAGTGACTTTCAAAGAATTTAATTGAATATTAATGAAGTTCACTTCATAATCAAATACGTAACTGAATATTCTTTCCCAAGGTAAATCTGTGGTTGACGAAATAAAAAGCTATGACGCTGAAATATGCTCGCAGAAAGTCGAAAATACAAATAATTGACTTAAGCTAAACAAATGTGAATACATCGTCAAGTATATAAGCTAATATCTGATCTATTACATCCAACAAAACGCAAAAATACTATTAACAAGACAGATAAGTCATCAACCGAATAAAAGCTGCAATTCCTCCGCGTAAGCTCAGAGTAAACAAAATAATTGATAGTTGCAATTTATAAGGGCTCTGCAAATACTCGTGATTTATGGCGGCCATTTTGCCGCGCTTGGGGGCGCGGCGGGGAACCGTCGGCGACCCGCTTTCGGGTCGCGACCCGCGGGGGCCCACGGCGGCGGCGGCAAAGCTTCGCGCGGCTAATCGAGCGACGGCGGCAAAAAGAGCAACGCGCGTGAAAGAGAGGCAGGGGGGCGGCGCCCGGCCGGCCTCGACCCACGCGCCGCGGGGCCCGCGCCGCACCGCGCAGCGCCGGCAGCGCCTGAAGTCACGCCGCGGCCAGGCGCCGGGACCGCAACTGGAAGGGAGCACGCGTAGAGAAATCCTCCTTAGTCCTGCTTAGACTATCGAACAGGGAAACTTGACGAGCAGAAGAGTGAACGAGGTGAGACAACTTCTCAGGTCGTTAGTCCTGTAAGTGTGGTGCATGTTATTTTCCAGGCGGTTGCTGTGTTTTTCCACGCGGGGGGCTGAAATCAGATGCCGATGTACATGTCGGCTCCGTCATGAAGGAGTGCACGGACACAAATAATTAGTGTTTTAATTTCTTAGTGATAAAGTAAAAACTATTTATGACATGTTAATTCATGTTATATCAACAAGGCAAATTTTGGTAATAAATAATAAAAAATGACATAAGGATCAGGCGATACAAAGAATTATATAATTTATTCAGAAATAAATAAGACGTGAAAATATATTCTTTTTATGTAAGTTTTCAGAGACCTTTCAAAGATTAACGTCTGCTCTCCTCATCAAACAGAAAAGAATATTAAATCTTAGAGAACAAAAGAAATTGATGTGAATAGCCACGTATTTCATTCATGCTTTCAAATAAAAATATAACAATAGGAATCAAGTCAGAAAGGAGAGAAGAGTTAACAAAAGAGTGCATGAATAAAACACCAGTAGCACACGAGAATGGAAATGAACAATCGAAGAATGATGGAAGAATATTTTCAATCGATATGGTCGTGAGAAAGATCTACAGAACAAAACTGAATATGTACCGCGGGAAAAACACTAATATTAGACAAAGACGGAGAGAGGGGGGAGAGGGATTTCCTCCCTCTCGAGAGAGGGAAGTGGGGAAGAGAGGGAAAAGGGGGTGGAAGGGAAAGAGGAGGAGATGTGGGTGTGTGAGAGAGACAGAGTGGAAGAAAGGGAAAGACGGGGGAGAAAGTGAAGGAAAAGGCAGAGGAGTTTAGAGAGAGAGAGAGAGGGGAGGTGGAGAGGAAAAGAGGAGGGGAAGTAGGGAGCAGGAAAGAGGAAGGCACAAACAATAAGTAAAAACGATCAAACAAGCAACCACGACTTCTACGAGATCCACATGGCTAGAGTTGGCCCGCGCGAGTGGGGAGGCGCCGGAGTGGGCGCCCGTGCAGCGCCCGCGCGGAACCTGCTCGCTGCGTCGGCGGTTACGACAATGGAGCGGCAGGCAGCGCCGCGGGCGCGGGAACGCGCTCTATTATAAATCACATTTGGAGCCGAATATCAACAGATTAGAAACGGGAGGGCGCGCGGCGGTCGTTACAAGCTGCGATTGCGACCGCAAGGCCGCCGGCTCGCCTTGCCCCGCCCCGCCACGCCTACACACACCCCACCCCGCATCTTTCCGCGCTGCTCCTCTCCCGCCCGACCTCCAGAAGGGATCATAAAGGCAATCGTGAGCACTGTGAGCGAGATCAAGATCATGGCATTTGTTTGAATACCCAAAATGATCATGACCAATCATATTCACCACGATTCGGACATATTGCGCCACGGCAGTATCCCGGTCGTCGAATTGCAGTAAAGAAATTCCTTACAATACTTGTCTCGCTCTTAATTAAGAGAATAAGATATTATTAGATGCTACTTCTTTTAAAAATTCATTCAATTCACACAACTCCTGCGGTAATGTAATGTAAACAATGTATTATCACATTTTTGCATTCTTAAATTAATCTCATTTTTACGATATTATCAATTTTATTTTATCCCATTTCTCATTAGTATAGAAAAAATACTAAGTATGAAATTGAAATAGGCCTATTTTTAAGAGAATGAAATTATGGATCCATTCAATTTGTGTTTCCAATATACTAACATATCTTTGTAGTCATATAAAATGTGTCCCTTCAACGTTATAAACAATACTAGCTATTATTATTATTATTATTATTATTATTATTATTATTATTGTTATGCTCGTAGGCAACATATTATTTTAAACTATATTTAATTTAAAAACGGAGATTTGAAGATAATAATTACTGCCACAAATAAGAAATTCTACAAGCCAGGCAGATAAACGAAGAAACAAAGAAAACAGGAAAAGAAACAAAGAAGAAATCATAAGTCGTTTAATTTACATTAGAATAATTCTAACAAGGTCACCCGCCATTCATATCACAGCTGAGCACAACCGGGTAGACAGACCGAAGTTTAAAAAAACAAAAAAAAAACAAAAACTTGCTTTTGAAGTGTCGAATTCAGAAGCATCGACCCCCCTCCTACATACACACACACACACACACACACACAAGAAGGCGAGCGGGACTCGGTAGCCGCGAACGTGACTCCACTGACACATTCTCGAGACACTGCAAAAAGCAAGCGTGAACAGATTGCCTGCAGGTGGCGCGTTGTAAAACGTCGTCAGAACTGAAGAATAAGACGAAGGATACCGCTAGAAAAAGTGTGCTTGAAAGGAATTTGAGGAAATTAGCGCGTTGGGAAAAGTGATTTGACGACATCTGTGCTTGGGAATTGAAAGATCTGAAATTTTAAGAAATTTTAAAAAAATTTCAATTGTTTATTTTTACTTTCAACATATTTTAAATTGACCATTCTTTGCTTAAAAAACCAAGAAAGTCAGTACTTAGATCTCGTAAATATTTGGAATGGGAGGGGTCAGTGAGTAAAGTATTTCTCTCTCTCTTCTTCCTCTCGCTGTTTATCATTGTCGCTCCAGAGAACACCATGTAAATTGTATTTCCCACTGGCAACACCCACTTTGTTCCATTACATAGTTATTTTGTATCATGTATGTTTGTATATTATATACAAAGCTCAGAAGTTTCACCCAATTTCTAGATTAACCCCAGGAATAATAATTGGGTACATTTTCCAGATCAATAAATCTTATTTAACATCACAAACATTTACCCTCAAAACAAAACTGTTTCAGAGGCCCTCTATCTCTTCTCCGCGAATCTCAACTGAATGGAAAGAGCGCACGGGAGGGGGAACAAGAGTTCTTCGTAGATCTGCGCTGAAGAAGAGGAACCCAACTTCGTCGCGGTGAGGACTAGCCGAGAGGGAATATTGTTAGAGGGGACGATGAGGTAATGCATTTCGACGCAGAGGAGGAGCAGAAGGAGGTGAATAAAAATAAAAAATAAAATAAATGGAGGCTGGGGGAGGGGAGGCAAGCGAGAGTCCGTCATATGGTGGCAATGCATTCGGAGTTCCTGTTGCCGCGTCGTCGCACAGTCTCTCTGTCCCTCCGCTCTTGGTACCACCACTTCGCAAACGACGGCCCATTGGCGTGAATGCAGCACTCGTGTGAAACCGCAATTCAGCTTGACCTTTGAGTTGCCGTAGTGTCGAGAAGAGTAAATCTCAAAACATTTTACATCCCAACCAGTTTCGTAGAAATGCACCAACACAGACGAGCTGCAATTTCTCACCCGAGAAACTTGCCGGATGAAATCCAAGCAATTCATTGAATAAATTTACTTTTAAGTGTAGGGTTAGACAGTGCATTCAATGAAATTACACTTAAAAAAGGAAGTTAGTAACTTAGTAACTCCTTCTCAACCCGGTCGGAGATCTAAATATCTTGTTGTGTTTTTAAGCAAAAACTTGTAAATTTAAAATATGTTGAAGGTAAAAATAAACAATTGTTGATAACCTTTTTCATGTTTCATTGAGAAATCCCAAAAATTCATTCATAAGCTTTCCTAATATTTAATGCCTCCTTTCCTTCATTTTATTTCAACAAATTTATTATGAATATATTCGTTTCTCTACAAATATAATACATTTTGTTAATTTTACGTATACTTAAGTAGTATATGAGAATGAAAAATGATTGTTAAACGATCTAGTTAACCAAGGACTGGGATTGTGAAGGGATTCAATCAGGAGTAGAAAAAAACAGAGGCTTGTCCGTTAATTCCTAAAGATTTAAATAATGATTCCAACACGGGCAACTTTATAAGAACACTGAGATTTATGATATAATATTAGGTCTTGTTGACAGCATAAATTACAGCGCTTTTCGGGAAATTTATCTTTCCCCGGCGAGAAATGAATGCTTATCAAGTGTCAGCTAACAGACCCAAATTGAATGTATTACAAAATCGGAGAACACAATGTTGAAATAAAAGAAATGCGACGAGCATCAATCTGTCCTACAAAGTTCGTTGGTGCCGGCCAATCTGCGTCACTCTATCACCGCGACAGCCACACGCGCTAGCGCCGCGCTGCTCGGGCAACTGTCG
>BOPP01000219.1:1055704-1120779 GCA_017312745.1 Gryllus bimaculatus
CGGAGGCAAGCACATTGCTTGTGAAGCGATCGTTCCGGCGAATGAAAGTCAGCCAGCATCGTTTTCGAATGTGTCGGTACTATGTTTATTGAAATGTTGAAGAAGAGATGATATTAACGGAATGAAAGAGGGAAGGAACGCCTAAAAGGAAGAGATACACATCACAAGTTAGTAATTTGTTTGTATTGAATTTTAACTGGACAGAATTAATTCTTTATGAGGTTCAAAATTGTGCACAAACTATTCCCATAAATCGACCTAAAGTTGTACACTGATGTATAGATTTCAAAGACGTTTCGCCACAGGGCGACCTGACCTTTAATAATGAATGAGACTGAGAGGAAGAAATAGGCAAATGATAGAGCAAATTTGAAGGAAATGGGAGCTACTTTTTTAGTTAATATAGAAAAAAACTAAAAGAGACAATAATATAAGTATTACATCAATTACTCCCATCAACTCATCTATACTTCGTTTCATTTACAGGGTCCTTTGACAGATCAGCTGTTATGGTGTCATTCATTATTATCATTATGGTGACGTTCAAGTTCCGGATTGGATGTCACCAGACTAACTGATGAACTGTCACAGAACGCAATAAATAAATGGAAATATACCATTTTAAGTGATTTGTTTGTACATGCATTTACATTAATTTGGCCTACGTATTTGCTTTTCTTTATTGATTATTTAATCGTTGTGAATAAATTATAATCAGCAGAAAATTGGTAATAAATAAGAAATTGAGAAGTAGAATTATAAAGCAAATACAGCCATCTTTTGGCACCAACCTTAATACGAAACAAAATTAATCATTCTCTTCTTGAGACCGACAATTTGGAAGATTTTTGACTGACTCTGACTAACATTTTGGGGGATTTTGTATTGGAAATACGATACCTGACTAACTATACATTTTCCGAAAGTAAATTATAGTGCGTGATATTTCATCCAGACAATTTCAGTCGCACTTTCCTCCCTCACCACTGTCAACATTTTTTTTGTTGCTTAAATAAAATGACGGTTCAGCCCTTATATACATGTGTGGGTAAGTTCCTTTCTCACTTTGTTTCTTTCCCTTGCCTTCCCCATATTTGAAGCTGTTGACCTCACACTTTGTAGTCGTTTCTTGTCCAGTTGTTGAATTGTACGAGTATATAGGTATTTACAAATTGTCATTAAATAAACTACAGGCCGTAAATGAAGTGCCTGTTTTCTCACGTTATTAGCAACTAATATTATAAATTTGTAAATATAAAATTACATTTTGATGATATATTAATTTAACATAATAAAGGGTTTCGTTAACAACAGTTGCTATCAATTCAGATGAGTATAATTTCGCCTTTATTAGACCTGTCGTTAGTAATATGATTGATGTACCGAATTCATGGAAGTGAGATTTCTATGAAACAGCAAAAAAAAGTCACAAGACTGTTTAGATATCACAGAACCGGCTGTTACAAGCACAGCGAGGAGCTCTGTTCTCAGGCAAGCGGTTGTGGGCTCGTGACGCCCGAAGCAAAGCGAGTTGAGAAATGAAATGAATTGTGAATTTATGGTCTCCAATATTCGATATGATATGTGGTGATTTGCCAATGCCTTGGACACCATAATCACTTGGAGAAAACAATTCCGGAACTCACAAACCTTCAACCCATTGAATATAGCCGCCGCCTCGATGGCAGGTTGAATTAGCAAAAGAAAATAATTTAATTCATTAAAAAAAAGAAAATGCACAGTTTCAATGTGTTTAATTTATTTTAGTGTACAGTCTTTAAAATGTTTTGCCCGTAAGAACATTTTTGAAACATCACAACATCTGAAAGGCAAATACGTCAGATCATAATTATCATATTATGATGTAATTAAATTTTCAGTTATTACATCAGATAATTCTTCAGGTGACCACACTGTTTTCTCATATTATTATAATAAGACCTTTAATAAGAACTATGCTAGTGTCAACGTGCACTAACACTGTCATCGTCAGATGAAGAATGATACATAGGGTATAATATGAAGGAAATTTAAATGCCGAAATCCACCCGGAGATATCCTGTTCTCTAGAGGAGTGAACAGACAAAGAGGTGGACATAAAGTAGCACCCACTAGCTAATAAATCGCACCAAAACATTTAAATCGTAGCGAGATCCCGCTAGGCCTCCCGTCGCCCACGCCGCTCCGCGCGCGCTCTTCGGGGCCGGCGCGACGGCCGGGCGCTCCAGCAGCAGCGACAGGTCCCCTGCCCCGGACGGCGGCGCGCATAAACCTCCCGTGCACTCACGTACGTACTACACGGGCGGCACAGGCGCAAACGGGTTCTCTAAGCCTGCGCGCGATAAAAATCTATGTGGGGCGCATTAATTCTTTTGTGGGATAGCTTTAGTTCGATTGCGTGTTTCCCGATACACGCGCCCCCGAAAGTGAGACGTGAGTGGTTTCGAGGGCCCAGCTGGGAGTCGACTGGTTTTAGAGAGGACTGTCCCGTCGAAATGATAAACATCGTGTCGAGAGCCGCTCTCGAAGGCCGGCGACCTCGTCGGGGGTCGTCGGGGCCGTTCTGCACTCGCGCATACCGTCACCCATGTCCACGCCCTCTTGCCCGATCAGCTGACTCAGGACGGTGTATGAGGTAAGGTGTACGCAGGGTTCGGGAGGGTTGATCAGAGCTGCAAAACAATGATTTTTTATACTGGCTTTATAATATTTTTTTTATTTTAAAATTTATTTTTATCGCCAAAAATTAGTAAAACAGAGGCGCGTGAGTGAGAACTACATTCTGCAAACATTTTTTGAGATGCAGAATCCATGTGCTTCTTTTTTACTGTACATGACGAACATACCGAGGTAGTTGGTAACATTTGAAGTCTAGAACTTTTCGTTACCCAGTCATAGAAAACGACTTTGCGTAATCAAACAAATTACAGATTAGATTTTAAAGAATTTCTGACTATATAACGAGCCCCAATGTTAAACCTCTGACAACTAGCAAAAAAATCTCCACAAAAGTGAAGCGAGAGCACAGTGAAGCGCAGAGCCAAGGTGCATTCATGTGCAGAAGCAAAACAAGGGGCCCTCTCAGCACTTACTCCATGAATCAAGAGAAACTAAAAGAAAAACTTGATCTAGGTGAGGTGGGTTAACAAGATTACGCCAGAAGAAACCAAATAATCATATGAATCAAACTCTTGAATGAGGCTTTGAATTGAAAAGAGAAAAAAATCTGATTTCAATGCTGATCATGGTAAGTAAGTTCGAAGGATTGAGAAACGTCCTCTGAAGAAATAAATAAAACCTAAAAAGTCTCCGACCTCCGTAAAGATAAAATTTACACATCAGAAGAAGGAATCAAAATTCTCAGGCAAGAAGCGATAAAACGGTTTATTACTGACACTAGAAAGCAGACAAGCGGTTCTTCCACATCGTCGCGCCGAATCTCTTGTTTCCGTATGCGCCTTGATCGTAAGGTAACGGGACAGATAAACAAGTTCATAAATCACCAGTTCATTAGAAAAATGGAGGAGATGGGAAAACGAATAAGATTGAATCTCAGCAAGAAAAAAATCAGCTGCGGTAGCGTACGAAACAATTTCATTCACTTAACTAATAAAAAAATCTGCAGCATAGTACGGCTGATGCGCCAATAGATGGGATAATAGATTCGGGTTGTAGTCTGCGCTAACGTACGATTACAACGCTAGCGCCATGCCACTCGACGTCCGAGTATCTTATTTCAGTTGTTGAGCGCAGTAAGATGTTCAACGGTTGCTTCATTCTCAACCCGCGTCCTCGTAGGTTCCACAAGAGGAAAACTACGCGATGTGAGCAGCGGGCCCGAGATGAGCATCTTTTTCTCTCCATAAATTGTGACGAATGGAGGGAGCATATAACGAAGGAGCCCGCAGGTATTTGGTAGCGATTCACAGAAGCACGAGCAAGCGTTCCGCAGAGGAGCAACCAGCCTTTCCAGCACCCGGTCACCGACTCACCGTCATAAACAATCGGACGTCATTTGCAGAGGGACAGCGCTAGATGACGAGAAATGCGCAGCGCAGCGTTCTTATCGGGCCTATCTGTGGTCTGTATATCATTGGCTAAATGTCACATCGTGGTAAGGCCGCTAGAGCTTGTGTGGTTCGTGCTTTTCGACTCGGAAGGCACATCGTTTCGGATCAAAGGATATTAATAGCACTAAATATTTTGATGCAATGTTGAGAGTGATTGATTGAGGATTCCGTGAACTGCTATGAGCATTAGTCTCGTTAATACAGTGACTGTTTTATTTGAACCGGAAGGTAGCGGTTATTCCTTCCTAGTTGGATGGTGAGGTCTAGTGCCGCCCTACAAGTCGGGTTGTTGGTGATTCCTCCTCTAGATATCTCCCCATCAGGATACCGACCCAGCCAGAACAAGCTCTAAGCTCCCGGCTGGTCTCCCGACACGTGTGGTAGTGTAGTGCACCTAAGTGTAAGTGAGTGTAATAAAAAGGGGTGAGGATGGGACAAGGAAGAAGAAGGAAAGATCGCGCGCAATCCGTGGCCCGTTTGTATTGATAGGAGAAACACAAAAAAACTGCCTGTCAGAGTAGCCGGCCTCTACAATTCTCCTCCAGACAGCGATACACCTAGTGTCGAAAACCCGTTGTTTTTGAGAGTCTAATCCTAAGACATGCCTGTCAGCAAGACTGAAATAAATTCAAGCGGTGAATGTCGAAAAACAAGATAATTTCATACAGTTATGGCCATTTTAGTAACAGTAGAAAATGTGTAAGACCAACCATCTATAATTCTCCAAAATTTGTCAAACGTACAAAATGTAAGGACAAATTCGTTTTTCAAAACCATAGCACCAATTTCTTAAAAATAATTGTAACCATTATACGTATTTTTTGAATGCAAACCAATTTTGAGTAAAGCATAAAAATATTGTTAGCAGAGAGACATTGAGTCTCACTAAAAATAGATTTCCTTCAAGATCTTCTAAACGATTCGTTGTGTTTAGAGATTTCGCACAGAAAACTGAATTTTTGGGCAAGTGTTGTGCCGTGGAGCATCTATTTACACAATTATTATTTTTGTAGAAATTAAATCATCTTCAATTTTTTAAGTGGATCTTTACATTTTTCATGAACCAAGGATAGTTCATAAAAGGAGTAGGACAGAGATATCCTTATAACATAAGTTTCTGCGTCTCCACGTGTGTATTGTTAAGTTTAAGCAATTGGAGGAGGATAGAAAAATGTTTGCATATTATTGTTACTTACGGTTGAAATATGTGGTAGCAAAAATAATGTTCGTATAAGGATTGCCCATCAGAAAAAAAATCAGGTCGCTCTGACATCACTGAGCTCTTTGATGCCATTGGAACATCATCTGAAGGTACAATTTCCAGTACCTAGTTGGATTCAATGAGTACAATTTCCAGTACAATTTCCAGTTCCGTTCCAGAAGGTTCCAACTTCTCGTACGCAAGTGGCGCGTCGTTTGCTCTGAGTTGAGGTAATCAACACATGAAGAGCCATGGAAACCGAATTTAATTGCAAATTACAGCATCATCAGGTAGTCTTCTTTAAAATGCATTACCGTTCAGGAAGTCGGATCGATAAAAATTTGTAACACGGAGGTACCGATTTACCCGCTGGGGTACTCGCAGGAAAAATGTTACGGTTGCATTATCAGCATCTACAAAATCTGATCAAAAATGTATGTATTTACACAATAATAATTTTTAAATTATTTTTTCTTGTTTGCTATATTTTCATTGTCAGATTGAATGTTTTAGAACATTAACATGTATGGACAACTAACGATAATAATTCTGCTTGCACAAGAGTAGAAAAACTGGAAAATGTATCATGCGAGTGTTCGTTTCGTGTCTGACGTATTGTCTTACTGCATATCATAATTTTGCTTGCTCTAATAATCTTATTGTTTTTACTCTAGAGCGTACGGATTTTCAAATGCTCAACTATTCGTAGTTGAAACTATTCGCAAGCCATCCTCAATCACTTCTCTTATCAAATCAAGTCGTAAATTCGTTATTGAAAGAATTAAATTTCGCTCGATTTATTTAATCTTTCTATTCTTTCTTACAATTTTAAACATCTCTCAAATCACATCATATCAAGTAAGCCGAATAATTGCACTCACATTAAATAAACTTTAACATTTTGCTCACATCATCTCTAGCTTGCTGTCTGAAATATTTCATTGCAGATAGTTAAAATAGAAACATTTTATAAGGCAAAGGGGAAAATTAACTTTATAAAATAAATTAGATGATTCATTTTTATGTATTAAAACATATACTAACATTTTATCTCAAAAAAAAATTTAATAGAATAAAACAAAATCTCACTTGAAAATTGTGCAGTTATTAAAGAAGTAAAACTCATAAACAATTTAATTAACAGTTTTCTGGCGACATTTAATAATCGATTGACACATTGTTAATTTCATAAAATGATAATCGAGCGTTGATTTTGTAACTGCGCAACGCTATGCTTTAAAGTTGATATCTGTGCCCATTGCCTAGATGTTCCTTTGAGAACGCTACTGAAGAACAAAAAAGTTGTTCGGCGGGATTCCATTAATTCATTTGCTTTGCAACGCTCATTTTCGATGGCTGAATTGTAGGGCAAGTGGGGAGGTGGATAATTTCGAATAGACGGCAGAGCGAAGAGCAGCTTTGATTGCAGGTTACGAGAATGGTTCACTTTAGTTGGGCCGACAGGTTTGGCAGGAATTATGAATTCTGGCTTACTAATGTACTCACTATTCTATGAAATACATTTTAATGCGTACAAGTTCATGGCTGACGAATAGCCACGCGCGTAAACCAGGAGAGAAGAAAGGTTCGTTCGCAGGAATTTGCCAACCGCTACCGTCGGGTCTCGAACCCGAGAACCTCCCGGTCAGAGACGCTGCAGAGACAACAATAGTTGCACTGCGCCATCTCAGCCAGTGTACTCTGCCGATTTACTCAAATGAACATTTAAATAAAATAAAAGTATATTTAATGGACGTCATTATGTATCTGCCCTTTTTCATTGTGTATTAGACTTTCATACGTTTATTGTTGAAAAAAGTTCAACAAATTACAATTATTTCACATTAATATAAAATATATTTTAAAAAAGGGAAAAGCATTGCCTTCTTGCTCATCTCATATTGTGCCTTCCAACATCGTTGAATTCCTAAATGTGGACAAACATACTACAGTTGTTTCCTGGCTTTGCGAGTCAAACGCGCCATGTCCAGTCGAAAATTTCGCGTTCCAAACCACAAGAAAACAACTTAGTGCAACAAGATGTCATAATGTGTCGAGGAAGACTATCAGTCGAACATTTTATTATGTCTTCTCGCAAATATGAACTCATTTGATTTATGTATTTTAATCCAAATGAATACAGAATCTCCTGCACTCTGTCCCCTTTCAAAACTAAATTGTCAAATTTTTCAAGAAAAACCAACAACAAACAAACATCATGCTTGACATATAATATTAAGGTAAGCCCGCTCATATCTCTGAGCTGATGTGTTATGATCCTACCCCGATGATATTGTATGATTATGTTACAAGTAGGTAAAATAAATAATATTATGTTATGATCTACATGTCAGGATGTTTATGTTAAAGTAATGATATGTAACCCTTGAAAAGATATATTGTAACCATGTCCTGATGATACTGTATGATGATGGAATGAAAGATAATTAATATGTGATTCTGTATTATGTTATGACCTATGCATTACGATACTTACGTTAATGTAATGACCGGTGAAACCATAATTGTCTGTAAACACCTGTTATAAAAAATTGTACTCGCTAATAAACCTTAGCCGTAGATGCGACTAAAAAATAGAGGAGAGAGAGAGAGAAGAGAGAGAGAGAGAGAGAGAGAAAGAAAGAGAGAGAGTTAGAAGAAGAGTTGTGTGTGATGTGTGCGTTGTGTGTGTGTGTCGTGTGTGTGTGTGCGTGTGTGTGTGTGCGCGTTGTGTGCGGTGTGTGCGTGTGTGTGTGTTGCGTGGGGGTATGTGTGTGCGTTGTGTGTGTGCGTGTGTGTGTGTGGTGTGACTTGTGTGTGTGCGGTGTGTGTATGCGTGTAGTGCGTGTGTGTGTGTGTGTGTGCGTGTGAGAGAGAGAGAGAGAGAGAGAGAGAGAGAGAAGAGAGAGATGTCATGAAGTTTAAGACTGACACTCAGCTGGAACTTTGGGTTTACAAGTACATCTCGAAAGGTAAAACCCGTTCGGCCATCCGCGCGAGAGAGCGTCTAGGCTAACAAAAGGGCAGTCGGCGCGAGGCCTATCGGCTGCCTCTTACGGCGCGACCGAGCGCCGCCGCAACGGAAAGGCGCGCACGCCATTTCCAGAGACTTGCCAGACGCCCACTTCCGGAGGGAGCCTTTTGGCAAAAAGCCGGCAGCAGTCGCAAGAAGCACTCGCTCGAGACGAGAGACACAGGGGCGTTTACTCCTGGACGACGCTAACTCTCGTACACGCCTCGATAAAAACAATCTGACGACTCGAATTGTATCGCTGCTAATAAATACAAAATGCTAAACGTCACAGGTCGAAGTTTCTTATCGAGAACTTACACGAATGAGCCCAACAGAAAATAAATTATTTAAAGTGTAGATAAGTAATCATTAAAAAATGTACATAATTTTTGCACTTCTGATTTAAAATAATTTCAACATGTTAATTATTTATGACTTCTATAATCTTTTAGCCTACGTGTACATGTTAACTATTTAAACACTGTTCATCATTAATAACATGATTTATTTCTGTGATTAACAACTAAAATCCATTTATCTTCATTCCTCAAGTCGTAAGTTCTAAGTCTTCGTAGATTGCTTCTTCGAGTTGCCACTTAATGTATGCGTGCCTGCCAGAAGGCTGTAGAAGTGTCACGGAGTGCGAAACTGTGCAAACGCCTCGGTATTTCGCACATAACGCGTCGTCCGCTAGCCAGTCTGTGAAATGACAACACTCCCGGCGACTTCCTCGTTTCGTTTCAGCCTCATCATTTTTTACACTTTGAATCTCCAGGAAGCCCGTATTATATAAATATGCGATGAGTCAATGTGTAATAGAAAATTATCAAATTATCTCTTCAAATTTCATAGACGTCTACCAGGGCTATTGAAAGCAGAAAATACCTAGTTTCCAATAGCAAGTACAATTGTATAGTACAGAGGAATTCTGACTGCTTTCTCATGCACGGAAAGGAGTAATCACATGCTATACCACTCATAATGTGGGAAGTTACACGAGAATTAAGTGCAGTTCATTACCTCAATGTGTTTTATAATATTTTTTTACAACTTCCAAGTGTAGATATTCATAATCTTTTGGCACGTTTTAAAAGTCTTATATATAATATTAATTAATTAATTAAAATAAACATTGTAGAATTAAAATTGTTTTGTTTTGTTTCTTTTCTTAAGTAATTTTTCGTGTGATAATACTTGAGAAGTGAGGAACTGAGTGAAAGTACGCCAGACAACACTAATATAACAATTTAAAGAAAAGATATTGAAAAAAAAACAAACAAACAAACTACTTTGGTTCTTTAATAACTTAAGGTCAATAGTCCCTAGGCCTGTCAAAAAATTTGAAAACAGTGAAAAAGCGGGAACATGCACATTCGGTTCCCGTCCAAAGTCGCGTGCACTCATTCCCGTTTAAGAAAGAAAATACTGCGTTCAGTTAAGGAGTCACTGTTGATCACTGGCCAACCAATACATAAGAAGGGATAGTGAGGAAAACAACACGTTTTTCCGGTGTCAAATTGTAGATTTCAATATTTTACACGATCTGCACTACGAACACGAGAAAGTAAAAGGTAATGCAACAGACGCTCGTTTATGCACAGTGCTTAATCGTATTCCATGTAGAGGACACGGCTTTACGCAGACCGGTTGATCGCCGGCCGGTGTTTACAAACAGCGCAGCTCCGGGGCAGATGGGGACTGCGCGCGCCTCCGTGGATGCACCTGGAGGTCCCGGGCGTGCGGCAGCGGAGGAGGCGTGGGTGGGGATGGCGGGGAGGCTGGGCGACGGACAACGGGCGGGATAAAGGCGGTGGGGGAAAGATTAGTGGCAATGGCGGTGGGGAAGGCGCTGAAGACATTAAAGGTAGTACAGGTGGTGATGGTGAATGGGTTAAGACAGTGAAGATGGCGAAGACAGTGTAGACTTTGAAGGTGGTAAAGGCGAAGGTGGTGACGGCGGTGAAGACAGTAAAGGTGGTAAAGGCGAAGGTGGTGACGGCGGTGAAGACAGTAAAGGTGGTAAAGGCGATGGTGGTGAAGGCAGTGAAGACAGTGAAGGTGGTGAAGGTGGTGAAGGCGGTGAAGACTTCGAAGGTGGTAAAGGCGGTGGTAGTGAAGGTGGTGCAGATATTGAAGTTGGTAACGGTGGTAATGGTGAATGGGTTAAGGCAGTGAAGATGGCGAAGACAGTGTAGACTTTGAAGGTGTTAAAGGCGAAGGTGACGACGGCGGTTTAGATATTGAAGTTGGTAAAGGCGATGGTGGTGAAGGCGGCGAAGTCAGTGAAGACGGTGAAGCCAATAAGGGCGGTGACGGCCCAGCGGCGGTGAAAGCGGTGGAGGTGTTGGGGGCGTAGGCAATGGCCAATGCGTATCGCGGCCGGGACCGCCCATTTGTCGCCCCTTAGCGCCCATTTGCATTCGCCCGCCTCCGCCACGCGCCTGCGCCTGCGGGAGCCGCTGCCAGGGCGGAAGCGCCGCAGGTAAGGTAGGTCGAGATCAAGGGGGCTCTGGCGGAAGGCGCCACGCGCCCTCCTCAACATTTTCCAGTAGGTCCAGTAGGTGTACATTAATTTATGTTGTAAAAAAAACTCTTTCAGCAAACCATTATAACGATATTTTTACGTCATATATATATATATATATATATATATATATATATATATATATATATATATATATATATATATCGCAACGAAAAAATAACTTGAACACCATAATGATTTGCTGTGTCTCATTACATTAGTCTTTAGTGAGAGATAAGGGGAAAAGGAAGAATTTCCCGGACTGGCGGATCAATGAATGGTTATTCCTGCGAAGCTGCATTTCCATGTCTAACGAAAGAGATCAAAAAGCACCTTGCTTCCCTCCTCCACTGCTCGGTTATTGAATTTAAGAATGACTGCAACTTAACTTTGTTATTTTAGTCTATCAAGTGCATATTGCTAACTCCAATACATCAAAATAATTGCAAAATTCTACAGTTACACTAGTATTTAAATTACATTGATGATGACGTTCCTAATTTTACACGTCAAGATTACCCACTGTCAAGATTAAGGTGAGGACGTTATAACCTTTCAAAATAGTGAACGGAAAAGATACATTAAGTGTGTAGAATCGTATGCTTGCTCTGTGCACAAACATTACTCAGCAAAATTTATATTGAAAAGCGCTTTTAGTAAAGTTTAAAAGGCCATTTTAGTTTTTGAGATTAAATGCATATTAGATCCAAGATCAAAGTAAGTGATCCAATATATTTTACTCATAAATATTACTCGTATGTGTAACGTTCTTCAAAACATGCATTAAAACTCAATCATTTTGTAGATATCTGTATTTGGTGTCTTTTGGGCCTCGTAATGATGAGAGAAACAAAATGCAAAAATTGCAGCTCTTTAACACATTCTTAAGATTACACACATAACACGCTTTGACTGCTGATCTGTCAATTTACAGAAGCGTGCATTGTTCGTTAACTTTTCCGAGGAGTTCTCTTTAACAGAGCAATTTATACAGAACCAGAACGTTCCAAAACGCGTGAATGGCAAGGAAGTGAGGAGAGAATAAAGATAAAAGGGATTAAACCTTTCGTAATTAATTCATTCTTGGTGACAATTGGAAATAAAACTGAATAAATCATTCGGACATGCCCCATCATAAAATAAAATCTGTACATAAAAAGCTCACGAACAATTTATTTTGAAGTGCTACGTTTCCTTCTACACCTCACATTCATTATAATTTATTAAAGCTCAGTGTATCACTAGAAATCACGTAACGCGGGCTTCGCGTGACGATCGGCAGCCGCGCGCGGCGGCGTTCGCTTTCCGTGTTTTGTCGCGCGGGGGCGGGTAAAAGTTTGTCAACAGCGGGGCGCGGGGAGCGGGTTCGGTTCCCACGCGCCGAGGGCCACGGCCGTTCCGCGCTTGCACGTGCGTCATCGCGCGGCGCCGGCTCACGGGCCTCGGCCCGTTTGATGGGCGAGCGGCGCGGCGCTGCGCGGCGCCCAGCCGGAGCGGTGCGATGTGGCGGCGGCGAAGGCGGCGGCGGAGGACGAGGCGCGGCGAACGGCCGCTTCGCGCACTAATGGATTCGCCGCCCGGCCGCGGCCGCGGAGAACTATGCTTTTTGTTCACGGCGCATTGCGCACGTCTGTAACCATTGTCTCTCACGGACTGCCCTTACACGACTCACTGGCGTTATGGAAAGGTCGTAACGAGTTGATCTTGAGAAACTCGTACACTTTTGAATTTTCTTTACATTCGATTCACACGACATCACCAGGTACTACAATTAGACGTTGTTGTTTTTTTAAACTTATTTTTAAGGTCCCTTTGCAACTGCTGTGGTCACTCAGCGATTACTGTAATTTTACTTTGCTTTTGTAACTTTGGTTTCACGGTAACGAGACTCGCATACGGACTGACACAAACATCCATGTCGGGGGTGGGATTCGAAACTGCAGCCCTTTAACTCAAGGCAGCCGCGGCTCTTCAACCTTAGCGACCTCGGCTCTCAAGGCCGGCAATTAGAAGTTTGTTACTTACATTGTTGAAAAAAAGTTTATTTATCTTACGTGAAACTTCAAGGCAAGTGGTTACACGGGAAGGAACATTTTCATTTCAAACACAATTACATATGATTAACCAATTTTGGTGCTGACTTCTACAGATCGTCAAGAAAATGTTTATCTATTCCTGTTATATTATAAAAACGATTGAGTGTTCGAAATTGACCGTGAAAATTTGATTATATTTTGTTCATTATTTCTAATTATAACTAAAGAAAAATTATTCATTACTCTGCATTTAAATACCTTTTCAGGATTATATTACCATTATTTTCACAATGACAAATTCAACTGTAAATAAACAACGGGTTGATTTGTTGATATTTTCTGCATGCTTGTCTCATATTACATGGACAAGCGGTGAATTAGAGCTCCCGCCACACGATAACGGAAAAAACGTCACCTGTGCGATAATTAGATTCAAAAGACCTGACAAATCACACACCATATCACGGATAATTATAAAACTTTTAGATTAAAAAATGCTAACTAAATAATTTCTATTTAAAACTATATTTTTTCCTCTATCCCTCTCGGCAAGATATGTATAAACGCATATGCACTTAGGTGTCATAATATTTTTAGTACACATATCTAGGAGCTGTAAACGAAGTCTGATGAAATTGCCATGCTCTTTCCGTGCAAGAGAAACGTTTGGTAATTTATAGCTCTGGGAGAAAATAAATGTTAATCACTCGTAAAAATATAAAGGGAAATAAAAAGGGTATAAATAAAGTGTTTAATTTGATTGCTGTTAAAATCTTAAAATGCGTTATTTGACATGCGCTAATGTAGCGTTAAAAATAAATAATTACGAGAGTTTCTTTATGGTTATGCATATAAATATCTCACATTATGTATATTTTTGAGGCGAATCATCTTCAAGTAACACATCGCCATACTCTCAAATACTAAGAAAGCAAGATTGAAGTAGTACCAATACTGGTCAGCAAGAATATTACAAAGTATCGAAAACAGTCAACTATTTCTGTTTGCATTCCTTCAAATACAGTTACAAGTATCAGATACGTCATCAAACGCGGATTTACTAACGTCCAATTTTGATGGCCCGGGGGCTTGACCAAGTAGCTGGTTTAGTGGCAAGTTCCGCTCGCCTTTAACACGCACCTTCAGCCACAGCCTCAACTACAGCCATAGCCATAGCCACAGCCAGAGCTACAGCCACCACTACAACCACAACCAGAGCTATAACAGCCGCGGCCACAGCCGCGGCCACAGCCGCGGCCACAGCCGCAGCCACAGTCGCAGCTGCAGCCACAGTCGCAGCTGCAGCCACAGTCGCAGCTGCAGCCACAGTCGCAGCCGCAGCCACAACCGCAGCCTCAAGCCCCAGCCCTAAGCCTAAGCCTCAACCTAAACCTAACCCCCCTAAACTAAGCCCTAAAGACTTAAGCCCTAAGACTAAGCCTAAGACTAAGCCCTAAAGATTAAGCCCTAAGACTAAGCCCTAGAGACTAAAGCCTACCTCATCCCTAAGCTAAGCCTCAACCTAAGCCTAACCCTAAGACTAAAGCCCCCCTAAGACTAAGCCTAAGCCTCACGCTAAAGCCTAAGCCCTAAGACTAAGCCCTTAAGACTAAGCCCTAAGACTAAAGCCTAAGCCCCAGCCCTAAGCCTAGCCTCAAACCCAAGCCTAAGCCCCAAGACTAAGCCCCTAAGACTAAGCCCTAAGACTTAGGCCTAAGCCTCAGCCCTAAGACTAACCCTTAAGACTAAAGCCCTAAGACTAAGCCCTAAGACTAAAGCCTAAGCCCTCAGCCCTAAGCCTTAAGCTCAAACCCTAAGCCTAAGCCCTAAGGACTAACCCTAAGACTAAGCCTAAGGCCTCAGCCTTTAAGCCTAAGCCCTAAGACTAAGCCCTAAACTAATCCCTAAGACTAAGCCCTAAGACTAAGCCCTAAGACTAAGCCTAAGACTAAGCCCTAAGACCTAAGCCCTAAACTAAGCCCTAAGCCCTCAGCCCTAAACTAAGCCCTAAATTTAAGCCCTAGCCTCGCCCTAAGCCTCAGCCCTTAAGCCTCACCCTAAGCCTCAGCCCTAAGCTCAGCCCTGTAAGCCTCAGGCTTGCAGCCCAGATTCCAGTCTCCCAGGGTCAACCGCAGCCGCCGCAACCCCGCCGGGCGCCCGCGCTAGAATCCGCCTGGATGCGCGGGAGCCGCCGATCGCCCCGGTGCTGCCCTTGCTCAAGCGGCCTATTGTGAAGGCTTCAGAGAGCTGAGCTGCGCTGCCGCTGCGGAGCGCGCGAGGGCGCTCCTGTAGATCCCGCTATTCCACTCGCGCGGCCGCTCGCCAGGCCTGCAGGGTGCCTCACACACACCCCAAAGGCTAACGTCATAAAATCGAAAAACACACTTACGCCATCGTCCCCGAAGACGTCGATTGCGAGAATAGCCCGGCGTTGATTCGCTCTCTGCTTCTCGGAAAACTAATTTATAGACATTACCCCAAAAACATTCGCATTTCAAAATATATTAATACCCCCTTGCTTTTTTATTGCGTTAAAAACAGTCTTATTAATGGCCAAAACATTCTTTTTAATACATACCTTAAAAATTAAGAAATGCCGACATCTTAAGGTTGCAGAACATCACAACATATACGTAATATGCCCCACCTATAATAGCTCCACAAAAAACAATTTAATTCATCTGATTCAAAATGAATCAACTGAAATGTACGTTAATTTAAACCTATTGTCAATAACTGCAAATGGATTTAAAATGCCTTCGCACATTGCTTTAATATTCATATACTCGTTACAATCTCTGGTTTTTACAAACGGACTAATTATTTCAAATTCAAACGTGCAACCCAATCTTCAAAAAACCTCTGTTTAACTAAATTTCCATGCATGTGTTATCCTAATCTATATCATGTGTAATTATAAAAAAATCAATTGTTCCCCATCCAATTTATCCGAAACGCCTTAGTTTAATGCCAATGTTAGTAATGAGATATTCCTCTTTGAAAGCGCCCTATTCCAAACACCTGTCCACCTTTCAATCATTCTCGCAGCCTTCTTCACGCCAAAACTGCTTCTCCGCCCACCGGTTCCCACCCGAACGAGAATCGTGCTTGCGGGCGCTTTCGCACGCTGACCACGCTGCGCTCCTGCCAAGCATTCCTGCCAAAAGGTGCTTCTGCGCGGGGGGCGACAGGGCAAGCACGCCCCTCTACGGGCGTTAAGACCGCTCTCACGTGGTCGTGCGCAAAAGCCGGCCTGCACGACCGCCCGCCCGCCGCCGCTTCAGCAAAATCCCCCCCAGCGCCACCACGCCCCCCACGTCTTGCTCGCTCCCCGCCAGCCATTCCCAAAACCCCCGCCGAAGCGACGCTCGCCACCCACCACAACTCGCTCGCCCGCCGTTGCCGTTTTGCTCGAACAACCCCACCGCTTGCATGCCGCTCGCCACCGTCTGTCCTTGCGTCCCGCGCTGTCTCCCCCATCCCGCCATATTTTCATTCCGCGCCCTCGGCCACCAGTTCACTCACCCCCTGCCACCGTCTTGTTTCTGCCCATTATCGGCCCCTGTTGTGCACCCATTCCCTTTGCACCCCTCACTTGTTCACTCGCTCTCCGCCACCGTCACCTTGTCCCCCCACCCATCGTTTCCTCGCGCCCCGCCACATTTTGCTAGCCCCCTGCCACTATTTTCCTCGCGCCATGCCCCCGCCGCAATTTTCCGCTCGTGCCCCGCCACCGCCTCGCTCGTGCCCCGCCATCATTTTCACCCGCTTCTCGCCCCTGTTTCGCCTCCCCCCCCGCTTTCGTCTTGCCTCGCTCTTGTCCCGCCATCATATCAACCCGCTTCCACCCCTTTGCCACTTCCCGCTTCCTCTTGCCTCGCTCTTGCCCCGCCATCATTCACCCGGCCTTCTCACCCCTGTTCCCGCTTCCGTCTTGCCTCGCCTCTTGCCCGGCCTCAATTTCACCCGCTTCTCACCCCGTTTTGCCTACTTCCCGCTTCCGTCTTCCGTCGCTCTTGCCCCGCCATCATATCACCCGCTTCTCACCCCAGTTTCGCCTGGGCCCCCCGCTTCCGTCTTGCCTCGCCTCCCCGCCATCATTCACCCGCTTCTCGCCCTGTTCTCCTTCCCCCCCGCTTTCGTCTTGCCTCCTCTGCCCCGCCATCATTATCACCCGCTTCTCACCCTGTTTCGCCTCCCCCCGCTTCGTCTTGCCTCGCTCTTCCCGCCCACATATCACCCGCGTTCTCACCCCAGTTTCCCTGCCCCTCTTCCGTCTTTCCCGCTCGTGCCCCGCTATTCATTCACCCCTTCTCACCCCGTTTTTGCCTACTTCCCGCTTCTCGTCTTGCCCTCGCTCTTGCCCCCCCGCCATCATATCACCCGCTTCTCACCCCTGTTTCGCCTGCGCCCCGCTTCCGTCTTGCCTCGCTCGAGCCCCGCCCCCGCTACGCTCGTGGTCCGCCACCGCCCCGCTCGCGTCCCGCTCTCTTCGATGCCGCGGCCGTGGCCGCCGATGACAGGTTTCTCCGCCGCAGCCGCTCGCCGCGCCCGCGGGCCGCAGCCTCCAGCGGATCCCTGTTTGCCTGCGATGTGTACGCAAGCGGCCGGTTTGCTAACCCTAATGAAATTTCGGTTGATTTAGGGGATTATGCTGGGTCTGTTAAGGTTTTCGCTGTCGAGGCCGACAGACAGATTGGGTTTGATCACGCGTGCAAGGCAGAGGATTCGTTATCGTGTTAATGCGAAGTCTTAAAATATATTGGCTTCAGCCATATGATATGACATAAAATGCTCCAGGATATTTATATATGAGTTTCGTATTACTTTAAGATTTTGCAACCTCCATGTAGTAACTCTCAGTGAATTACGAAAATGTTTCCCATTTGTCAAATGCAAAATTATGGGTACCTTTCCATCACGCAAACCATCAATGCTGTCAATGGTCTGGTAGCAAATATTTCCTATAAATAAGATTCCCTCATGATGATATTACACGACTTCATGAAGAAAAAAACAATTAGTAAAGTTGAGACTTTCTAGTGCTTTGATATGTGAAGTAGACTAAATTTATTTAATGTCAAAGTACGCAACACCAAGGGAAAGTCGCGAATTGCTTTGACATTTGGAGTGATCCTAACTGCAGAGTAATATTTCCTTGCCACGACGATTTTCGACACGAAATGACGTCTGATTATCATCTATCATCGGCAAAAGGGACATTGAGACACACCAATTGATGGTCCCTGATGGCGACTACTAATCTGTTCCAGGCGCCACTTGGTAAATTAGCGAATTCCTCCTGCTGACTCGTAAAGGAAGCCATCCTTTCTCATGCCGCGTTTGAAAAACTAGAATAAATATACTTTCAGGAAAGATTTTTTTTTCGTGACAGAGAAGCTGAATAGCTTCGAATAGTGGTCAAGGATCCGAGGGCCACATGTGTCGTGTAAAAGCCATGTATTCCATGGAAGAAGTCGAGACGATACGCATGAATGCGCTGTGTTTCCAGATGTCAGCTAATTATTTCTTTCCAAGGTCCTGCGCGCGTTTGCCGCAAGAGGGGGCGTGAGAAGCTATAAACCTCGCACAGCATACATTAAGAAAACGTATTTCAGCGAAATCGCTCAGTTCGAACTGAAATCCATCATCCTGTGTTTTTCTTTTTCTTTTTTTGTAAAACACGAAAGCAGTTATGACACAAAACGGAAGTTACAAAACTCTCAATGAGAGAGGTCGGCAATTCCAAATGATATCCTTTCGAACAGAGGTTACTGTAATATGCCACTAAAATGTAAATTCCCAAACCGGTTCACGCAAATAAAAAGGATTATCACATTCCAGCATTATAAATTCATTATTCAATAAAAATTTAAATGGAGTGATTTATACATCAGACGGGCAGTTTGGGTGGGCAATATCAAGTACGCACCACCTCACAATCTCAGCCTAAACGTTCGTAGATTCGCATCCCACCCGTGTTTGAAAGCTCCTGCATCATTCCTATCTGGCGTGATTAAAAGGGCCTCGCATTGTCCTGAATCGACAACAGAGAAGTCCGTATTTTCAACTAATTACAATTTACGTAAAAATAAATTAGGGTGTGATATTATAAACATTACACTGATAGTCAATAATCTCAGTTTCAATAAATGTGAAGGACAATATAATCTTATCAAGTTGTGGAAAAATACAAAAAGGTAGATTACAGTACGAGTGTATATAAAATATATTCATAAAAGCTCACAAAATGCACATTGGTACAATGTTTGTAGTACCCATGTAACATATTAAAAACTCTCCCCTTTTTTCAAATGTTAAAGATTCAAATTTGATGATAGAAATTTTTGTCTTAGACAAAGTCTGTTCCACAAAATCAACTCTTTAAAAATGTTTATGTACGGTTTTTTGAAAAACGAAAAAATTTCGCGCAAATAGGGCTTCAAATTAACGCAATTTATAAAGCAAAATTCTCATAAACCACTTCACATTTTTTCTTCACGTTTTTGCCATGGATAGAAGAAGAGACGGTTAAAAGAATAGCGCATTTCATTTTCGTAAAACTCCCTGAATTTCTGAAAATTGCAAATTTAGAAATAATGTGATGAAGTATGTGCTCTTGTAGCACCACTTCTTTAAAATATAACATTGTTTGAAAATGAGTTACAGAAAATGTCAAATGGTAAATTGTGAGCATCAGAGTTTTTATATACGAATAAAATAGTAGCATCCTTTCTTTACAATTTCTTCAATTTATTTGTTATAAAGACTTACTTTTAATAATATTTTTCTAATCAATTTCTCATTGTTCAAGAGCTCTCAATTGTCAGTGCACTCACAGGAGCCAAGCATAACTGATTCGCCTTTGACATAAACAATTCTATGAGTCCCCCCTTGAATAAATTTCCCACTGATATAGATCTTTCAGCTTGTCGCTCGCAATTAACTCTCCAGGGCAAAAATAAACGACTTACAATTAAAACCCCTCAGCACTACAACGCTAAAGAACAAACATCCGAATAGGTCGCACATTAGAGGCACGGAGAAATTTACGAATCCTCTCGCGTAATCTTGCAGGGAGTTGTAGTGAACAAGTGAAGCTAGTTACTCCTGTAACGGACACTCATGGCAACCGGGGCTCGTAAATCTTAGTCTAACCTACTGAGCGCAAAGGAGAACTTCCATGTGGTGAAACTGGGTCGCGTATCGTCATTCTCGATATAAAATTCTTTCCGAATGTTTGTATGCTAGTCTAATTCCTTTAAGCGTGTTATGAGCTGATAGTTTAAGAATTGCTGATACATTGATGAGTATAGTTTACATCTACACGTCCTATATTTTTTATGAATTCCTGAAAAAATCATGACATCACTAATGAGCACTTCTTGTTTAATGAGTTTTTGAGTATTTATATTGTTTTAGGCTCAGAAAATATAGAAAAGGTGTAATAATTGCTTAAAAACGTACAAGATAAACGCAAAAAATAATGAGTTATATCATTATAGAACTACGTAAGGGGGCCCAGAAGATCCTATACCTACAATCTTAAATTCAAGATACATTTTCTTCCAAACTATATATACTAGAGGATTGATTGTGTTTCTTGGTTATATATTTGGAATATTTTATCCCAGGAATTAAAAAAAATGTTGTAGATAAAAATTTTTAAAAGAGAAGAATATTTACAACTTCACTTTTTAATATTTTAATATACATTTTTTAAATAACGAGATATAATTAAAAGGCAATGATAAAAGTTGTAGTTTGACTTTGTGAAGAATGCCTCAAAGTTTGAATTGAGTAGCTCTAATAGTTTAGGAAATAATGTCCCATATATACCAACTTATTGGACACAGGCTTCAAAGTTCGCTATATATTTCCAGTACATTCCAACTCCATTTGATGTATTTTCCCAGAATCACTCCACATTTACTTTTTTGGTTTCTTTTTAACTCATGTCATAGTGTCCGACTTATTTCTCCGTTTCACTCTCCTAGTTTCTCTACTTCTCTCATTGTAAAGTAGAAAACAAAGATAATTCTACATAGGCAATCATACGTAGCAAGGTCGAATCGCAAGCATATTATTTAATTAAAAAATACTTTGACACAATGAAGAGTATAAATAAATTAAAAGTGGAAGTATGGAAGATTATTAAGTCACTAAGAAGTGAAAATCGATATTTTTTTTAATTTTTGGCCTTCCGGATCCACTTAACCCTCCAAAATCCTTAAATAATGTCTAAATTAAAACATTACCGGAATTAAGGCAATCACACACGATTTTTCCACGCCATGCTATGTTGTTCACATATCATCTTTCGAAAATATTAATTTCTATTAACGATAAAAATGACAATTTAATTTGGGAAATATGCAACGTATATTTATATTTTTTGATGTGATATTTATGTGATATTCCATTTTATTACAGCTCTCGCATTCTTAAAAAATAAGTTATGGTTTATACTTTTTAATAATCTTAAAAGCGGTTTAACACACAATTTTTTCACATTACAATAATAGCCGATTCACATCGCAGGGTATTCTACTGCAAAGAACTCTCTAAGTTTCACTTCTATTGCTTTCATGAAATAGAGCGAGTATGTCATCAAAACTAATAAAATAGAATACATCTTACAGTGAAATAGTAAAGAACAAGATCACTCTCAATCATTCCAGTAAAATAGTACAAGAAAATCCATACCTCAGAGATAATTATGGTAAACCGTCCTGTGATATATTCTTATCTAGAATCTCGACAATTGCTGTTGATAGTAATAGAATTACTTGCTTTAATTTTAGCGTACTGTACTGTTTCTCATTGTTTTCTCTTGAGTAAGCATTAAATTCAATTTTGTTTGGTCCTTTCTCATTATCAGTAAATCATACTAACAAACAATTAACCAATGGAACTACATGATAATAGTCAAATAAAAAGACACAATCAACTGAAAAAATTGTCAATAATAAATAATTACAAAATGCATACAAATGTTTTAATTTTTTTATTTTTAAAAATGCCTATTGTTTCAAGACGTCAAAAAAAGTGAACTGTTTTCTCTACCATAAGGCATATCCAGCGAGTAACAGGCACTCAACAACCAGCAGGTGTTCTGAAAAGTTCTAGGGCATCACGAGCAGGTGTATAATGGGAATTTATAGCGTGAGTAGCCACTGTTCGTTAAATTGACCCACACAATTCAAGAAATCATTAGCAATAAATTGTAAAACGCAATTCATGCTTCAGATTTCTTTTAAAGAATATGTTCCTTTAGTCATTGATCAATGAGTCAGAAGAAATATGAGAGTCAATAGAGAAACATTATGAAGGAAACAAACAAAAAGTTGGAATTTACTTAGTATTAGTCAGTATTTTAAAAGAATCGAATAGAACTCTTGATTCAAAAGAGATATATTTGAAAAAGTTCCTTCCGGTGTTGTCACTATGATTGTGTTCAAGAAATAATTGGAGGCCAGTCATCAAAAGTGTAGTTCTTTAACTTAGCCGACGCAGAAGCTGTATCTTAACAGTTCGGAGTAGAAAAGTAAACGCAACAAGAGTTCAGCGATTCTTAGGACCTGCGTCCGAACCTTATGAGTAATATCTCCAGGGAATGTATTTTTCTGTTTCAATAGACCATCAGTGTTTCTATGTATTTCACATGAAGTAAATCACACCAAATAAAACATAATTTTTCCCTAACTGTCAGCTTCAATAAGGAAACGCATCTACAACGTTTCTTACATCACAACAGATTCCCAATAAGAATGAATGTGAATATTGATTTCGTTTTCACATTGGTGACGGCTTTAGTGAAAGCCACGGACTTATATGTTCATTGACACGAGAATTGACTTCTCGTTTTAATACAGAATAAATGCATGAGCGACTTCGCAAATAAGGGAAGATTAACAACATTATCAGTACATTCAAAAGAACAATATCTAAGAAACTTGGATCTATTAATCACAAAGACTTAAGTATGTTCAATTCTTTAGCTTCAAATTTCCGCGGAAGGGAAAAATAATTCAGTTGCAGGGGGCTAGCAGATGATGTGGTCATCAATTCTTTCTAAAAATATTGTCTCTCTTGTTGTCCTACACAAATCACTGATGGAAAAAAAGCCTTTTGACGTTACAGACACGTTTTAACAAACTTTGTGAAGTTACAGTTTCGTACTATCACGTTCATATAGATGTATTATCGCGACATTACAATACCGTAAAACATCACGATTACTGGCGTTCTGTTGTACTAATATAAAAACATATGGAATTGTTGAAGAGAGATCGATAGATGGGGAGAGAGAGAGGAGAGAGGGAGAGAGAGGGAGAGAGGAGAGAGAAGGAGAGAGAGGAGAAGAGAGGAGAGAGAGAGAGAGGAGAGAGAGGAGAGAGAGAGGAGAGAGGGAGAAGAGGAGAGAGGAGGAGAGGAGAGGGTGAGAAAGAGAGAGAACAAGAGTAAATAGCAATCTAATCCAAAGCTTCATTTTCCATAAAACATAGGAAGCAATATATTGGAACAAACGCTGTTATAGATTCATAACAAAATTTAATAAATATTTATAATCCTGGTGAAACTTCTATCATTCTCGCTACATTAGAACAAGAAAATATTAATCTACGGGCAAATGGAAATTGGTCCCCACCAAAGGACCATATTCCTCGCAAATGTCATGTGTGGCCTCATCAATGGGGAAGGAACAGTGGGATCGGCGCGCGTTCCTCAGCGGCTGGCACACGACGACAAGGCGTTAGGAGACAACCCTCAATGGGAAACGGTGCGAACAAAGGCGCTCGCAACACATCCAGTAACCTGGCAAAGAACTACGCTCGGCCTGGCCGTCTTAGGTATGGGGGTAGGTTCTTAACTTAGGTAAATAAGTCAATAATGACATGATTACAATAAAATTAAGAAATACGAAAGTAAAAAACACGAGGAACAATAAATAAATAATCCATTACCTTTAGTATAAAATTAACACATTTACAATTACTTTTACGTCATTTTAAAGAAAACGCGAAAACATGGAAGCCCCAAAGAAATACAAAAAATCACGAAATGGCGTGGAGGGTGTAACACTGCACACATTCGACCACCACAGCAGAGCAAGCAAATATTGGTAGCTGGGTGACTTAAACGTACGAATAAACACGCGAAAGTCATCAACCAATCATCCATTGCACTCTACTTCAACAAGTAGCTCTCCAAGCAGCCTGTCATTCCGCTGCAACCTTTCGTATCTTATCCTCACGCCGCGTGGCGTCGGGCGCGGCGACACGACTGTAGCGAGACAAACGCGGGGCGCAGAGCGTCGGGGGCCGCGTTTGTCTCGCGGCGGCAGCCGGGAGGAAGCCCGGGGGAACGGTCGAAGCGGCGCGGCGCGGCGCGCGTCTCCCGCAGCACTCAAACACCGACCGCGATTTTTTTACGGCGACACGCGCCGTGCGTTGCTTTATTGTCCAGTCTTCGTGGATAGCCTGTCTAGACAGAACTGGTATTTCTAGATCGAGTTCGTGTCGGTGCGGTCTAAGACGGCAATAACTGCGGGGGTTTGTTAGTGAAAGTTATTGTTTGTGCACATTGTACTCGAGCTAGTGAGTTAAATAAATGGGACTTTCTGGGACAAAATTAACGAGACCGCTGAGTTACGGCAACGGCGGTAAACCACTCTTTCAGTTTGGGAAGAAACTGTTGGAGAAACTGGTGAAGAAACACAACTGTGACGAGAATGGTAACGACAACTTAGACAAAACACCTAATGATACAATAAAAGTGCAGTTGAGGTCAGTCAAATAAATAGTTTCACTTCACAAAGTTAAAACAATTAAGGGCGTTCTTAAAAGGCGATCTTAGGAGAAAATATCTTTACTGAAAAGTTACATCTATGTAGTAACCGTCGGTTTTCGTTTAAACTCATTTATTACATCTGTTGTTATTGTATACAATTTAAAAACACAAAATATATATTGCAATAAACAGTGATCAATTATCTTAAACGTGTGAGCGCAAATCGTACATACATTTAATGTAACCTATCACACTTCGCTTTGTAATGTGAGAGATTCTTTTCAATCATTGAAGATAATACGATGTTTCACAATTCAGTACAAATGATACAAGACCGAGATAATCCATCGCATGAAGGATATAAAAGTTTACATAATGCGTGGAGTGAGAAGCGCGAAAGCCTTCCATCCTCAAGAAACAACATTATCTCCAAGGAAATGTCTCCTGCTTGCGACGATGATGGTGCACAATCTTATCGCTATCTTGTTCTGACAGGAAGTACCCTGAAGAAGACGATGCCATGCGATTTGTGTTACGAAGGTGAAAATAAGGTTGGCATCTTCCTCAACCACGTGTTTACAAGTTTCTCTCGAAAGTTTGCAGAAAAAAAACGAATTCGTGCGAAGGACGAATGGACTTATGTTTGCAAGCTTCTCCACCGGTGTTCAATTTCAGCAACGTCAAGGGCGGTATCATTTTCCACATATGATTTTTATCTTGTCTCTGGATTCTTAACAAAGACAGAAAATTATATTATTGCAATCGTATAATAATAATAATAATAATAATAATAATAATATAAACTCTATTGAATTCTTTGTCATTAACTGATGTAACGCAGTTACACCGTATATGCACGAAAAAACAACCTGTCACTAAACATTATCACCAGAAACCTTCAACTTCATTTATTTTCTGTCATATGATTTGAAGCAAAACACATCATTAAAATTATGGAGGGTTTAATATGTATGACTTGTTTATTATTTTATTATTCTGTATAAAAGAGAAAGAGTCATCTACGCCTATAATTAACGAGTTTCAGTATTGCCAGTACTACTGCGTATATTTTTAAAGCGTCACAGAATTGGTGGTAAATTTTCAAATTTAAACGTTCAATAAATCACTTAACAAAAGAGAAATTTAATTAGATTCTTTGAGTCAAAAATTATTTAAATTCTACTTTAGTATGCGCATTACAAATCTGTAATGACAATATTGAAGGTGAGAAGTGCAGTAAGATTAATGCAGTAGTGTAGTAAGGTGAGACGCGTATCCATGTTAAAAGCAAACAAATCTGGTAAAATAAATTTAATTATTACTAGAATTACAAAAATACTAGATGCTACATAACAACTACAAAAATACTGATTAATATATTTAAGAAAGGGTGGTAAATCAAGTACGCAACTTCAATCTTCCTTTTCTAAATAGAGAAACACATGGTTTCCCTATTGCTCGATCATTTCGCCCATGCATTACGTTGTACGCCGCAAAACTTAACCCAACGCGCTCGCTTGACATCTTGCATTACAACCCCAACGCTCTAAACACCGCGATGTCGCCACGGCCGGGGGAGACTGCGACGCGCGATAAGCGAGGAACTCGCGACGCCCGGCGCGGCCCGCGCGTGCCCGCGCCGCGGGGGCTGTGGCATTCGCGGACAAGGATTCCGGTCCGGGCGCTGGGGCTGCGCAGCGGGGCGGGCGATTGCGATAGGGCGTCAGGTGCGGAGCGGGCGGCGGCTGGTAGTGGGGGTGGTGTTCCGGGAGGCTGCGAAAACGCGAGAACCGGCGCCGGTGGCGGCGCGGCGCGGCGCGGCGACGCCTTGAGAACCGAACCGCCTTGAGCGGCCATCCGGGGCCCGCAGCCAGCGCGCCCCCGGCCGCCCGACGCGACGCGACGCGACGCGACGCGCCGGGACGCGAGGCGTCGCACGCGGCGTGGGAGGCCGGCGGGAGGACGAGCGTCGCCTTTGAGCGGGCGCGTGACGGATTCGCGAGGCGTGTCGGTAATTGATGGCTTCGTGGGCGGTTTATTGCGATTCTTTGTGGTAAAGATGCCTGGAAACGGTACTCGGCTTTGAGCGGGACGGGACACCCACGAGATGAGGCGATTAGAAGATGTTAGATGGATAAAACGTACATGGAATGAGAAATACCCTTTATTCGTTTCGGGACGACCATTCATTTTAAATGTTCGTTTTTATAGTTTTATTTCTACATCATTAAATAATTAAGGTTTGACTGAGTGATAAGAAACTAAGTATTCAAGGAGAAAGATCTAGATGCTCAACTTACAATTGTGAATAATGACGTCAACATAAATGAAAATGTTCGCACGAAGAATGCGGAAGCATTAGTTTCGGTGTCATAATCTTAAATGGGTTAGAAGATGAAGCTAAGAAAAACATTTAACTTTGAGTAATATGTTCATGAGCTTGAATATGACATGTGAGATATTACAGTCATAACTACACCCTAAATGTCAGTTGTCTTATGGCGGACAAAAGTACTATCATCCGAATGATTTAGAACTTTCTTTTAAAAGTTAGCATATTAATTAAATGCCATATTAGATATTATACATTATAACATAAAAATAGCAGCAAAGAATTTTGAAAAATATCCTATTTTTTAATTAAAACCAATGTAAAGAAATAACTTCAGTCAATTGAAATACTTGCAAAATAAAGCTGCTGATCCAAAAAAAAAATCTGTCAAAAATAAAATGTCTAGTTTAAAGGTCTTCAAGATATTTTGGGCATCATTTACGTTTGTTTTGGAGATAACGTTGCAACAATATTCAAGAATATATTGAATATTAAGAAATATTTTGAATAAGAATTCATAAAAATGTCAAGACAAACTCATTACAGAAATCGTATCCGCTGGCAAAATTAGAAAATCAGAAAATCGAGTACACACGAAGCCACATGAAGTTAAATATATATTTTAACTGCATTATGGATGTGCATGGAAAAATATTATATTTCTATTGCCTTTTGATGAGCAATAGAGCATACATTGTGACAAATAATGCACAATTGCTTAAGAAGTTTTCAAAAATGTGCAATAATTTATAAATATATATTTACCTGTATCTAAGAAATGAAGTGAGTTACTAATTCTCTTCCTAGAGGGTACTAGGAAGCATGTTTAAAAACCTTTAATAAGAAAGTTGGAAGCAGTCAATTTATTTATAATGGAATATGGAATTTTTGGACTATTCTCGAGTCAAATTAAGTAAATGTGAAATAGTGATCTTTAGCTCTGAAGTACAAATTTTGCAATTAAACGCCTTCAGGGGCTGTCACATGTCAATGTTACAACAATGAACATATAGAGAATTTAAACTCCCAGATGAATTGTCTACAAAATTAAACGTCCCCGACACGTGCTCTTGCGATTTTAAAGCCCGTGAGGAGAATGACAACCCCCATGGAGATCGGCGAAAAGGGCCAGAGACCGAGGCAGAGGTTCGGGCAGGTGCAGGCGGCTGGGCGGGGCCGCTGCCGGCTCGGCGTCTTACCTGTCAGCTGGTGGCACCGGGCAGCGACGAGGTGGCGGCGGTGGGCGGAGGCGGTGGGCGGAGGCGTCCGCGTCGGCGTCCGCGTCTGCACTGGCGTGGTCCGGCGAGGGCGCGGCGAGGGCGCGGCGAGGGCGGCGGGAGCCCAGCGCGGACGGCGCGTGGCCGGCGCGGCGGGCGAGGGCGCGACGCGCGCGTGCGTGCGATGGCGTCGCTGCGCGACCGCGAACTCGCGCGTGCGCAGCCCGGGTCCGCGGCCCTCCGCGGCCTCCGCCGCCGGCCGCCGCCGCCGCCTGCCTCGCTCCGCCGTCGCGGAAGTCCCCCGCCCCGCCCCGCCTCCGCAAGCCTTGCTCGCGCCGAGCCGCGCACCTGGCCCGCGAGCGGCAGCACGGTCGCGCCGCCTCACTCGCCTCGCCTCGCTCGCGCGGAACGGCACGGCTCGTGCCGCCCTCCAGGAGGTAGCGGAGCCCGCGGGGGAGGGGCGGGGCTGCCTTCGATGTCGTCCTTTACCAGTGGTCGCTGCTGAAATTATTGAATACAAGAAACGGGTAAAACTGACTTTTCTATCGAAGAGCTTGGTGTAGTAACAAAATAAGCCACACTAAGCCCAGCTATCATTTCTCTTTTCGTAAATGTTAATATTTCGATGTTTTCAAAGTATGTCTCATCTTGTCCGTGCCCCAACCCCTTCATTAATCAAGACAAACAGATTCCAGCCATACATTCGCCAGGATCGAAATAATGACATTTACAAATAACTGGAGGCTTGCTATGTGTGGTGTGACTTATTAGCTGATTGAAGACCTCAATTTTATTAATTCATATAAAATAGTATTACAATTATTCCGATTCATTTAATCAATTTATGACACGATATTCATGATCATAGTTCAAACACGCTTAGTTTACCTTCTGTAGTTTATATGAAAAAGCTTTATAATAGTATCAGTCATTTTATGCTATTGCAAGAGCAGAACCATGACCAATTAATATATCTTATACATCCATGAGGTTATTTAATGTATCTGAATGGCACTTACTGTAATGGGATTCAAATGAAAGAGAACTCATAGAAACAGGGCTATTCTACTATTACTACAAACCATAAAATATATTAGTTCAGAAACTAATTTAAACTACAAACATGGTTATGAGAAATCGGTAATTTTGGGTACATATTCGTCTAGGCAAACAAGACTTATAAGTTCGTTATGACTACACAAAATCTAACCTCCAAAATGCACATTGTTCCTGTATTACCTTCAAAACGTTCGCAACTAGATCAAGGGTTTCCATTAACTACTGGTGAAGGTGCTGTCCTAGCAATGATGCGCGTATAACAAGCACATATCAATTATTTTTGACGAATAAGTACAAGTATTCATAACGTGTCTGCTGGCCCCATTTCAGTGACTGGGACACAATCAACATTCACAGACCAAGGCTAGATCACAGCACAAGCCGTTTACAGTCATCACTGTAAAATCAATGTCAACATAATATCTAACCGGGTCTCACCAAATGTTTCAATATTACAAAGATTTTCCGACGAAATTAATGATTTGAATCTATTTATTAGAGGGAGAGGGGAATCAGAACGATGTTTAAATATTTTTGAAGAAATTTATTCAATACGATATTCGAATAGGTCCTTTACATTCGTTTCATAAGTTAAGTTTCATGGTCAAGACATACAAACCTTTTAAATGTTACCCAAATTTTAAGAATGCTCTGAGAACTTTCTTGAAAACTATGATATATACACATGAGTAACGATGAACACGAAGTACGTTCATTCTGTTATCTTTGTTATAAACTAGATTTCTATTATTTTTTCTTAACATGTCATTTGAAGTGTAAACTTGTGCTGAAACAGTACATACATTCTCGTCTTAATTCTAAATTTTAAATTTTCGAACACTCAGAGAGTTCAACGAAAATGAGACCCGTGACATTCTTATAAACGACTCTTCTTCTGTCCTTGGAAAGAAAACATGGAGTAGTGTTTAAGAAACAAATTGTTGAAAAACAGGTTTAAATTGCCTACATTTAGCGCACAATTACACGAAACTACCTATATTTTCGAAAATTTGAACATGACATTATTTCAAGATTATTCTGTAAAGAACGTATTTCATAAAGGAAAAATCTTTATCTTCAATATTATAGTTGCAGCATGACAACCAAAAAGTTGAACTTTTGCAACTTTCGAAAACTATTCCAACGATCATGAGACCTTTCTTAGTTTCCTTTACGCTCTCCGAGGACAAACTTTAATAAAAGAATTGGAGCCATTTTTGAGAAATTTTTGAATATATTTTTCATAAGTGGCTGCAAGTAAAGAACCCTCGTAAATAAAAATATCCCTTAAAAACTCCTATAGCCTTGAGAAATATCAATTTTGGAGAAAATCGTCTGAACGGTTTAGCGTTAGCTTTGACCACAGACGGACACACGTTTCGCCATCTTTCGTTATCAACCCACAAAACATGGATTCTCACTACACCACGTGTTGGACGAAGTAATTTGCTTCATGTAGGAACAGGATTTATCCACTTTTCTGTTACCAGGGCCCGGCGCTAAGAGATTTTCTGCCGAAAATTTGCCGTTTTCCGGCGCATAATTACGTAAGTTTCTCTTATTGATACATAAGTGCGTGAAAGTAAAATCGTTGCTCTACCGATATTTTGAAGTGGCATAAACCCACTCATGCTTTCTTGGAATATATTAAAATTGTATGTATTCGTACATTCTAGTAAGCAGAAAAGTAGTCAAGGTAGCAGACACTTCTCCAACACGGACTACTCGCAATCTTCCAATTAAGTAATAAACAAAGTCAAAGAATGTAATGATTTGTATTGTGCTAGCCTTCAATAATTGTCGTTTGTCAACACCAATTGTGTTGAGTATAATTGTAATGGATAGTCGTCGCATTGAATGGCCAAGCAACCTTGGCCATTTCTTGTATCGTGAAAGGTAGCGGTGAGTAGAAAAGTATTTCATCTCGTTACTGACACCACACTGCTTCAATAGAGAGCCCTCGGGAAATAATCCTTTGCCGATTTTGCGTTACGCAAATGCTTCACGGGACAATTTCACACTACACCAAAAATCAAGCGAGAATAAGGAAAATAATACACAAGCTACAGGTACTCCTGAGTAACAACGAAAAATTAAAAGCAATCATCAACCAATCACAATTAAACAATTATATCAATCATTAAAAAGTAAACACAGAACAGTCAACTACAAAATGGAATAAAATACATCACTGTTAAGATTCGTAAATAAACGGGCTCTACACTGGTAAAATTCCAAGATCAATGAAGAGAGTTTTGCTCGAATCAGTGGATGGCCTTGGTTATTATTCGTACAATAGTTTTCAGCAAACCAAGTCTAGATGCTATAGGATGTAATTCCCCAGTATACTATGTATCTCGGGGGGAAAACACACGCAATGAGTTCCACTAGAGCTGACTAAATTTAAAAGAATTCAGAACGCATAACACAATGAACTTATTTTAGAGTTCAATTCTTTTCACTTATAAAATTTCACTTATGAAATTAAGTTCAATAGTGGTTAAGAATGCATACAGTTTCAACAAAGAAGAGCACTGATCTACAAAAAAAAAAAACAGTTTTGTATATCGATTTTAATTACCACCTCTTCCTCACTGCCCAATCATAATTTGCAATTCATCGATCTTACGGGGCAGAACGAGGTCGATGAGCAAAAAACGCACTTTTCCAATGTCTTATTCAAGGGGAAACCCACAACGTTTATTTCCATTGAAATTTCGAAATTGATTGTCCGCAGCATTCCATAACTTTCTCTATATTACGTATTTTCTCCGTATATACGTACGTATACGAGAAAGTAAAAATATTCTACGTTTATTACTCCGTATATACGTATTTATACGAGAAAGTAAAAACAAGAACCTGAATCAAGGAGGAACAAGCGGAAAGAGTAGTTCAAACTTTAGCACAGGAAGTCAAGATGTAAAGTAACGAAAACGGCTAAAGGTAGGTGTGTTACAGAATGGCACAGAGACACAGAATCGCACAGAGTTGTTACTTTTCTAATTTCTTTGGTCTAGGCTAGATATTCGGTCATGCCCTATTCTCTTGCCAACATCTATCGCCGTCCAAACAACATTTTTTTGAAAATTGCTCATTTTTTTGATTTTGTAATGATATAACCAAAGCATTACTTAAAGAATATTATAGAAGAGTAAAACCTCTTCCTTTACGGAAATTTTTGTTAAAAAACTTTTAAAAGCGGTTTTATAAAAAATATGTCATTTAAACATTACTCTAAATGGGAAATTTTGAAACCTCTTTTCGTTTTTCGAAACACTTTTCTTTGGAATTCCATTGGAAAGCACTTCTAGATCAAAAAATGTAATCTATCGATATATATATATACGTATATATAGTATTATATAATAGTATATATATTTATATATATAATATATTATATATATATATATAAATTGGGCCTAGGAATGTTTTTGGCACTTACTGGCGTATGACATATTAATCAAAAATACATTTCGTAGATGTATTTTGACAAAAACATAGACTGCAGCAAAACTGTGGACTTTATACGACACCTTTTGGTGGCGTCGTAACACGAGGGCCCAAGAAAACGTTAGTCGGTTGAAAGTACGGTCTGGCGGGGAGGAAGGGGTTTTGAGCCTGAATTCCGGGAGTTTTGCGGCTCTGGCGGTTGATTCAGGTAGAGCGCGCTAGAGGCAAAAAATACGTAGGCTGTAAAGCTCGAGATGCTAGCCGGAGAGGCCTGTTACGGAAGGCCAGCGCGAGCCATACCCTGAGAATGCACTGTGTGGTTGGGGGTAAACTAATGCTGGCCTGACGAGCCTGCGCGCAGCCGGCGAGCGCTATCTATGGAACAGTGGTGGGGGTGTCAGCCTCACTATTTAACGCGGCGCATCTGGCCCCGCGTTTCTCATTTAGTTTTGCATCGGGGATAAGCTTGTACGTTGTGTAACAAGGGGTGTAGGAGTGTGGGGCAAGATGGGTCCGGTAGAGTAAGGGCGCAGACAATCTCACGTGCTGTAGGCACACGGTCCGCCACGACCGGGTTAAATTTTTGGCAGTCAGGCCATGTGACGGTATTGTACGGGGACCGAGGTTCCGATTTAGCGCGCATCACGCGTGCTTGGTATTTTCTGGCGGTAAAGCAGTGTTCTGAAAGGAAAAGGTTGCCGGGAGTGTTTTCATTTATTAGGCATTACATTGTTAAACTTGTACATAAGATGCTTTGAATTATTATTTTTTAATTTTGTTATTGCAAATCTTTATTTCTTATTCACTACGTCAACCTTGTAGAAGTCGGCGCATTTAGCGCGCAATTCTTCACAAAAGTGGGAGAGAAATATTTTGGACAGTTTTTGAACAAAATAATTGTTTGAGAAAGTGTAGACATTTTGAGGTTGCGTGTTCACAAAGACCTTTTGATTTTCAGAATTCTTTAATAACTCAATTTGACAGCACATTGTTTTTAGACAAATTCTTGATGGTATAGTGTTAACGTCGTGTGTAGGGGATGTCACACCACAAGGAAACAGACGCACGGAGTGCGTATATACAAGTTTTTATTACACACTGTACAGTATTTACATCCTGCACTCTAAGGCGGTTTTGGCCAAGAGCGTACGCGATGGCCAGCTCTCCTCTGCCTAACGTGGCCTATTGCGGCGACGCCTTACGACGCAGCCTGCAAGCGCGGTCGCAGATAGGACGCTGGTGTGCCCACGGCAGATTGATAGATCTGCCCGATGTGTTTGAAGAACACATTCACACTAGTCCGGAACTCGTCGACACGCCCACGTGCCCTCGGCACTGCGCACAGCCTGGCGGCGGACAAAGGTTTTTGTAGGTCTAGGGCCACGGAGGAACCAAATCGTGGTACACCGATCATACACCCCGCGCCCGTTCGCGCGACGGCGGTCTTTATAGGCAGGCAGGTGTATGAAGTCGAAGGGTCACTGACGGTTCCCGTTAGCGCGATCCGACTATCTCCCACCGTAGGCCCCGCGCGGTGGAAGCGCCTTTCCTGCTGGCGCGTGCCTGGCGCCGCGGACCATTTCCTGTCGGGAAAAAGTCCCGTCTTTGGTTTGGGCGTCTATCTTTAGGATCCCGCACCTCTACCTTGCACTCGGCTTGCTGCAAGCCGTGACGCTACATAGAAATCGTCTTTATTGTAAATATTAACGACGTGGGAAAGATTTCAAAAATATATTTCGGTATAATTTTAAAAAAGACAAAAGAATACAGCAATATAGCGTTTATATCATCTGTTAAAGGAGATTTAGCACTACCCCTAGCAGAAGGTTAAAGAAAAAATTTGGAAAAGGTTTTAAGAATTTCTTGTTTTTCAATTTTTTTAATATTGCACATATTTTACTCAATATTGCGCTAAAACTAGCACAATTTTCAAGAAAGTGTACCTGACATTAACGAAAGAACTATTTATGGAGAACGGATTGCATTAAGGAAAAATGTCTATCTTCAAATTTGCAGTTGTAGGAAGACGCCGAAAAAAATAGTAAAAATTGGACTTATGTCCCTTTATAAAGGAATTGTTTCTAAAATTAAAGAACAAATTTTGAACTA
The DNA here is from genome assembly GCA_017312745.1 of Gryllus bimaculatus. NCBI lineage: Eukaryota > Metazoa > Arthropoda > Insecta > Orthoptera > Gryllidae > Gryllus > Gryllus bimaculatus. The sequence continues at coordinate 1,090,512 of BOPP01000219.1, forward strand.
TTTTTGAGAAACATTGAAAATATTATAGTGACTTCATGTAAAGTACCCCCCAAAATTAAAGAGTGTATTCAAAATCGTTGGCCTTTGAATCAGATCGACGAGAGAATCGACGAGAGAATCTTGAAAAAAAAAAAATAAATGCTGCGTATAGTTTAGGCGTTAGGGTTGTTTACAGAGGGACGGACTGACGTTTTGATAAAAAAAACACTTTTTCGTTTTCAGGGAATCCCAAAACATGAATTTTCATTGAAATCTCGAAATATATTTTCCACTGTATTACATAATTTTCTCTGTACTACGTTTATTACTCCATACATACGTACGTATACGAGAATGTAAAAGAGCAAAGAAAACTGTAATGCATCATGGATCTTATTTCTCATTATCTGATGAGTCAGCACAAGGAGGACTTGCTTATACTGTCATTGACGTCAACGAGGATATCGATGATTCACTGAAAGTTAATCGTCAAAGTTACATTATTTGCGAAAAGCGGAGGTTGCTAAAATGTTGGCACCTGTGCTGCAGGTGAAAATATTTGCCTTATGCTAAATGTTGAAGGTGGGAAGAGCAGAAAGCCCAACAGACTCATGGAATTGCTATTTTTGTGTATGCATTTTATGTGAATTTCAATTTTTGATGTGCAATAGCCTACATTTAGTATGTGTGTATGTATGTACTCTGGCACAACAGCTCTTTACGAGCTAAGGCCTTCCAAGAGCGCCCCCGCCTTACGGCCATGGGTTAAGGAGTACGTGTGATTAACACATAACCGTCCCTTCGCTGTATTCTGGTCTTCTTAATCTGAGAAGTGAGCTTTTTCATCGTCACACAGCAACAAGTACTGGGACATTGCCAGGAAAGCCCACAATTAATTTTTGCCCCGACCGGAATCGAACCGGGGATTGCGCCGGGGAAAGCGAGCACACTAACCAACGAGCCGCCGATAGCCAGCCTGCATTTAGTGTTTTATCTGAAATCGATTACAAAGTTAAATTTGTAACGTAATCCTGTTTCGACAGGTATCCCCCAAGAGGAGAATCCTAGTCCGAAGAAGGTGCATTTCTCCTCAGGTATAATCCCGCCGGCCGTTCGTTCGATTGTTCCAGCAGGTCTTCGTCCCGTGCGAGTGCCGTTTCTCCCGCTGGGCGCGCTCGTCGCACGAGGCAGCCAACAGAGATGGCGCGCGATTGCCCGCCGCGCGAAATGCGTTGTGATCGTTAGCGCAGTAACGTAAAGGAGTGGAATACTGTATGAAACAAGTGGCGGCCATTAAACGCGAACGACGCACCCCCGCAGCGGCGCGCCGCGCGCCTACGCGCGTGCTGCGAACGGCTCGGCCGCCGGCGGTCGCGGCTGGCCGGCGAGTCCCTGTCAAACACAGTGGGCTGAAACGAGCTCGCATTGAAGGAGGAGATAAAGAAAGAAAGAAAGAAAGAAAGAAAGAAAGAAAGAAAAAAGAAAGAAAGAAAGAAAGAAAAATAACGAAATTCATGTAAGGGTTTTCGTATACTATTTGAAATAGTACACTACAGACATATCAATAAATCTAATGGAGATTAATGTAAAGTACATTACACTTAATGTAACATTGTACATTAAAATAGCTGAATATATTTGTACTTTAAATTTCATACAAAAGTTAAAATTAGTGTAGATTTAATGTAGAGGTTCTCCCGTTTCTTCTGCCTCTCATCATTCACATAATAAATTCAGAATCACCTGTTCATGAAGATCATTCAATCATTCATTCAAAATATGACCATAATGGTTTGACACTTGCGTCGTAATGTACATATGTACATTAAATTTATTGTGCGTTCATGATAATTTCTGACAGTGTATGTGTATTATTTATGTTTCATATGATTTATTTTGTCGAAGTTGTTTTACACGGTGTTTTAATAATGTATTGTATAAGAAATAAAAAAGTAATTCAAAAATCAGTAAAAACAGAAGAAAAAATATATTTATGTAAATTTAAGGGGGAACTAAAGATAATGTAGAAATGCTGTAAATTTTTTGTAACTTGGAGTACCAAATTGCAATTTTTACAAGAATAGGTTAATTTAAAGAGATTAAATTTAAGATTAAAGGCATCTGAGAATTCTGCGTTCATGTAAACTACATCATTTGAACATTCTTTCCAATGTCGTAAAATCCTCAATATGTTTTCATCTAATTGCAATTTCATAAATCTAACTGTATTTCAACAAATTCTCAAAAATTCTAAACGTTTTAATTTAGAGATAAAAAACTAATAGATACGTAGTTTCCAATTTTTAGAACAATAACTACTAACTTACAACAAATGTTAGTATTTAGATACATCAACACACTAAGAAAATAAAGTCCCAAAACAAAATATAGCAATACATACAAGTTATGAAATAAATTAAAATGAAACGATGGTATTTATGATTTACGAGTAGATATCCCTAGCCGCCTGTAAAAACAGATGAAATTGGTTACAATGAAAGTGATAATATAGAATACGTAATTATATACTCGTATCATATTGGCACATCTGTATGTGCATAAAACTCATAACATTAGTTATTAGAATAAATATCTGTGACAGCATCGACATTTTACACGCATTATTGAAAGAGAACAACGTCAATGCGCTCATGTCTGCCCCACTCTAGCCCACTGTGCGGCGCCGAGGCCGCAAGTGCAGAGTTCTTGTGGAGGCGCTTGAAAATCAACTTTACAACTCCTGACTCCGATCCCGACGGCCGGCGTTTCTTCCGCCTCCCGCGCGAGAAGCTCTTGATGAGCGAGGCGTATTTAGGGCCGAGGACGCGCAATCAACAAGCCATCGGCGAGCCTCGCCGGCGCTGGAGGCGCGAAGAGGGTGATTTCTCACGTGCGGGGACGCGCCGAGCCGACTCGACACTCGCTTTCCATCCCTGGATTTCTGAATTTGCTTGCCTTATTTCAACACCTATGACGCTGATTCAGTTCATGGCGAACATTATATGTCGTAGCAAAAAACACTGAAATATAACTAATGTTAAGGGTCGTCTTAAAAGCGCGCTTTAGCAAGTCGGTGTGGATAAAACTGAATAAATGACGATAAACGGATCATTTCGGATTTCAACCGGTTACTGTTGCTATCAATCATAGTGTAAAGTCACTAAAGTAAGGTGATCGTCCGAGAGTGAGTGTTCTCAACAAGTATGTTGCCATAAAAATTTGGTGAAAAATGTGTGTTGTACGTTGTACTTAAGGTTGTACAAAAATGTGCATTGTACGTTTTACTTACGGTTGTTTAATGTAAATCGCGACGGCTGTCGCCAACTCAGAAACGGGTATTTTTTACTCCAACGTGAGAATGAATTGAAGGGTAACTCACTGGAAAGTATACTTCCGCTAAGGTGCGGCGGTCCTGCTGCCACCTGACCAGCTCTTTTCATTCCGTTGACACTATAATAAAATTTGTTTTACATATTTTCCATGTGTAGCATCATTCTATCGGGATGTGTACAATATGCAAGAGAAACGGAAGTTTGCTTAACAATTAGGGATCGACATCGTAGCACTCGTAGAGATACTCGCAGCATTCACTAAGCATTTTAATTTCTCGCTAAATTACGTACGTAGTAAAGAGAAAGCATTTTAATGCTATGACAAATATCGGCGATTTTTTGACAGAAAATATCGTAGGTAGGACCCTAGTATTCAAAAGAATGAATAAAGCTTGTTCATATATGAAGTAAATTACATCCTTTAGTACGTTGGGTAGTCAGAATCCATGTTTTGTAGGTCCTCGAAACCGAAAACTTAGTTGACAGCACATCTGTCCGCCGTCAGTCTGTGATAAACGCTAACGCCTAAACCGTTCTGGCTATTTTCTCCAAAACTGCTATTCACTGATCGATCAGGGTGAAGTCAAGGCCTTACAAGCTTGAAACTGATGCTTTGAATATTAGGGGAACTTTACAAGAAGCTTACACATTTACAAAATTTCTTCAAAAATGCCTTCAAATTTATAGACACATTTTTTCTTGGGATTAGCCAAGAACGCTTAAAATGGCGCAGAATTTATTTGTTTTAAAGTCTCAATATTTTCGAAAATTGCACAAATTTAAAACTTCTCTTTCCACAAGTGCAAAACTGAAGATTTTTTCCATAAAATGTATTGTCATTGAAGAATAGATCCTTAAATAAGGCCTTGCCTTTTTGAAAATATGAATTTTTAAAAATAATTTTGCCTAAAATATGGGCAATTTTCACAAAATTATTTTCTAAAAAACAACGGCAAGTTTTTTTAAATATTTTCATATATGTACAAAGGATTCTTGTGTATGATATACGACCCACTTTCGGCGAGCTCTCTTCATTTTCAAAATCTGCAAACAATTAGCATAGCAAAACTACAACATTAACAATATATTTTTTTCTTAATGAGAGCTTACATAAAAGATCTTAAATAAGTCTTTGTACAACTCGTTTTTGTACGCGTACAACACGTTTTTGAAAACGGGTAAATATTGCTGGAAATCTCTGCAATTTATAATTCTGTTTCTCGAAAAAGGTTCCAAATTTTCCTTTATATTTTAATTGGATAGGGTAAATAGCGCTTAGAAAATGTCATAGGTCTTTTCGTTAAACTCTGTTCATTTTCAACAATTGCACAAGTTAGAAATAATGAGAGAAAGTAGTATAATACGCTGTTGTAGTTTCTTCTTCTTTCTTCTGTGGTGGTGGCAGGTTCCGTAGTACGCCCCTAGTTGCTGAATTTGGGCCGTTGAGTAGCACATGCTTCCAATTCTGGTGGTTGTTGGCTAGGTCCCCGGCATCACTGATGTTGAGACGGAAGCTCTTCAGATCTTCCTCGATGTTCTTGAGCCAGGTTTTCTTTGGGACCGTTCTCACTGGATCGTCCACTGGGTTGATCGTTGTCCCCAGCTGCATTTGTACAGTAGTCGGGTGATGCTCGTTCGATATACATGTCGGAATCATTGGAATGATCATTTTGAACACTTTTTTGATGGTCGCATCTTCCACAAATGACTTCGTTTCGAACACGGTTGAGGATGGTAATTTCCAATATATGTTGTAGGCATCGCATTTGCAAAAGCTCGAACTTCTTGAGGTCAGAACAGAGGAGCACCCACGCAGATCCATTGAGAAGTATTGGATGGCTGAGTATCCGAAAAAGGCGAATTTTGGTCTTGAGCGCGATACGCCTACTTTCATAGGCATCATTTGAGCTAGGCAAACTCTGTTTCTGTCTGCCCAATTCTGCTGTGGATATCTACCGAAGACGTCACTTTCTTCTCTTGAACCAGCGACACAAGGTACTTCAAATCTGACACCTGTTCTAACTGATCTCCTGAGTGATAGGCCTATGACCCAAAAGTTGTAGGTGAAAAGTTATTATTCACAATTTTGTCGACACGGCGATATGAAATTTATGTACACAACAGAAACGTAAGCTGTTATTTGTCTCCCATGTCATGAAACTTTGTTTAATACAAGAGGCTAAAAATTGGTAGTATCATTAATTTAACATGAAATATAAACGTTACTTACTGAACAGTAAAATGTGTTCATTTATTTGACAATGTATATACCCTCATTTCATTTACGTAATGAATTGAACACGTTCAAAACAACAGTTTTTTGCCATCTTTCGACGGCCAGCTTTACAATGTTCAGAATACCAGATGAACACTGATTGTTCAGTCATGGCACTTAACAGTAGCGTACCAATCTGTACATGAAGAACACCGATTAGGAGGGGCGATCATCGATAGTTTCTGTATTAATATTATTAATCAAAATTGTATATAGTTATCATTCACGTATTTGTCAATATGTTAGAATTATTTTCCGCAACTTATTTTCCGTGTTGAACTGGTTGAAATTCGTAATGTTATTCCGACTGCACACCTTTTACCAACATCGCCTGACTGTTAGAAAAAGCTGAATTTTCCCGAAACAATTATGCATGGCGAGGGTTGTCTCGTAAGCATGCGATAAGCGTTGAAAAACAAAACTATTATTTGGGATTAAGAAAGGTTCTAATAACAAAAATCCTAAAAAATGAAAGAGTAATTCCACGCCTAAACAAAAATAGAGGGAAAAAATCCCGCAGGGGTCCATCGCTTACCCCCTCTCCTCACTGGTACACAACTGTAATGAGAAACAAGTTTTGCTACAACAGCACATACTTTCTCAATTTATTTCTACGTGAACCTCCGTATTATTACATACACATGCACAATAATTTTTTAAAACAGACTTTGTCTAAGACAAAATTCTGTATCTTCAATATTGTAGTTTTGAAATGCGAACTTTTTGCAAGTTTCTAAAATACAAAAGATTTACTGAAGATTGAATGAGCACCATATTTTTTTCCGTGTCTTTCGGGAAAAAATTAAATAAATAAAAATTGATGCTGTTTTAGAGAAAAAATTGTATTAAAAAATTAGAAACTGCCTATATTTTCCGCAAAATTATGCAAAAACTATTCACATTTTTGAAAAATGTTTAACACTTTAGTTCAAGATTTGTCTTTAAGGAACATATTTTGTTACAGAAAACATGTATATCTTCAATAATATAGTTTTAGGAAAACCTCTAAATATTGCACTTTCGCAATTTTTGAAAAATCTGGGATTCCAACCAAAATGAGACTTGCATCATTCTTTTAAGCGTCCTTTCCACTATCCGAGGACAAAGGGCATTGATAAAATGTGTCATTTTTGATAAAGGTGCCTTTAGAAATCAAAGTATCTGTTTTGTACTCCCAAAGCTTCGAGTTCTTTCAGATAGATCAGGGAATATCAATTTTGGAGAACATCGGCTGAATTGTATAGGCGCTATTACATTGAAACTACTTCCTTGGCTTGGCGCGTGCTTTGTTTGCCCTCTTTTTCGAAGTAACACATAATTTAAAGAAATTTTAAACTAATCTGTCATGTTTACACATGTTTTTCTAATGTATACTACAAAACGTTTCTCGAATTTTGTGGAACTATTTTATTGGGCATATAATTAACTACGTTCGAGAACGAATTACGGATTTGCAGACAATCAGCCGTTGCATGCGCACGTGTTCTCTATGAAACAGAATATCTAACTGCCAACTAAGGTATAGTATCGTTAGGTTTGTTGGTATCGTGCAGATACAAATTTACGACTCCCACGGTGGAACTCAAAACTACACATCTTGTCTCACACTGACCTTAGAAATTTCCCAGATGCCTATTTATCACAAGTCTGCTATTCGCCGTAACGTACCTCACCTTCCCTAGTCATCTCGCGTTGGCTGATATCAATTTCCTGATAAAGCCCGAAGTATGGTTCGAAGTTGTTCCTACTTCACTTTCTATCCATCCACTTTGAACGTGAACATTGACAGGTTAATTAGGGAATTAGCCAGATTATGACTTTGTCCGTAACAGTGATAGTATTTAGTTGTGCAACTACCACAAGCAGAGAGCCGCTGTTAATTACTACTTCGTTTGCAGCGATAATTTTGTGCTTCATGGGCGTCGATATTTATGAACTTCATTTAGTTTCTTCTGAAATTTCTTGTTGTTTTGTTTGAAAATATTTTTCATCTTAATCAAATCTTTAGTCTGTGTCATTGAATATAATATCGAGTGAAAGTTCATGTTAATTATGATGCATTGCGTTATTAAATTAGTAATATCATTTATTGCTCTACGTTGACTGCGTAATAATTGATGACTCTGGAATTTGGACATTGATTCAAATATTTAGACTCCACGGGAAACCATAATTACTTCAAAGAATTAATGAGTGTTCATAGTTGCAACAATTTTTCCCTAAATGAACTTTGGATGTTTGTACGTAGCAATATGAAACTAAAAGATTGTAAGAAACAGGTAAAAATTAAAATTATTGAATTAAATGCAGATAACATAGTTTCGCAGATAGTTGAATTATTTAAAAATAAAAGTAGTACTAATTAATTTGTTTCATTTTTTCTCAAAAATTAGACAAATTTGAAATAAATTAATTACAAAGAAAACTCAACGTTTTGTTCACTACACTACGTAATTCCATTTGTTTTCGGAATTCCGTTACAGAAATTGCGCTTTGACTTTTTGCAGTGGTAATAGTACTATATTTTAATTTTCACTTCTCTTTCAGAATTGTACATGTACTATTCACGGCAGAGGTGTTACACAAGCCAAACAAAATATCATTTAACTACTAGTACAGGATCATGTACCGTATTTTGCTATAAGGAATGTTTTATTGATTAATAAAAAACCTGAAGTTAATTTGGTAATGTGAGCGAGCTACGAATAAAATATTGCCAATATGAAAGTACGAGAGAAACCCAATCAAAGCATTAGATCACGTTAACGAGGCAGCATACAAGTTCTACATGCTGTTTACGAAAATTTATAGGTCCAGTAGTTTCCTGAGAATGGAAAGAGAGTATTTGGTAAAAGTGAGTAAAAACGTAAAGTCCGCAAAAATCCACCGAGTAAGCTTATGGGTACGAGGAGTTTGAAAATATTCTGAAATATAATATTTAGCACCGTAACGTGTTGTATTTCTACTTACTGACTGAGGATCACAGTCAATACTATTTGTACGATTTTATCTGTTGACATTAGTAAAGAAACACATTTTACCATAACGTGCACGCTGATATTGAAAACTCCTAAAAAAGTTGATTGCATACTTATTGTACTTATTAGTAATGGAAACAAAGAAAAATTAATAAGACAAATAGTTAATGCGCTGAGTTTATGCTTATGGCAAATTATGGAGACAATGAGAAAGTGCAGATACATCGACAAACTATGTTTGACATACAGTTTGCAACGCATTTGTAAATCCGCATAAAAAGAGAATGTAGGTAACTTAGACGTCTGTGAATCGCATTGGAAGGACGTTCCCAGAACTTAAGGTAATCAACGAAAATGTTCATTGCCAATGCTTAACGCCACGCAAATGATTTTAGTCTCGGTTGAACGATCAAGAAAATAGTATATTATACCCAGCCTGAATATGTGAAATTCAAACGGAAAGAACAATTTCAAACGGAAATTGTAAATTCAGCAAACTTATGCAGTGCTATTTCTCAATCGTTCAATTCACCGTAGCATAGAACTCCTATGTTTGTGGCGTTGTGAACAATGGGCAATAAAACCGAGACATAACGAGATGATATGGACGTAAAAATGTTTCCCACACAATCAGAATACATCTAACGAACGTTTGAAGCTGACTGCACGCGTAAAATCTACTCGTGTAATTGCAATGCGTGAATATACATGTAATATTATTGATGCTGTAAGACGGAAGTATACGCCTTCACTTGATTATTCCCCGGCGTTATTCTCTAGACGTTTAATGAACTACATTGTTAGTCGCAAGGAATTTTGACCACAAATTTACTTATATTATTGCCCAGAACACTATTCATTTCGGAAAACCTATATAAAGCGAATATTTTATTACGAAAATAAAATTCTCCAACATAACACACCTTTACTCATATTTTGAATTTGATTAACTTTATTTCAAATGACACGGATGATTTCTCACAAATCATATTATTATTGAAGTGCATATTATTGAATAGGTAAAGTTACAATATTTAAATAAATTATTCTCAAGTAAAGATATTAATATGTCATTGTAATGAAACTAATAATTAATATGGTAAATAAAATAATAAATTTTACTCTAATACGTTCACATTTTGTTCAAAAGTACATTTCTCTGAAATATCCTCATAAACCATTACTTCATTTAATTTCTAGCATCTTCATAGAGATTCCCCACTCGATATGAAGCTGTGATATATTCTATATCTTAAATTGTTGTGTCATGTATTGTAAGTTTTACAACAAATTTATGGAAAAACTTTTGGTTGAACGATGTTATATAAACCACTTGTTACATTTAATTGTTTGAATAAAAATATATATGGTCACGAATTTCATGTTTGTGAGACCATCGAAGGCCGCATATGCTTGGCATTGCCAGGTGGTCGCTATTACACGTACACTGTCCGAGAGCTTTGCTCGAACTCAGGACTCCGCGCCTGCGTGTCCCCGCCAGCATTACAATAATGGCTCAATTCGCCACTTCCTGCACGCCGTTCTTTGTCTCAGTTATCGCATTGGCGTCGTGTCTCGCAGTAATAGAATTACTCCCGCCGGGTTGTATTTCTTCGCATCGATTTCCCCGTACGTTCCAAATCGTTATTGCTCTTAATCGCAGTGGTTGCGTTTATTAAGGGGCATCGTGATGGCGGCTTGGGTGGGTGCGTCGTTTTACGATCTCTGTCTTCGTCGCCCTGCATTCTTCGGCCTCTCGCCGCCTCCTCCTCTGTCCATGGCATCTCTGTGGTTAGCTGCCTGCGACTCAGCTCACTTGGAAGTGGTTAAAGAAATGAAGTAACTTAATGAATTGGTACTTCCCGATTGTCAATGGAACATAATGTTTTATGGACGATTTTTTGGAGGTGTTTAATCGCTGGAAACTGCCATGAAGGCGCATAACTAGTCATCTCCTTCACTATACAATTAAAGGCAGCTCTGCGTTTTACAACCCAGATAGTCCTTTTTAGCAACTTGTAAAGAACCAAATTAAAATTAGGCTTTCTAAGGGTCATCAGAAGAGCTATTACCGTGTTTTGGGAAGATTGGATCAATGAACTACATGTAAACATCGATACAGCTCAGATAAAAAGACCTGGAAGTGACAGCGGCATCTTTACTTATGATAGTTTTAGATTTGAAGTGTCTGTTTTGATCGTTTCTAAATACACTAATGATATAAGAATCACTATCGAAACAATGCTACAGGTTGAATTTTTGTTACCTATGAATTTTTATTACCTTTATTACCTAGAGGAGACCCTTGTGTTAAATTTTTTATTATTGTGGGGCACTCCATTTGTAATGCTGAAATTCAATAGGGTGTTGGCCCATCCTTGATGACAGCTTCCCCTCTCGCAAGCATACTTTTAATCAGGTGCTGGAAGGTTTCATGGCAAATGGCACCCCAATCTTCACGGAGTACTGCACTGACGAGAAGTATCGATGTAGGTCCGTGAGGCCTGACACAAAGTCAGCGTTCCAAAATATCCCGAAGGTGTTCGATTGGATTCAAGTCAAGCCTCTCTGCAGGCAAGTCCATTACAGGGATGTTATTGTCGTGTAACCACTCACCCACAGGCCGTGCAGTTTGAACAGGTTCTCGATCATGTTGAAAGATGCAATCGCCATTCCCGAATTGCTCTCCAACAGTGGGAAGCAAGAAGGTGTTCAAAACATCAACGTAGGCTTGTGCCGTGATAGTGCCACACAAAACAACAAGGAGTGCAAGCCCCCTCCATTAAAAACACGACCACACTATAACACCATTTTGGACGTGTCCGGATACTCTTGATCACATAGTGTACGTAGGAGAGATACGCAGTAATACACGTAGAAAAAGTTTATTAATGGATTGGGAAATTGATTTCGAGGTTTCAATGTACCGTACCTGGTATTATGTGCGTACAATGTACGTACCTGGTACGACCAAAGCTCTGCGATGTTGAAAAACATTATTTCCATTTTGAGGGTATTTTACACGAAGCTACTAGAATACTTTTAACAATTTTCAAAAACGGCTCCAAATGTTTCTTTAAACTTCTTATAAGGGTAGTACTCAATACATTGTATAATGTGACATAAACGCCATTTTTCTGTTATATTTTTGTTTTCAAAAATTTCATAGGTGTAATATTTTGACATCCTCTCACGACGTTAGCATGACATTACCGGAGATATGTATACAGTATTTTATTTGTGAGTACAAGTGCTTCAAATAATGTCGGATAAACATTGTCGAAAAACCGAAAGTTTTTGTGAAAATAAGCTCAAAATTCCACAGTTTCAGAAAAGATTCATGCATCATTTTCTCAAAAGCGGCTCCAAATTTTTCAACGAATATGTGCAAATATGATCAAGTTTTACTCTTCTATAAAATTTTTAAAGAAATATTTAATTTATATCACTAGAGGACCGAAATATATAGATAATTTTAAAAAAAATGTTCTTTAGGCAGTAAGAGATGGCAAGACAGAAAAACAACCGAGACTAAAGAGAATAGGAAACTAACTAAAGTATGTTCAATTCTGTAGCACCAGACAGTTTTTCTGTTTTGGGTGTCGCTAAATATAAAAAGTCTATTATGACAATATGGTGATATTTAGTCCCTAAAATGTTTTGTTAACACTAATATGTAAGGTTCGGCGCGCAAATCATGGCAACTATTTTTACATTCTTGCTACGGAGTAGAAAGAAATTTATGTAATGCTTTGCAAAAACACCGGCGAATTTTTGGCAGAAAATAGTGTGAAGGACGTTTAAGAGAATGGTGCATGTCTCATGTTCGTTGAAAATCCTGATTTTTCGATAATTGCATAAATTAAAATGTTTTGAGTCTTCCTTTAACTAAAATACTAAAGAAAGAGATGTTTCCCTTAATGAAATCTGTTCCTTAAATATATGTGCAATTTTTCGAACATTTGAGTACTTTTCGTGTAATTTTACATGAAAATACCGCTGAGAAAGCTGTACGTGACATGCTGTTTTAGCTCCACTAGTTTTTCTAAAGGAAATGTTATCAGATCACACAATTTTATTTGTCACGTGTTGTACTAGTTTGTATTCACAACAACAGGTGGGTGTGAGAGTATATCTCTTAGCACAGAAAGCAATGTGAAATCAGTTATCTGACTACCGCCGTGCGAGATGAATGTAACCTTTTAATATTGAAGATAGACATGTTTTCTGTAACAAAATCTGTTTCTTAAAGAGAAATCTTGAACTAAAGTGTTAAATATTTTCCAAAAATGTGAATAGTTTTCGCATAATTTTGCGAAAAATTTCAGCAGTTTTTAATTTTTAATACATTTTTTCTTTAAAGCAGCTCCGTGCATCAAGATAGAGATTCTCCGTGGTAGAAATTCCCGATAATGCAACAGGATACTGGTGGAAGCTATTGGAAATAATGTCCTTCCGTGTGGTAAAGCCGCGAGATGGACAACAGAATTCCAGCGAGGACGCATGAAAGTGGATCAGTGATCAGCAACGCACGCACCTGTGAGTGTGTAGATCGATGTGAGCGTGCGGAAATCAAGCACATGCTGGAAGGAGTCGGACGATGAATGCTACTTGAGTTAGAGCGCGCTTTACATGGCTGCAGCTGCCTTGGGGATGAGAAGAATTGGAGCACACACCATACTTTCCTGACCTCTCCCCACGTGACTTTGACCTCATACCAAAGGCAAAAGAACACGGTAGCTGGTTTTCAACGCGACAGAACAGCTGTGCAACAAGACAAGACCAGACCAGACTCGCACATGGTGAGAAAAATTGCGATGCGGCTGGCATTCAGCGTCTCCCATATCGTTGGAAGCCCGTTGTGAACGACGAAGGAGGCAACTTGGAGGGCCTTTAGAACAAGTTCGTAATCCGTCAGGAATGTTATGAACTCGTATGTGCTGTAATGCTTTGGAATTTGTTGCCACTACTCTCTTTTCAAATGCTTTAATAAAAATGAGAAGCACAATTTTGGCGTGTTGTTGAATATTCATACATACACCAGTTCTTTCCTTGTCCTTTCATTAGCATATTTCACATATTCCACCCGTGCTGCTATTCTCACATTATGTTTAGTTGAATCTGGAAGATAACAGCAAAGTCAGAATATTAATAGTAAATATTATGGACGTGCTTCTTGTAAACTACACGGAAGTGAAATAACAGCTTAAAATCATTATTATCGGAAGTGTGCGGCAATAAATAAGATTTCCCTAGAAATCTCTGGGTTCTTCGCCGCCAGAATTTCGGAACATCGACGCGGCTCGGGGCATCAAAGTCACCATTTTCTTAAAAGTCGTTCAGACAATCCAACAACACAATTTCATCAACAACAGTAGACCCAAGTTTGAGAAAAACATACGTTTCAACAAAAATTAAAAATTGCTTGTATTTTCGCAAAATTACGCAAAATACTCAAATTTTCGAAAAATTGTATATGACTTTATTTCAAAATCTATCTTTAAGAAACACATTTTATTAAGGGAAAAATCTCTATCTTTAATATTTTAGTTGTAGGAAGACCCCGGAAAAATTTTGATTTTTTTAAATTGAAAATTGATTTTTCAATTTTCGGTTTTTAACCAACACGAAACCTGCGCCATTCTCTTAAACGTCCTTCAGAATATCCAACAACAAAATTTAATCAAAATCGATGGCGCTATTTTTTGAAAATTTTGGAAATGTTCTCGAACTTTCTTAAAAGTATCCCTGGAAATTAAAATATCGATTTCAAATTCAAAGGGCCGCGACATCAGCCAGATCGATCAGGAAATATCAAAGTTGGGGAAAATCGGCTGTACAGTTTACCGTTGGCGTTGTTCACGTACAGACGTTTTGCCATCATTTTTCGGTATCAAGGATCCACACAACAGGGATTCTGGCTACACCACATGGTAAGAGGATTTCTTTTCCGAATAACACCTGAATTTATCCATTATTTCGTTACCAGGGCTCTGTAATAAGTTTTTTCTGCCAACAATCTCCTGTTTCTTCGCGCAGTATTTCTCTTCCTAAGAAGTTCCTTCTTAAGTACGAGAAGGTAATAAGATAGAAATACTACTGTATAATCACAAATCATTTTTCCATGTACGTTTTCTTTCATGAAATATTATTTTTTAAATTATTTAAATAATTCTTAGACCCCCCGTAACAACTCTCTTCATGACATATTTTATTCTACATCACTGTCACGTAATGATGCGTGACCTTCAGTTTTAAAATCTCAATACTGAATACTATATCAAAGCAATGTTCACCAACTGTTCATCATCTGCTTATATACATGTAAATATTCTATTAATGATAAAAATGTTGTAAAATAAAAACATGTCTTACGAAAATGTGTTCGTGCTAAAAAAGCATTTACATCCCTGGAGGAAAAGACGTTTGTCCTTCGGTGATTGAAGCTTTCGAGTTTCAATCGTATACATCAGGAAAAATCGTGTGTTCCATTCCCTTGGTGTCTTGTTATTATATTTCAAGAAGATTACATGGTTCAGTTTATTCTACTTTTTCACATGCATTGGTGACAAAGCTAAATAATAAACAATTACTTAGACTAACAAAAGAGGTTCAGGAAATCTATTGAGATAACCTTTTATTACGTTTTGGAGAACATTTTGAGTGGTGCATTTATTATTGTTCTGAGATATTGGTTTTGGATGATTTGCATTTTATTAAGGTTTGTTTGGGATGCATCTAACCATATTGGACAAGCACACAACAGCTTTTATAAAGTTGAAGAAGATATCGACGTTAAATGTTATATAAAACTTTAGATAGATGTAAAAGCCTTAGGCAAAGTTGACTTGCACAATATAGTCATATTCCTAAATATTTGTATGATTGTACGTCTTGTATCTGTTTGCCATAAAATAATATTCGAGGTGAGCAAACGAGTTTGAAAATGAGTTCCTGTATACATGATAACTATCTTTTTTCGGTGAAAATTGAACTTTATTTTTTTACGATCATTCTTCTAATAATTGAATACATAATTAAAATTGAATTTCAATTGATCGCCTTCGGTATGCTTCCAGAACAACTGAGAGATCATCCCAATAAGCAATACTTTTAAAATTTTGTGAAACTAATGTTTTCAATAAATCATTGCATAATAAAATCAAAAAGTATGGTCCTAAGATCGATCCTTAGGGACACCTTTGGTAAGATTTTCAACAATTTTATCGTGGCCAGAAGAGAACTTCCTGCCTATTTGCTTGGTTTAGGTACTGAAATTACTGCGTGTTTTTAAGCGTGAAGGAAGTGGCTTATTCTCAGCCAGGAAGGTACATGTTTGTTAGGAAGGATATTGCTGTTGAGGGTATTTTTATTATTAAATTATTTATGTGGTCATGCCCGAAATTTTTTTTGTTTGACAATTTTTTATTATATTTTTGATTTCACTGAATGAAGTGCAGTGGATTCATTGATGAGCCATTATATGGTTATGGACTTAATTATTGTAGTGTGTTCTTGATGGTTTTGTGTGACGTGATGCGATATAATGCGATGCTCGTTCTTCGGCTTTTTCTATTGCTTTGTAAGCTTAACGAGATAAAGTTTTTAGAAGGGATGTACTACCGTTTTTTAATGTTTTAGTTTTTTGTTTTTTTGAATTGTCAACTCGAATTATTTTAGTTATTGAGTGCAACATTAATAAGCATTAACATTTTGTATTAATCTTTTGACTGCATTTGTGATTATTTTTTATTTTAAAACCAGGATTTCTAGTAGTTGCACATAGCCTTCGTATTTATTTTTAATTTTTATTGCATTTAAAACAACAGTGGGTAATTTGTTTAGCTAAACATTATTTTAGTGTGCTTGAATTTATTTGTATGAATTGGAGGGTGGCGTGTATTATTATTTTGAAGGTTGAAACTGTCTTTTCTATTTCATATGGATGGTTTAAAATTTTGAATTTATGATTTAGTTACTTACAATTTTCTGAAATTTATGCCAGTTTACCATGAGATTATTTCATTTAGGCGGGGAAGGGGAAACGAGGGGATGGTAATGGGCGAGGTATTAACGTGGGTATATGATCTAAGTTAAGTTCAAATATTGGAGTTGGAAAACAGTTTGTCAGTTTATATTGTGTTATTTTACTATTTACTCATGTATTTTGCTATTTTTATTGTTTGAATGACATTGCCAATAACTATTTTTTTCCATTTCGGTCACAGAATAGAAGAGTTTTATTATACAGTTGGAATATGTATTCTGTGCTTATAGTGGCGTTTTGAGTGATAATAGTCATCCCTTGACGTATAATCTATTATTCTTCCCGCTTCCAAAATCTATATAAACCTTAAAATAAAGTGAACTGAATGAAATGTTTTTGAAAAGCTACAGAAACGAATGAGGACAAAAACCTCATTCAAATTTTGAAATATTTTAAAAATTCAAAAACTAGAAAATTGACATAAAAGAAGTTACTAAAATCAATCTTGACAAATAATTTATTTAATGTAATAAATAGTCGTTCTCATTCGAAACTCATCCAAGTCAGTAAGACGTGAAATGCTATGTTGCATATTTAGAACATCAGCGCATCGTGCTTCATGCCGGTCAGTTTCACTGTGGCAGACGAATGTGTTGCCGACACGGGCGATCCTGGCCGACCTCCAACAGATTGGCATGAGCAGCTTTAACTAGACCTCTTTGAGATACCAACACGTGCGGCTAAGTGAACACCGAGATTATACGAGATACTTGAAACATTTGCGGGTAGAAGACGTTACATTTACTCATTTACTTTCACGCATTTTGACGTTGCAGATTTCAGAATAAATACGGAGTTAATAGAGAGAGGAGGCCTAGTTTCTTGCCTACTCGCTCGTTGGAATTTCCGAGTGGACACTACATTGCTTGTGTAACGGCAGTTTTTAAAGATAGCAATTGTTACGTTAACTGAGCAAACATGCGAGTGAAATACTCGCGAACATACTTTCCGATATTCCTCTGGTTTTAGCACCGCCATTTCTGTGGAACCCGCGCCTCCGAAAGAGGAAAGCAAAAGGGAAGTGGACCATCCGCCCCTTCGCCCCGCGGGGCAGGTGGCGGCGTCGGGCTGCCACGGGCGCCTGGTGGGGGACATCGCAAGTGGCTGGGGGGCGGCGAAGAGGCGGTCCTCGCTTCGATCGGAATGGGCTTTCGTCTAGCCGTCAGCCTGCTCGACCGGACGGACTCGGCGTGCTCGATCGAGGACCTCCCGAATGGGAGGCCGCCTGCCCCCACCGCGGCACACGGCGCATGTCATCGCTGCTGTCGCCTCGTCGCCGTCGCCACCCTTGCCGCTGCAGTCGCGTCCGTCGTCGCCGCCGCGCTGCGCCGGTACCACATCTTGTCGCCATTTTGATACTTCTTCAGGCGGCGACTTGGCAGTCGCTTCTGCAGCCACCGTCACCACAACCGCAGGCGCAGTTCTCAATCAACATTCAATCGATGCTACTACAGCTTCAGCCGCTGTTATAAGACAAGCAACAATATTTTCACCGCCAGCACTTAGAAAAGGTTTCGTTATTGTCGACTTAAACAGTTCGCTTCGTATTATCCAACACAGTCTACTTCCTAAGGTTAGTTCGTCAATGCTTCCACTTTCAAACAAATCTCTCCTATGATTACTACTATTTCTTTAAGCATCTCTCGTGTGTTTCCGGGCGCGTTAATGATGTCTTTACACATGTGAGAGTGATGTGTGATATATTCCTGAAGGTGGCGATGTTCCTCCCCCACAGGAACGAGAGATCCGGTTCCGACATACACATCCGTTTCCCCCTCATCTACGTTCTCCGGCGGGGCACCGTCAAAGGCTGGAAAACTCCAAGCTTGTAACCGATCTCCCGAAATATGTGGTTGTGTAGTGCATGTGTGTGTGTGTGTGTGTGTGTGTGTGTGTGTGTGTGTAAGGTAAGAAGAGAGGACATAGATGAGGAAGAAATGATCGCGCGCAGTCCTGACTTGTTGGTAACTTGAGAATGATGCTCCACAATTCGCCTAGTATTAATGGGAGAAACCATGAAAAAACTATAGATCAGAGCAGCCGGCAGCCACAATACTCCTCTTCACAGTGGATAAGCCAGTCTTTTCGAAATTTTCTGCTTTTAACTTTTTTTTCTTTCTCATGTATCACTTAACAGAATGATTGAACACACCAATATTTTTGCAATATTTCATATTCGATTAAACTATTACCTCCAGATCTCCCTAATATTATAATAAGCTGTCAAATTCATAATTAAGTTAGCGCTCGTTAACCACGTAATGTCACCATTAACGTTAATAGATAACTAAAAATCGGTTTTATCATACAGTGTCGCCGCCATCGTCAACAGAGATATCGACACAATCTCTTGACTCGTCTTCATTGGCGTCAGTCGCTATCTCCGTCGTCATCACCACCTCCCTTCCCGTCCTGCTACATTCGCCGGCCTTAATCTTCCACCTCTTTCCCTCTCTCTACCACAACCACCGGACGCTGCATATGCCAGCGAATTAAAAACTCGGTCGCGTGGCCTCTTACAAGATCAAGCTGCGACCTCATTAGACCCCTGCGCCACGGCTCGACCTACCGGACACGGGCTCCGGCAAGCTGCACTTGCGAGAGCATAACATCGACCTGCTAATTAGCATTATAAGTGGAGGAGTCAGTACCAAGGAGTAATTTGTCACCAGCATTGCTCAATGAATCAATCAAGCATGTTTTTTGCTGCAATTACAAACAATGTCTGTTAAATAATAACATTTTGAAAGCAATAAATGTAAACAAAATATAAGTAGCCAGTTAACACGACTACTTGCAAGTGTCCAAATTAAACGATTTCCAATTTCATTCACTCCGTGTTCTAGAAAATTCTGTGTGTGCTTGTCTTGACTAGATACTTTCCCTCCATAAAGATTCTCGCAGATACCAATTAACACATCCTGCCTGCTTTGACACAATGTATCTACGTCTACGCAATGCCCATAATACCTTCAACAGTTTGATTCATCACTGTATCTAATGCCGGCAGCAATACGAAATTAAGAGAGCTATTTACGAATTTTGAATCGTCTAGTAGTCTGTCCTGTTTTCGTATTACAATAAAAGGTCGAGTGAACATTACGAAGTCACGATTACGAATTAAAAATAATTGCGTATATTAATAATTTAGAACCGCTTCTGGTACATTCATCGTGACCCACTGTGTGATGAGCCGTTACGGTCCTCCCTCATGGCTGGCGGGTACGCGTGAGGGGTGGGGCGGGGCGGGGGCGGGGGCGGGGGCGGGGGCGGGGCGTAGGCGTGTGACGGGCGTGTTCGGAAGGAGCGACACGGCCATGGCCTTAATTAGCGAGCGGGTCCGCGGCGTGGGCGGGCACGGCGGAGGTCCAAGGAAATTGGGAAAAGCTCGCCGCCGGACCGCCCGCCCGCCGCGGAGAACGGAACCGCAGCCCTCACGAAGCCCTCGTCATACTAATGCGGCGGCGTGGGCTACAAGAAATGAACAGCTATTTCACAATTAAACATACAGGCGAAGCGGAGCGGAGCGGGCCCGCGCGGCGGTGGTGGCTCCTTCGGCTGCGTTGGCTCGTGAGCCCCAGCGGCGTGCTTCTCGGTCAGCGGTCTACTTAAGAGCACCCTTGGACTCTCCCGGCCACGATCCGCCGCGCTGGAAGAGGAAGGCAGCGAAATCAGAACTCATACAACCACCGCAATCTGCATACATTACGGAGGCAATTTAGGACAATTTTAATTGGAGGGTGCAAAGGTTTTTATTGTAATAGAGAATGAATCATTCATTCTTAACGATGGCACAATTCACGATTCTTCTCGTGGGCTATCATCTTCCGAATCTAATTTCTGTATTATTCACAATTACGCTTTCTAAAAACAATAGCATGCCCCAGGATCAAAGAAACGAAGATATTTGAAGAAACTACAGCAGATATGAAAGGAAACATTTAGAATGACAAATAGGAAGTTCATTTACGGGAGTATTTCAGTAACAAATCACATTTTCAGCGTCTTATTAAGTGGGTAAGTGTGAAAAACAAATTAGATGAAAACTACTGAACGAGTGTTCGCTAGATTCCCTTGACAACACTTATAAATTCTCGCGAACTAACCTCCCTAACACGGATGTACAGATTTAGTTAATTAACGGTGCAATCAAGAAGTCAGCAACGACTCCAATGTCGACTGACTCCATTCCCTAAGGAACATTCAGCATTGATCATGACCTGAGTTTCTTCCTAATAATGAGAAATTATTTCATGAGTTAAACTGCTTGAAGCATGATAAAATACACGACCACTTTCAGACAATTTGAAAACGTTTGTTTATTTCCATGATTTTCACATGTTAGCGTGGAAAGCCATTTGGTTAGAACATTAAAATATTAATAAAAATTTTACGAAGAAAAAAAATTGAGCCTAAAAAAAAAATAATTATCTGCAATACATTAGAACTGTTTAAAATAAGCTACCTTTCTTCTGTTGTTTTGTATTTTCTCATTATAATTAATATGAATCAGTTTTTAATTCAGGGTCTTAATTTAGAAATGGTGCAATGGACTTCAAACAAAATAAACTCATTATCCCAAAGTAATTGAAAGGACATTGTATGTATTTTAACTGTAAGGAGTCACTTCCATACGGCCAATTCTGGAATATGATCACGTCTTTGAAATGCTAATTGAAGATTTATTTACCAGTAGATGCCAGGAATCGCAAAAGAGCAAGGTGGAATAAAGATCTTGCTCTGCAGGTTCGAGCAACTAAATATGTTAACTCCACTAAGAACTGCCGTAATGCAGCTGGATAAGTATGTATGATTCCTATCACGTAGCAACACAATCACGAGGTCATCGCTCAGTTTAGACTGGTTCGATACTCCAAAAAAAGTGGACACATAATGTTTAAACTAAGATAGAGAACAGAAACACGGTACATTGTTTATAAATGGCACGTGTGAATCTGTAATTACAAAAAGACCAGTTGATTAATTTCTCCCGTGAAGTTAGGAAACGATAACTAGATCCTCAATTATCTCCGAATTGGTGCAAGGCCTAGCGTACTCATTCAAGGAATCATGAAAGGAAATTAAATTGTAGCCAAGTGCAGCCTGAGATATCTGCTGCCTCGAAAATCGTCTAATGTTATGCACACTGGAGACCTTTTATAAACTGAACATCGGTTATTTCGCAGAAATCAAGATCTCATTTTTTAACACTTTGTTCACGACCACAAATAAAATATGACTGATGGCACCTCGGGTGCGAATGCATTTTCGAGACTCACCGAAAGACATCAGTCCGAACACACAAAAATTGATGGATCTGATTTAATTTGTTTAAAACTAACTAATACAATTATTTTAAGCTGTTGCTTATTAGCACAAAATGAGTAGTTACAATTGGAGATATCTACATCATTTCATTTTGTTATTTCAAATTATCACGGGCTTAAAACGCCAAGATGTCAGATGTAAAAGATGATCACTCTTAAAATTGTATATTTTGTGATCATTTACTTTTTGGTTCCCGTTATCTGTGTTAGAACCGATGTGACTCTCGAAACTTTGAATTTATGGCGGATAGTAGCCGATAGTTTTCATTTTTAGGAAATACATTTAAGCCCCTTAAAACAATAAAGTTCACTAAATTAAAGCTCGAAAGTGTTTCTGTGTGTGTTATATATGATTTACATTCGAACCCTTCAAATATCAGAGAGGGGAAGAAGCATTGTAAGTCAGAACTCTGCTTCTAAAAAGGTTCTTTGCAATCCAACGGCGCGGCGCGGGGTTGCATGTGTGGGTTGCTGAGGAAACTGGTAGGGCACAGGGTCCGTTCTATCGAAGATTAATTGATGAATTGATTAATTACTTTTGTATTATCGGGCGCATCTATGGCTCTGATCCTTAGTTCCGAAAGTGTAGTGCATATTATACCCCAGAATTGATACATTGACAGATTGATGATTGACATCACATGATCATTTTCCCATTATGTGTACTGAATAATTTATCGCGGAAAGTGTCGGAGCATCTTCCACTGAATCATGAGATCCAGTGTCGACCTGCTCGTCAACTTGGGGGGGGGATTTATCTTCTAGAAATCTCCCCCCAGCGGGGCAGTTCCCCAGCCGAAATAAGGTCTAAGATGCTGGCTGATCTCCTGACGGGATAGTGCATATACGTGGGTGTCTAAGTAGAGAGTGGGGAACGAGAATGAGGAAGGAAAAATCGCGCGTGCTTCGTGATCCATTTGTTGGGGACTTCTCCGGCATTCTGATATTGATCGAATCGCAACAATGGCTAGCTACCGATCAGAGCAGTCGGCCGCTCTAGGCACTTGCTGAATGTGGCCTAGCTAAGCAGTGAATGTGGAAAATCCCGGTGAGAGCCGCTGCGGCGGCAGCGGCGGCGCGTGGCTGCGGGGCTGATGCATGGGCGCGTTGCGCGGGCGCTGCCCCGACGTTAGTCAGCGGCCGCACGGCGGCGCGCGCGCATTCGTCAGCCCCAGGCCGCGCAATTCGATCCCGTCCCGACCCGTCGCGTCGCGTCCCGTCCCGTCGCGTCGCGTCCCGTCGCGTCCCGTCGCGTTCCGTCGCGTTCCGTCGCGTCCCGTCGCGTCGCGTCCCGTCCCGTCCCGTCCCCTCCTTGTTCTTATTTCAAAATGTCGACTTTTGTGATTCACGTACGGTCTTCTAGCTATCTTCATTCCACTGAGTATAGCATTTCATTTATTAGATTTTTCGCAGTCAGGAGAATTTTAAGAATAAGTGTGTTTTTAAATATCTTTCCCCTCCTCCTGGATCATTGCTACTTCGTCATTTATTCAATTTATAATATATATTTCTTGTTTTACACGTACATTCAGTTGTTTTTTGTGACGGTTTTATTCCAATCGTCCATAAACATATTATTTATGCCAACTTCATCACTTTATTTGTAGATATAAATCAATGATTAGGCGATAGAAATATATTTTCTATTACCATTCCGTCTATTAAATTTAACTGTATTCAAAACAATGGTGTGAAATTAAAATGATTTATTTTATATTACTAGGAATAATCTTATACAAAATCAAACGTTTTCTAAGAAAAACTAATCTACAATAGAAGCAAATAAGTTGAATAATTCCAAGCACATGACACATCGTAATCACTTGGAAGAATGTTGTTTTCTTTAATAGTTTATGGGCTACGGTTACTTCGGCTGGTTCTCTCTTCTTGTTTGGGCATGCATTGCCTACGAGAAATATGTTCAAAACAAAGTGTGAACAGACGGAATAAACTCAATTAGCTGCTGCAGAATTTTGTATTTTGCTGTGTTCATTTTCACTCCTGAGAAAAAAGGTCTTTTAAGATTTATATTTAATGGTCCATCTCCACCACGTTTAGTGAAGTTTATTTTTCTTAGTTATTTCCTCATTCGGCATTTCCTTTAGTAGCATTAGGATAGGCTGTATACGATGCACAAGAAAGGAATTGCAAACCGTTTCTACATAAGTAATTACGTACAAGATATGCAAACGTTAGCTAAAATAAAACAGAAGACAAAACACTACGGAGACGTACATTACAGAATCACACTTTTTATGGAAAACATATTGACAGACTTTTTGCTAAGATTCGTGCACATTTAAACTTGTCGACTCACATGAATCAACAACGATTTAAATTTTCTAGCACACTCCAGAAGGAAAATTAAGTTTTATTAATACGTCTCAATACACCTAGAAAGAAGTTAGTAACTACGAATGATTATGTTATAAAAAAAATATAGCGGATCTCGGAGAAAATCAACGCATCCAGATAGGTCCAGTGGTCCAATTATTCCGGTGAAAATTGCCGCAGTAAAATTCCAAGAATAAGTAAATATTCATACCATCGTAAGAGTAAAGTGATCTTTTCACCACTTTTGTGTCAATGCCACAAACAGATACACTCCCAGAAATTGTAGTGGTCTGTCCCGTGCACACGACACGTGCCCGTGCGTGTCTCGTTATCTCAACATTATAAATTTCTTCGTCAGAACTCCAAGTACCGGTAGAGTTTTGCTGGGGTCTTTTAGACCTGTAGGGCTTCCGCCATCCAACCCCATGCTGCCGTTTTAACTACATGGTTCATGTTCAATTTTCGGGATGGAACGCAGCCACGCTTCTCAAGGCTATTCTGAGGGTCGCCAGTAAAGATGCAGGGACGCTAATTAACGGAATTATGTTAGTAACGTTTAATGCACTCTGTGATTGAGCTAAGTAAATGAGAAATTAAGTAAGGACAGGTTTGGAAAGTGCAGAAGTTAACTTTCATGAGCTTCTTAGGAATTTTAAAGGAAACACGTCTCAGAAAATGTTAGTTTTCGTGAGGATAATTACTTTTCCAGTTAGAATGAATAGTTCGTTTCCTGTTACAAAACAGAAGACTTCTCTCACCACTGATCAGACGCTTTACTATCATGATAACGGTATGAGCGAACAGTTAATTCCTAGTCATCAACGACGAAACAACTAGTGTACGAAGGTATCAGTACGGGAACATTATTTATGAAGTACTCGTACTCGGATTTGTGTGGTAAACTTTAGCTGGCATCGACATTCTCTCCATTTCCATACCACCATTAATAACTTTCTTTTATGATAGGCCAAATTCTACTCAAAATTGTAGAAGAAAGTACCCAAAATCGGGCCTCCATTTTTTTTCGATTTTTTTAAAATCCAGTTTTCTTCACAATTTAATCAAAATATTTGCAATACATACCTTGATTAGTTAAACAAATGTTTTATTCTATTATTATTCTACTATTAAATTATTTGACTAGTGGTTTACGAATAAATTATTTTTTCGTCAACATTACGTTTGTGGAGTTCTAAAAAGATTTCCTAAAGTGGGCCCCCCCGCAAACGTTCGAAAAAAGAAAAAAATAAATGAAAAAAAACTGAAAATAGATTGCACTCAGTACTTACTAGTTTAACATCTTATACACAAGAAATTGTCTTGTATGTTTTGCACATAGTTTCTACATTCAAGTGCGACAAAAGTCAAATATAAAAGCATATTATTCCGCCATCGCACATTCTACAGGAGCCCTGAATGAACACATTAGGCACATTATTCTTCTCCTATAGATCACTAAAAATTTTACACTGCAAAGTAAGCACTCTGCATCTTCTTCACTTTGGAGGAAAGGTATTCGTAGTAGAACCTCCAATTCGAACGAGCAAGAGGACATGTTCAATTCAATTCCTCGCCGGAGGTTTCCATCTGGAATCCTACTTTCGCCTTTTGCTTAACTTCAGAATTTTCTTAAATCTCTGTCTTTTCGACTTCTCTAGGATTACATTCTGAAATTGTCTCTTGAACTCCTTTTTTCTTCCTGCCATCTCGAACTGATAGGCAGAGAGTAGATTCTTTATATTTTATTGGATTCTTAAGGTATAAGAAGTGACAAATACCTTAATTGTTTTTATTTTACAGGAAGAAAAATTGAGAGGCCGTGTTAGGAATATTTGGGGAGTTCGGGTTAGGCACCGGAGTGTTTATATTCTAAATGCTAATAACATTTTTAGAAAGAAGGTAAAATAAATTACAGTACAACACATTAGTAGCTTGTAACGTCCCCTTCAAAATAATTAAATGGTTATGTCTTACCGATGAAGTAGCAAAATCAGTCAACTGAGAATAAGCACTTGAAAAATCATTGTTTTTCACTGTTCACACTAATGGCCGACTCTTCGATAACATGTGAAGATGAAGACACTACCACTAGACTGGGCTTTCAGCTTTGCAAAGAACTAGTAATTTAGTAGAAATCCAATAGGCAACAGCACACTACAGAGCTGTAAATCAAGGGGTTCGCATTAGGAACTGTGGCCCGAGTTTGGGTACTTTCCTCTACGTATTAAAGGATTTCGAATAATCTGAATAGTTCTCAATATTCATTTCTGTATAGTAATTTAAATTCAACTCAGCTCTTTCTTGATTATGTTAGTTTCTATCACGTATTTTTCTGAGCGATGTACCGTTATTTAATAATACACAACTTTACGAAAAGTCTGAATAAGTCGCATAAGAAATAGTATCTGAAACACAAATCGAAAACTAGTGGTGCTAGAACATAGCACTGTCTTCCACACATTATATGTAAAAGCAGTAACCTGCGTAACCTGTAACTTGGATGAATAAATACTTTATCTGTAACCGAAAATAAATTATAGTTATGAATCTGCTAATTTATCGCAAGCGTGGTGTCGTTTTCCACTAGCAGTTGAAACGCCGGCGCTTGCCAAGCAGCGGTGTGTGTGGGAGCGTAATTAACGGGGCGCGGCGGCGCGCGGGGCGTCAGGAGGCTCGGGTGTGCGCAGTGCGTTTCGTGGGGGCCTGCAATCGGCTGAGTTGCGGGACCTCGCTTGAATGAAAGCAGTGTTTCAAACGAAAATCTTTGCTTTCAATGATAAATGCGTGTCGGTGTATGAACTGTGAAGCGTGTAATTCTAAGTGTAGTATGTGTTTATGCTTACACGTGCTAATTGAGATCTAGGGCCGAATGAGAGGACACGTAAGGAGGCTTGTAGTTCATAAACGTTACTAATGGGAGCAGAAATGAGTGTTCCCGAGGTATCGGAAATGTTGCAACGTTGCATTTTTTTCAGCTGGCCCATTGTTTAACAATAGTTTTCGTTATTTCGTGAGTCGTTGACTGTAATCGTGTGTTTTCGTTGTGACTTGTGTGTTTTGTTGTTCAATTTACATTAAACGCAATTTTACGAAGCTTATAAAAGTTATCCTTTTGGCGTTTTATTTGTTCAAAATGCGAAATCTATCTGATGAAACTATAAAATGCTTGATGTTACGCACTAACGTTTCTGAAATTTCAGAAATTATTCGGCACAGTGTAGCTTGCCTAACTTTATAGAGATCTGCGCAATCTAAAACAAGATGTAATTTAATTTATATAGATTTATCATATTTTGAAAAACATTATCTTAAAGATATAAAGAAATTTCATTTCTT
This sequence comes from Gryllus bimaculatus, assembly GCA_017312745.1. Taxonomy (NCBI): domain Eukaryota; kingdom Metazoa; phylum Arthropoda; class Insecta; order Orthoptera; family Gryllidae; genus Gryllus; species Gryllus bimaculatus. The sequence continues at coordinate 1,118,120 of BOPP01000219.1, forward strand.
TCATAGGATTGCACAAGATATCTCTTCCGATTGCAGGGACGCTAATTAACGGAATTATGTTAGTAACGTTTAATGCACTCTGTGATTGAGCTAAGTAAATGAGAAATTAAGTAAGGACAGGTTTGGAACAAGTGCAGAAGTTAACTTTCATGAGCTTCTTAGGAATTTTAAAGGAAACACGTCTCAGAAAATGTTAGTTTTCGTGAGGATAATTACTTTTCCAGTTAGAATGAATAGTTCGTTTCCTGTTACAAAACAGAAGACTTCTCTCACCACTGATCAGACGCTTTACTATCATGATAACGTATGAGCGAACAGTTAATTCCTAGTCATCAACGACGAAAAAACTAGTGTACGAAGGTATCAGTACGGAACATTATTTATGAAGTACTCGTACTCGGATTGTGTGGTAAACTTTAGCTGGCATCACCATTCTCTTCCATTTCCATACCACCATTAATAACTTTCTTTTATGATAGGCCAAATTCTACTCAAAATTGTAGAAGAAAGTACCAAAAATCGGGCCTCCATTTTTTTCGACTTTTTTTAAAATCCAGTTTTCTCACAATTTAATCAAAATATTGCAATACATACCTTATTAGTTAAACAAATGTTTTTATTCTATTATTATTCTACTATTAAATTATTGACTAGTGGTTTACGAATAAATTATTTTTTCGTCAACATTACGTTTGTGGAGTTTCTAAAAAGATTTCCTAAAGTGGGCCCCCCCGCAAACGTTCGAAAGAAAAAAAATAAATGAAAAAAAAACTGAAAATAGATTGCACTCAGTACTTACTAGTTTAAACATCTTATACACAAGAAATTGTCTTGTATGTTTTTGCACATAGTTCTTACATTCAAGTGCGACAAAAGTCAAATATAAAAGCATATTATTCCGCCATCGCACATTCTACAGGAGCCCTGATGAACACATTAGGCACATTATTCTCTCCTATAGATCACTAAAAATTTTACACTGCAAGTAATAAGCACTCTGCATCTCTTCACTTTGGAGGAAAGGTATCCTAGTAGAACTCCAATTCGAACGAGCAAGAGGACATGTTCAATTCAATTCCTCGCCGGAGTTTCCATCTGGAATCCTACTTTCGCCTTTTGCTTAACTTCAGAATTTTCTTAAATCTCTGTCTTTTCACTTCTCTAGGATTACATTCTGAAATTGTCTCCTTGAACTCCTTTTTCTTCCTGCCATCTCGAACTGATAGGCAGAGAGTAGATTCTTTATATTTTATTGGATTCTTAGGTATAAGAAGTGACAAATACCTTAATTGTTTTTATTTTACAGGAAGAAAAAATGAGAGGCCGTGTTAGGAATATTTGGGGAGTTCGGGTTAGGCACCGGAGTGTTTATATTTCTAAATGCTAATAACATTTTTAGAAAGAAGGTAAAATAAATTAAGTCAAACAACACATTAGTAGCTTGTAACGTCCCCTTCAAAATAATTAAATGGTTATGTCTTACCGATGAAGTAGCAAAATCAGTCAACTGAGAATAAGCACTTGAAAAATCATTGTTTTTCACTGTTCACACTAATGCCGACTCTTCGATAACATGTGAAGATGAAGACACTACCACTAGACTGGGCTTTCAGTTTTGCAAAGAACTAGTAATTTAGTAGAAATCCAATAGGCAACAGCACACTACAGAGCTGTAAATCAAGGGGTTCGCATTAGGAACTGCGGCCGAGTTTGGGTACTTTCCTCTACGTATTAAAGGATTTCGAATAATCTGAATAGTTCTCAATATTATTTCTGTATAGTAATTTAAATTCAACTCAGCTTCTTTCTTGATTATGTTAGTTTCTATCACGTATTTTTCTGAGCGAATGTACCGTTATTTAATATACACAACTTTACGAAAGTCTGAATAAGTCGCATAAGAAATATATCTGAAACACAAATCGAAAACTAGTGGTGCTAGAACATAGCACTGTCTTCCACACATTATATGTAAAAGCAGTAACCTGTCGTAACCTGTAACTTGGATGAATAAATACTTTATCTGTAACCGAAAATAAATTATAGTTCTGAATCTTGCTAATTTATCGCAAGCGTGGTGTCGTTTTCCACTAGCAGTTGAAACGCCGGCGCTTGCCAAGCAGCGGTGTGTGTGGGAGCGTAATTAACGGGGCGCGGCGGCGCGCGGGCGTCAGAGGCTCGGGTGTGGCGCCAGTGGTTTCGTGGGGCCTGCAATCGGCTGAGTTGCGGGACCTCGCTTGAATGAAAGCACGTGTTTCAAACGAAAATCTTTGCTTTCAATGATAAATGCGTGTCGGTGTATGAACTGTAAGCGTGTAATATCTAAGTGTAGTATGTGTTTATGCTTACACGTGCTAATTGAGATCTAGCGGCGAATGAGAGGACACGTAAGGAGGCTTGTAGTTCATAAACGTCTTCTTATGGGAGCAGAAATGAGTGTCTCCGAGGTATCGGAAATGTTGCAACGTTGCATTTTTTTCAGCTGGCCCTTAGTGTACAATAAGTTTCGTTCATTTCGTGAGTTGTTGACTGTAATCGTGTGTTTTTGTTGTGACGTGTGTGTTTTGTTTGTTCAATTTTACATTAAACGCAAATTTTACGAAGCTTATAAAAGTTATCCTTTTGGCGTTTTATTTGTTCAAAATGCGAAATCTGATCTG
>BOPP01000219.1:1128088-1228190 GCA_017312745.1 Gryllus bimaculatus
CACGGACGCTACACGACGTTAGCACTCACGACGATTTTTTTTACGGCTATTGCTAGAGACTTAATTGTGGGCGTGTCAAAGTGGAATACAAGACGCAACGCGCACATTTTTCGTTTTGACGACTTGACGGTTGGTTAGGTTGCAACGGATTTATAGAATGGATCTTTGTTTCTATGGTAAACGTAAAAGTCATTTCGACATTAAATTCATAAAACTATTTAATAATTATCTCAAACTATTCATATTACTTTTTTCTTCTCTATTGTTCAATTTGCAACTTTTTTACGAATAGAAATATTTTTTTAGTACGAATATTAGCGGCAAATGGCCCTATCACAACTGTGAATGCCAAATGATAATAAATATTACTGAATTGTTTTAACTATTACTACTCGTACGTATACGTGAAAATACTTTTGAAAAGGGAGTTTTCTTGAAACGAGTCATAGTACGCATTTTATTCCTTAGGTCATATATCCAGCCAACTGCCGGTTACCCCTTACGTCCGTTGCGCACTTGCGGGCTCCTCCGACCTGGGGCCAGCAGAATGCGACGAATTTCGAGACAACACATATATGAGAGACAAATATACATGCCCAAGGAAGGACTCGAACTCGCAACCTATCGGACCAAATCGCTGAGTCGGTACATGTTCTTAGCTGTCACGGCCATCCGGTCAGCCTAGAAGTTATAGCTAAAGGAGAAATGGAGCCAATGGATTTTCTGTTGTTTTATTTGAGACGCTACAAGAAAAAAACTGAACAACGATGAAAATAACATTTTCATAACATATTACAACAAAAGGCTAGGAAAATATTATACCATATTTTCTACATACGTCTTTCATATGGCACGGAATATAGACATCACTGAAGAAATAAATATTTGGAGGGTCCGCCCTAGAATGTTAAAATGTGAACAGGGACGCGTGACAGTTCAAAATGACATAACCAACCAGTTAAATAGTCTCGCTTTCAAAATGCCTATATGTTACGAGTTCGATAAGTAAGTAAGAACACCTGCCGCCTAGCATCGGGCTTCTCATTACACGAGTCGATCTCGTCGACCGGTCGACTGCTCCCCTCATTTTAGCCCAGTCACACGTCGCGTTCCCCTACCACCTGCTTCCTGTAGCCCCCGCAACGCCACTCGACACGTCGACGCCGCCCAGTTACATGGCCGCCCTACATTAAGATCTGGGATCTCCACTTCACTTCGCTTGTTGTGACCATCATTCTGAGTCGTTTGTGCCGGAGTATCGAGTCTTTGACTGTACACGAAGTCTGTTCTGTGAAAACGATGACCGTCAGTTAAACAAAACCTCCTCCCCCGTTCTCAGAAAGAGAGGACGGTCTAAGAAACAGTGACATTTAACTTGACACATTTTAGTTGCCGTTTGCGAACCTACAACTATACTTATTCGGCGTTGAAAGAGTTATCAAAACATGCAAATCCATCGATTTGGAAACTCATAATTTCCCGTAAGTTCAACTCCTATAATTCTCATCCGGAGGTGCGCGAACTCGATACTCACGAACTTCATAAAGGCGGTTCGCCAAAATAATATAGCTGTGGTGAAAAGTAAAATACCAAATATAAAAATATAACAATTAAATGCAACATTTGAAATTAAGAAAATTTAAGTTAGTTAATTTTGGTTAAGAACCAATTGCTAGTTACTGAAGTTAAAAGATAATTCTTTTAGTTACTAGAAGGAATGTTCTGTTTTATTGTATTCATTTTATACGTTTATCAGTTTATTTTGAATTACTTTTTAAGGTCCAGTGAGCATTTGAGGCAAATTAGTGTTTGTAAACGTTGTATGAAAAATCTTCACTTTTTCGTTATGAAGAATTTTTCGGAATGGTAAATAAACTTTAATAACAAGTATTTGCTTTTACAGTTACTAATGAATAGGATGATTTCGTCAACTTATTTTGGTTTTAAACTGAGTTCAAAAGAAGCTGAAAACTGGGAAACTCTGATCTACATCATTCTGTGGTCCGTAAGAACTCCTCTACGTTCCTACTATTCTCTAATATTTATTTAATTATTCGCGACTTGGTAGTCAACTAAGAAACTCAAACCACATTATAATATTGAAGATGTCAATACAAGTTTTTCACATTTGGAACAGACAGAAGATTTATTGATACAAAATATTTCCCAAACTTTTAAGACAAAAAAATTGAAGTACACATGCATTAAAAACTGTACCTACAAAGTAAATATTTAAGATGTTTACATTATTTTAAATCCATACTAGCACGTTTATCCAAGGATTTTTTCCTTTTTGTAATATACATTGTGAAGATTAAAAGCAATAGAAAAATATAAGCTATTTATTGAGCTGAAAACATAAACCTCGAATGAACTGGAAAATAGTCGGGGAGCGTAAAACGAAAATATTCTGCATCAAAGTGAAGTTGCAATCTTCAAGAAAGACACATACTGCTTCCCATAAGTGTGAGGAATCTTTCGTGCGATGCCTCACAAGAATAAGTGAGGGAGAATGGTCCAGCTCTTCCAATTCTTACACCATTAGCCCCATTAGGTACACTGCATTCCGGGTATGTGGCTGTGCTGTTGGGAATTTACGCCGCTCTGCGCGCCAGCCTGCGAGGTACTCACCCTCCAAGTATCTCCCCCCAGCGGGGCACCACCCCTCCCGTGCCAGGTTCTAAGCTCTCTACATAAGTGGCATGTGGTGTAGTAAGTGCAAGGGAACAAAAGGTAGTACGCGATCCATGACCCGTTGCTAATTTAGTGATCCATCATTCATCTGGGAAGAGGCAACGGAAAACATTACGAAAGCCCAATGGAAGCGGTCGGGTCGCAAACTCCTGCAGTGAGTGCTTGGTTAAATTCGACCCAGCTCTGCAGCAACACGTGTCGGAAGCCCAGTACCTAGCAGACAACGACGTTGCAAGGGCCCGAGCTTCGCCGCTGAGTTGCTGAGCTGTCGCAGCCGGAGCGGCAAGGAGATGGGAGCCGCTCCCGGAAGCAGCGAGGCGATCACGAGCGCGGGGCCGCTCCTGCGGAAGAGCCAGTCGCAGCGGATTGCAGGGGCCGCGGCGTCGAATCTCGGCAGCGCTACGGTGGCAGGCGTGCGCGGACCTGGGCGCGCGCTCTATTGTTATCGGCGGGAAAATAGCCGTAAGCGATATTCCGCGGCTTCTCTATAATCAGCACGCTGCGTTCCAAACCACCGGCGCTCCTTCCGAACTGCAGTTGAACACCGTGAAGTACTCCCGCCGTCCTCCGCAGAATGGACGTGGCCTCTGGCCTGCGTTCACTGTCGTAATGGTTACCGTGACGTCATTAACCGAGCAAATGACCGAAACCGATGGTTTTCTCTAGCTGTTCGCCGCCTGGGTTCGAACGGACGAGGCAACTTACTCTCCGTAAAACACAGAACGTAATAAAGATTAACATTTCAGCGCAATGCGCAATATCTTGGAATAAGTCAGATGGAATATCTCGCGTAAAATTTCATAGTAAATCATTTGACAATTCTATCAATGTTAAACAAATGACTTGAGTAAAGTACCATGTTCTTTCTCATTTATTATTTATATCGTACTTTAAACTCTAATAATATTGAACCTAAAATCTACATATGTTATTCCATATGCCTTTTCCGATATGATCGGAAGATATCGACTCTTGAAAAGTCGCATGTTTTGAGTTCGTGAATAATTGCAGAAAGTTGTGATTCAGCTTTGTGACCTTAGCCATGTGAAAAGAATTGCATATTACATAACATCATTCAGGCTCGATTGGCCACGAGAGTAATATCGTGCCATCTACGTAAATATGTTCTCGAACTCTTTAGATGTCAGCAAAATGCCAATTCGACGAGGTGGCGCCCTTACACTGAAGAGTACTTTAAAAGCGAAATAAATCAACGGATCATTCATTAAAACCAATGGCTCTCATGCTTTGAAGTTTCCGAAGCCCCGCCACTAATTCGTTCGCTGGGTACATTCGTTCCGATTGACATGTTAGACTGGCTTAAGTATGCATGTGGACCAGCGCCTTTCTCGAAGAATGGCAGAAATGCACAGGTGAAGCCAATGAGAATGCGAAGGGGCTCCCGGACTTTGTATTTGGAAGAAGCGACGCGATTCGAGGGCGGTGGGACGGGGTTACGGTCGGCCGATCAGCCAATCCAGCGTCTCGGAAAGCAATGGTCGACTCAGAGCTTCAGCAGGTTTGAGAATTCCTTGGATAATGGGTGAGCTATCAGAGCCAAGCCCCGGTCGATTTGTCAGCAAAGCCCAAAATATGCGTCTGTCCCTCGCGCCCGTTCTTTATGGCAATCCACCGGTTCTCCTTGAGTCCTCGCTGAGATTTTCTGGCAAGCCGCAGCCCGAAAGGGGCTCAAGAGAATCACGCGGGTAATATCAATAACATCTATTCACACGCGGGAGCGGCGGCTTTTTACTAAACAAAGTGCAGAACTTTCAATCTAGTTCCCGAATATATGAGTTTCAGGTAGCAAGATGACTGTTGGTGACAAACAGGCGAGTTCTACTTTCATACATTGGTATTAGAAAAGCAATCTTGTCTAGAAATAGCTTTCTAAGTTTCAAAAACATTAAAAACATTTGAAAGCAATTTTAAAAAAATTGATAAACTTCCATGGTTAGTCGTTACATATCAGTTTATGAGATATTTTCTGTTGAATCTTAAAAATACTTACTTCAAAAAGCAGTAACTTTTTGTGGACGATTATTTCCTTTACCATATTATGGATTATCACAATATCTGCTACCACCATGAAATTTAAAAACAGTTTATGTTTGTATGTTATCTAGAAATCAAATTTGATTAATATTATACACTTAGGAATTACCATGAATTGTATTATTTCATTAGTCCTGAAGATGGGGGCGCAAAAGCTCTCGAAACGACGTTGAAGACTGGAGAAAAAAAGACGTAAAATGAAGTTTGAATTGCTATGAAATAAAACAATTAGGAAAAACAACTTTAAAGGTGTCTGTTTCTTAAGAGAAATTGTGCAGAATTGTTTCTTAAGAGGAATTGTGCAGACAGTTAACAATGCCGATGGATGATGGAATAATTCCCTGAATGCAGTGGCGAATTAATACTCAATGGGGTCCTAGGCGATTACAATGAGTGCCCCCCTCGTTTTCATTAATCGTTCCCCTTTCCCATATAAAAGTACAATAAATATTAAAATAAAATTTATTAATATTTAAATTAATGTTTGCAATTAACGATACAAAATGAAATTTGAAACATTCTCAGAATATTTGTAGAATGTTTTATGATATCATTCTCCCAATAATATAAGTTAATAGGGTATGCATTCTGCATTAATACATTAACATATCGTAAAATTGTTTATGCAAGATTTTATTTTATTACATTTTTAAAGTCACGGAAAACGTGTTAAAGCAATAATAAAAAATACCGTTTTTACGATTTAAAACATACTCACTTTCCGATTTCGTTATATGCCACTATTGATATTGATTGTTGCATTTACGAGCTCAAAATGTCTCGAAAATTAAAAACAGTGTAAATAATACGAATAACATTACGCTTAAGAATTTATTTGTAGTTGACACTTATACATCACATCATAATGTTATGAACTAACCACATAGACATTATAAGAAATTTAAATTTATTTTGTTTTCCTAACAAATACGGAATGCTAAAATTTATTGATTTGTTTTCTAGTCAATTATTCTGTGCGGTAACCGAACAGCGTAATAAACAATATCAGACTTCATATCTGTTATTGATCTTACTTCCGTTTATTTTTATATTTATCCACGTCCAATAAAAAATTCTTGTTGACAAGAACGTCATACCAATTTACTTTTTGGGACTCGCTCTGGGAATATTTTTTCCAAATCTTGCAACACACATGAACATAAATAAAGTTAATTAGCTACTGCACGCATCATGTTTCCTTAAAAATAACCATGGCAACAACAAGATCGCATTAACAACTAACGAAATTTGCGCAACATCATCTTGTCTTGAACAGTAGCATTGCGAATGACACCAATTGTAGATGGGATCCCCGAGCGTTGAACCTGAGGAACGAAACGTCCGCACCAAATTAAACCTCTTTTCGGCGTCCACAATTACAGGGCGCGCGAGCTGTCGCGTCGCGCCGCGCCGCGTCGGGCACAGCTCGTCGGCAGCGACGGCAGCGACGGAGGGCGTCTTGAGAAGCCGACGCCGAAGTATTTTGAATCTCCTTTCTGGGAAGCGACCGGCGACCGGAGGGTTCGCTCCTCGGCCTCGCCCCGCCCACAGTGGGCAACGACGGGCGCACACCGCCTTCAGCGCGGTCGGAATGGGGAGGAAGGAGTGCGCACGCCATGTAGGCGATCGTTTAAAATACGTTATTGGGAAGAAACGAGAAAAAGGGGTCCTTTTATACACAGAGAGAAATATTGGTGGTTAAAAATGCAACGTGAAAGCTGGGTAGTTTCAATAAATATAATAAATAATCATATGTTGTGCGAAAATTAAATGTTACTTCATCATTAACACCATCAGCGTAATCAAAAACAAAGATAAATATAGTAGATATTTATAACATCAAAATGTTAACGCGGGTTAAAATTATTTAATCTAATATCTAACGTACGATTTTTTAAAGTGCAGATGGCGACACTCGTATATAATAACGTCCAATATTATCTGTTTCGTGCGGCTAAGTTTTTAATTATTTGATTATTACATAATGAAATTGGATGCATTTTTAATAAGTATATTATTTTCTCGCTACCCCTTAGGGAGTATAGAGAAAGTTATGTAATGCTGCGCCGAAAAACGGTGAATTTCGGCAGAAAAACTCTTATTATAGAGTGATGGTAACGAAAAAGTGGATTAGTCCAGTTACTAAATTTACAAAAAAATCTTCTAACACATGGTGTAGCCAGAATCCATGTTTTGTGGGCCCTTGATACCGAAAAATCGAATGAAGGCAAAACGTCTATCAGTCCGTGTGAGAACAACGCTAGCGGCTAAACCGTTCAGCCGATTTTCACCAAAATTCATATTCCACAAAAGATCAGCTGATGTTGCGGCCTCTTCAATTTGATTTCGATATTTAAATTCTGGGGGTACTTTACATGAAACCACTGGGACATTTTCAAAATTTTCAAAAAAATTGCTCCAACGTTTTTGATTAATTTTTTTGTTGGATAGTGTAAAGAACATTTAAGAAAATCGTGCAGGTCTCATTTTCGGTGAAAACTGATTTTTCGATAATTGCAAAATTTTACAATTTTTTTGCGTCTTTCTACAACTACTATGATGAAGATCGCGATTTTTCCCATAATGAAATCTGTACCTTAAATATAGATTTTAAAATAAGGTCAGGTACAACGTTTTGAAAATTTGAGTCCTTTTCGCGTAATTTTTCATGGAAATACAGGTAAGAATGTTCGTGCTGTTTTAGTAAAACTAGTTTTTATATCAATCCTTGTGAAAATCGGAAACTAAAAATATGAAATATATAAGTTTATCACCGAATTAAAATTCAGCAACATTTAAAAATCCGGGAAATAGTTTTCAAATGGTAAAATGTATTGAACGTGGGGAAAATCTGGGATTTCTGACATTGGAAATATTTCTTATATTATACTGGAATTTTTACGATCGGAAGTGGTCGCACCAGCATTTAGCTGTAAAATATTTCTCATTCGATTGACAAAATTTGAGGAAAAATTGAGCTCTACAATCCGTGCCCATACATTTACAACATATTTAAGTAAAACCTCATTTTCCATTGACATTTTAATATATTTAATTTTTGTTTCTAATGCCGTGTTGATGGCGCTTCTTTTTAAAGAACACGCGACCAAAACTTACGTACAACTTTAGGTTTGGAAAAATACCTTATAAAAATAATAAACATTTACACTTTCAACATTTACAAAGATTTTGCTTCTCTGAAAGCGCGCTTTTCAAATCGTTTCAACCCACTGCGCAGTGCGCGGGGGGCATGGCCTGGGGCCCGGGGGGGGGGGGGCAGGAGGGGAGAAAAGTAACGAGGAACATGGCAGCTGCAGTAATGACGGCGCGGAGGTTGGGGAGGGGGCAGCAAGGGCGACAGCGGCCGAGCAAGCCTCACAAGCGGTGGCGGTGACGAGGGTGGAGTCGCTGAGAATGCCGTACGATACATACCGATGGGCACTGAGAGTCGTGACTGATAACAATGGTGGCAGCACTGCCAGGAGACGTAGTAGAATGTAGGTGGAGGGTTCGGATATGATACAGCAGCTTAAACGGCGAGGAGAACGAGGAGAAGCTTGGGAGGGGGAAGCAGGTGCTGGCATTGGGTTCGCAATGGCGCTGTCTTCGCATGGCGGACGCCAGGCGAACAGTGGAAACGATCGACATAAACGAAGGTGTACAGGTTGCGCAGGCAGTGACGAGTAGAATATAATGAATAATAATGAATGGTAACTGGAATTAGAAGGAAATGGCGGAAAGAGCTACGGTAGGTACGAACGTGTACTTGGGGCACGGTCGCGGCAGCAGGATGATGACACCAACGAATAGAGACTGAAAGCATTGGAAAGGTAGAGTAAAATGTTAGAAAGTATAACAAAACTGTGGGCCACGTCGGTCGGCAGTGTGGCGGGCGGGTATGGAGAGGCAGAGCACGGCGGCGGCAACACGTGGCGGGACCTGTAGAGTAGCAGCAAATAATTGAAGGTGGTGGCGGACGGACAGTGGCGGACGAGCAGTGGAGGAAGAGCAATGGCGGACAGACTATGGAGGACAGGCAGTGAGGGAAGGGAAGTGGAGGACGGGCAATGGAGGAAGGGCAATGGCGGACTGACTGGAGGAAGGACAGTGCCAAACAGGCAGGGGAGGAAGGGCGGGGGCGGACGGGCAGTGGCGGACGGACAGTGGCGGACGGGCAGTGGCCGGACGGGGCCAGTGGCGGACGGGCAGTGGCAGAAGGGCAGTGCGGGGGGCATCAGAGTGGCGGATGGAACAGTGGCTGGATCAGGAGGACAGCATGGCGGACCGGCAGATGGCGGACGGGCAAGTGGCGGATGGACAGTGCTGGCAGGCAGTGGCGCGGTCAGTGGCGGGCGGGCATGGCGGACGGCAGTGGCGGATGGACACGTGCTGACAGGACAGTTGCGGCGGCATGGCGGCGGGCAGTTGGCGGACGGGCAATGAAGGTGGCAGCAGTGGCGAGCAATGACCGTCGGTAGCGGGCAGTGGCGAGTTGCAACAGAGACGAGGGGCGGTGGCAGTGTCCGTCGAGAGCGCCGCTGTGGGCGAGGGAGCGAAGGTTTCAATTAACGCGGTGCGTCGCATCGCGCCTTGTGCCAATTAGGAGCGTTTCCTCTGGCGGCGGCGGCGGCTGCGCGCACCGTCGGCGTCAACGCCACCGCGCAGCGCCCACCGGCCCAGCCCCCTCCTGCAGGCGAGGAATGAATGTTTATTAGACCCCCCTGCAAAGGAAGGAATGCTTATTAGTTCGAGTAGAACGTAAAGAATAGGCATATTAATAAACCGAGTACGCTGTGAAAGGCTCACGTCTCAGAAAATAACTAGTTCCGCAATTAGCCAAACGTGGGAACTAAGCGTTATGCTTTAACAAGTACGAAAAACTGCAAATCAATTGTTTCTCGTTTTTTACAAATGTGGCAAATGCTAAGTCAAGAAGAAAAAGTGATGTACTAATCTTTAGAGCCTTTTAAAAAATATTGTTCATCAACACTCAAAACGGCGCTATTTTTTTCGTGCTACATTTTGAAGCACGGAGGAGTGCTTCATCTGCTCTCGTCTCCCCTTCGAACATTAGTTTCCATCGTGATCTATGAGTTACTTTCTCTGTTTTAGCTCTCACGAAAGTTTACTTTTTCAGATTTCTCTTTACACTTCTTTATCTCCATCATAAAACAAGATACAATGCGAAACAAGATTTGTAAGTTATGGGTTCCGGAGTACTTTTTTTATGAGGCAAGCTTAACATGAACCATAATGTTGATCAATCGCGTAACTTAAACTTTTACTCATCTACAAGCGCGTTAGCAAAACCATTCAGCTTGTATGAGAGCTGCAGTGACCAATTACATTTTCAAATTTTAAGTTCATAGACAATACTTATTAACAAACAACCCTAATTTATTGAAGATACAACCCCCATTTACTGAAATTTCATTGAAAATTTTAATTAAATGTAATTCAATACTTTTACTTTTACCTTTTTTGCCACATTTGCTTCACATATAATTGACACGAAAACAGTCGAATTTCTCGTAACCGAAATAGCGTTTAACCAAAAAATAGAGAGAAACTGGAAGCAGGGGGCCACCGACTGTGATATCTACGCTCTTCTTAGAGGTAGGGGCATCATTTGACGTTCTATGTCGCTGGTAGAAAATGGTGTGAGGCGAAGAAACCGACGAATAAGCGACGTTTTTCAAAACGTAGGCCTTCTACAATCGTAAAAGTTGTATGTACGTGTGCGTTTACATTACATAGTAAACGCTTATTACGTATGCTATAGAAGAATTTTTTTCTTTCACATTCTGCTTTAAAAATTGACACTTTCTTTACCGATATACTGGTTATCCGAAAAGATCGCTAGTCTCCTTAATTTCGATTATCAGAGGCTCTACACTATTATACTCTTCAATTATATTAATTCAAAATCAATACTTGTATATATTATTTTATACAGTGAAATATATTCGTATAAATCACCAAAATATCAAATGATAAAATTGTATCGGCCATTTATTCGTTCATGCGATTCATTAAGATGATCAGCTGTCAATGAAAGTAGGAAGCTTGTGGAGACGCTAAATTGAAAATTATTTTTTAATGTTTTTATGTATGAAAACTACTAATTCAGTTTGCTGTTTATTGATTGGAAAGTTGCACTTTCGTATAGTATGCGTTCGACGAATGTCACTTTGCAGTATGCGTGCGGTAAATATCACATTGCGATTCGCCATAAACGAAACACCGAGGTAAAATAATTCAACATAGCCGCCGTATGTATAAATGAATCGTGCCTATATGCTTTTAAGTTCCGATGTATTCGCAAGAAAAATAATGAACGCAACTCATACAGAAACTGTTTAGCATATTGATTTCAAAATTCATCGAGTGGAAATATATCATTTTTAAACCAAACAGTTTCTTTGCTGCGGACGTAACTACTCGTACGTACTCCTAGTTACGTGAATAAGTATTGTGAACGTCAAAATTCTGACTCCATGAGTCTACATAAAAATGCAGTACGGACGATCAAAAGATAACACTATTATCCACTCCTGCCCGTAGTTTCATGGGCGATTATTTACTCTGCAAGAAGGGAGAGAAGGCGGTGCACCTAACTGCTTTAATGTCCCTCGCAACACGTCACGTGAGACAGCAGGATTTTTGCGAGGTTCCGAATTCACAGGAGCGTTTCGTCAAACGGGAAAGCAGAGTTTGGCAGTACACGCATCAGTTGCACAATTCATGCAAACCCTCATGTATGGACACACTAATGACACACTTATTTTACTTTTTAATTTTGTTTGGTCTTTCTCATAATGGGAGACATTTCGTACGGCGTTTCCGAAATTATCAATATTTTATATTTAATGATACTCTCAACTTCTCAATTGCCTTGGGACTTTTAAATACTGGAATCCATCAGTTCAGTTACATGACACTGAGCGCGACTCGCACTTCCGCATACAATTGATCATTAGCAACTTGCAATGATGAAAGTGGAGTCTGTTTTGGAATTGTTTATTTTACGGCTCCGCAGTGATACTCAGCAATTTTCTACTTGAAGTTATAAACGATTATTATCTATTATTAGCTACAACTAAAATTTGGGATACTGTTATGAAAGCGGTCCTTGTGTTAATAGCACTGGCTCCGAAAACCGGTAAAGCAAAATATCAATATAACAGGCTTTGCTTTCATTTCCAAGGAGAATAGCTGGGAGCGCTAACTATCGGTGTGCGACTCTATTAGCATGCATTCAAATGATAATCATTAGAGGCTGATGGCATCATTTATCTCTAACCAACCGCGCCAGCAGTAGAAACTTATTTCTTCTCCTGGAACGTTGAAGAAAGAAACGCGAGTTAAATATCTCTCAAATAAAAGACGGTGAGACGTGAATTCAGGTTGCATTTATCACTCCGCTTCCGAGAGGAATAAACAATGCCACATTAAACGAGGCGCTCTCCAGCAAAAATGAACATGCTCTTCACTACAACCTACCGTTAGCCCTGCCACATTTACTCCGAACAATATTAGGAAATGACAACACTTCATAAGCTCTCGTGCTATTTGTGGGTAACAGGACTTTTTAACGAGCCCTATACAGTGAGCCACCCGAAGGTCTACAGTAGCTCCCGGCAGCCGTACTCTACGTCCGTGTTCATTCCAGCAACGCGACGACGCATTTTTTGAGTTCATGTTCATTTGCATCCCTTTTATAATTGCTTTTGGGAGAGCGCAATCTGAATATTTTCTGGAAATCCTTCGTACCAAAGTTAAGACACAAGTACTTCTTCGAAACAGCTTCAGGGGGATATATTTAGCACCCGCCATTGCAACAGAGAGCGTTTATGTTAAATAATGCAAACTTAGTGACGAAACCTACCTTTTAACTAAACTACGCAAGCGCAAAGAGCTGTTAGTCAATAATTTGACACAAGAGCACACAGAAGTGGAAGAGGCGCATTTCGACCCATTAAGGAAATACCGTCGTCTGACGAGGTGCCTGGCGAGATTCCAGAGAACGCACGTGAGAAGTAATGATGATTAATATTCGATTAGATACGATTATCTATTTCCGAGTCGTCTTTCCTGCATCGCTTCGCGAGAAAACATACAGCAGTAGTCGCAAAACCGATCTAATTACTGGCGTCCAGCCATGGCCGCTCGTTTTGGGGCCCGGTGCCACGCCACTCCACACCACGGCACTCCACATCAAGCCATTCCACACCACGCCACGCTCGTAGTCTCACCGCCGATTCGCCGTAGTCAACGCCGATTCACGCTCCGCCTGTCGCCAAGCCGGTCTGTGTCGTATTGCACGCCACACCGTTCTTGACCACGCCATAAGTCTCTCTCTCACTTTACAGCCCCATGGTACCCTGCTCACGCCTCTCCGCGCTTCGCTGTCAGGTCTGAATGTTTACTTCACACGACGCCTCCCTGCAGAATTTCGAGATTCGGAAAGGCACATCGTTCTACTCGCTTCTGTGAACTGACACTGCTTAACATATCCCCGATTACGGCAAGACATTCTTGAACGACTTTTTTATGAGAATCGTTTTATCCTCAAAGATCGAAGAGGCACAAATATAGTAGATTGTCATTCTTCTCGCTCAGAAACTCCAAATTCATTGAATTTGCTATGAGGGGTCTCGTGGAATTTTTATGCATTGAATAGTAATTGTGACAACTGAGCATTACTAACCGTATCTATCATAGTCGGTTTCCAGGTTCTCTGATCCAGATGCAAATTATTATCACCTGGTCAGAGTAAATGCAGAAGAAACTTAGATACTTAACTGGCCGCTTTATTTCAGAGCAATCAAAAGGCAGTTTAAATACCGCAGCATTCACTGACATTTAAAAATTAGTGTGGGATAGAAAATACATCACCGACAAATAGAGTATCAGTTTCAAGTAATTTCATTAAATCTCTTACAGATATAAAAAAATTGAAAACATATAGCCATACACTAATAGTTTGTGATCTGAAGAGGTTGTTTCCAATGTCAAAGAATTTTATAAATGCGACAATAAGTGAGAACGACAAAATTAACGATTTTCATTATAAATTCAATGTAACTAAAATTAGATAATGTTTATTAGTCTAATGCCAGTTTCTCATTTTCAAAGCCAGTAATAGAATGCACTTCTGAAATGTATGTCTTCACCACCTATCACTATATATATATATATATATATATATATATATATATATATATATACTAGAGAGAGATATTTAATCGTGAATTTAGAGAAGAACAAACGATAACAATAACTCCAATACGAGGTTTACGAATATATCTTACACTTACAATTGTATTCATAAAAATATTGTAGGAGTAATTGGGTTTCTTGTAAAATGTCCAGAGATCGCACAAAACATTTTAGCACTGAAGGTCCTGATAAGGTTTAAGTGCCATGTGCAAAAGAGCACATTGCCGTGCACCGCTCAAATCCCAATAACCACTTCTGAGATTCCAAAGCTATTGGTACAACGAAATCTAGAGAAGTAGCGAGAGGCATATGAGCTGAGGACATCAGTTATAATGAAGATGATGATAGATGATAATAATAATATAATATAGTAATAATAATAATAATAATAATAAATAATAAGTGCAAGGCTTTGCCGTAGTCCTTGCCCACATTTTTTTCGCTAAGCAGATGGTCACGCATTCTTTTTGAAGTCCACCGCATACTATTCGAGCAGCCGCGGTGGTTGGGGCGGGGGGAGGGTGGAGGGGGGGCAGATAAGCACGCGGCGACGCACCGCGGCCGGCGCGCGAGAGAAAGCCCCATGCGTGCGCGTGCGAGGCGTGGGGCCAGGAGGGGGCCGATATTGTATGTTGGGTCGCTCAAAAAACTCAGTCTGGGGTCCCCCCACGGCCTCCGCCCGCCTACACGTCCGCCTGGCGGCCCTGCCCCCGCCGCGCCCGCCGCGCCGCCTCGAAGTCGTGTAAAAGTCGCGTTGCGCGCGCTCCGCTGCCGCGCGGCCCAGCCCAGCCCGCCTCGCCCTCCCCCCGCCCTGCCACGACCCCCGCCCCGCTCACAGTCCTACCAGGCGCTTTCTCATACAAGAGTATCTGCATTGCCAGCTTCAGCTGGGTGCTTTTGGGGAGCCGTTGTTTTGAACGACTGAGACTTCCAAATCGTCTACATAAGTATCGTAATTGCATGCACTAAATAATCGTCTGCAAAGAATTTCATTCTTTCCTTCGTGTCGTGTTTTTTTACTCGTATCTCATTCCTAACTTTGTGTATAGTTGTCTATCTTTATCCTTACCTATTTCTTTTCAAGGTTGGATTGTACGTCATCATGATAAAATGAAGTTGCATTCTGATTGTATGTGGTCTAGTTCGAATCTCCAGTATCTTTCCTTTGGAGGATGTCGGCCACAGCAAAATTGCGTGTAATTGTTTTGACGTCTTCTTCCGATAGTTCACTCCACACTGGAAGATGAAGAAACTTCCATTACATGATTTAGGCAACGCTACCGGTATTTCGAAACAAGGGGCCGAAAATGGTCACTTGGCGGGATGAGTCCAACAAGCCTCATGCGTAACGTTTGCAATGGAGGCATCTTTCCGGCAACAAAGCTCGTTTGTAACTATAGTATTCACCTGTATTTCACCGCGTGTATACTGCAAAGTGTACATCGTAAGTCATTAATTACAAGGAGACCGCCGACGGTCTTTCTAAATTTACCTCCACGACTCTATGTACTCCGAATGGTCACAGGAGAAATGAAAGAAGACATATAAGGTGGCAATGATTTAAATAGATTGATTTAAACCGCGATAAAAAAGTGTGTTGAAAAAACGATAACTTAATACTAGGATTATTCTTTAAAAAAATTATTCTTAAAAAAATTTAAATCAACATTATTTTCATCACACTTTTCTAACTTGGGGTCTCATTTCATCCTGCAATAATTTTCATTAACAAAATAAACAAATTATTTAGAAATATTCAGAATAATTTTTTTAACACTAATTGAACATTTAAATCACGAAGTAGATAGCTTTAGAGTGTTACACGGGTGACATAACAGGTAACAAGTAACACACGACATACTGAATATAAATTTTGAATTTGTTTGGGTAACGTGATCATAAACATCTGTAATATTTCATGTGATATCAAACAAAAGGTAAAACAACGCTACTTCTTTAGCCGCTTATGCTGATACGAAGAATTTCAGCTTTGCGAAATGGAGTCAATGGAGACAGTCAATTTAAACCATTTTAGTAATGTGTTTTGTTAGTGTGTATACGGGTAAGTGTGTTTTTCGTAAAGCCTTTTCTACCACATATGTATTTACTCTCAATGTTTGCACAAACACTTTGAAAAGCGGAGAAAGAACATAGAGGTTCTCAATCTTAAAATGTAACCCTAAATTTGGTTGCATCACAAAATGGTACTAGAAATAATACAACTCACAATACAGCTAAGCGGCATCCTTGTCGAGCGAGGGGAGCTGGCTCAGAAGGCTGGACGGTTGCAGCAATTGGGGGAGAAAGCTGCCAGGGGTTGCGCTGCGTCGCGGGCAGAGCGTGCGAGCTGTTTCTTAAATGATGGCCGGATAACCAGGCTAGGTCGTATCATAAAGAGTATTGCATTTAGGATCAAGTGATCATTTTACACTTAAAAAGGCCATTTGTGTAGAGGTAACCGAGGCACGGGTGAGCTAAAACATTGTAGAAACTCGTAATATATTCGGATACACTACAATATTTTCATTGATAATTAATAAAGAAGGCTTTTTATTAGATACCATAAGTTTGTGAAAATGCGAGGAGAGTCACGTTGCAAACCTGATCAATGCCGCTATTTTGCCCCACTTAAGCTATCGTAAACACTTTCTATCATCTTTGAGACATTCTACCGTTACTTTTTTTTCTTAAAAATATAATTAGATTGTCGGCAATATATAAACAAATTTGTAAGAACTGTATTGCTTGCTATTATATAGGCACGTTGTTTTCGATGTGAAATTACGGCACTAATTTCGAATGGCATAACGAGACCGAAGCGCAGTGATGTTAGAAAATTTCGAGATCATTAGATGCCACGCTATAATTACATTAGTTTTAACGATTTCTTTTAAATGTGCATTAAATCAAACAATGGGATCATTTCTTACTGCCCTCCAAATTAGAGGTCATCTCCGAGTAAGAGACTTCTAATTGTCTATATGTCGTGTATAATAAGTTGACAACTAATTTAACATACAAGTAAAAATCGAAGTTTGAAGTTGAGTGCTTGTTATTCCAGCCCACCTTCAAGTATTAATATTTCTCTTGATGAATGTCTCTAAATTCTTGGCTTCTGCAATCGATGTTCTTTGGACGAAATCCAAATTAGTTGGAAAACTCCACCGCCATACTTTATTGGTAACGCTGGTCACTCAGTAGCCAATTATTATTTCAAATATTTATTTGTGAAATGTGCTGAGGAGATTCGACATGTCATCCCTATCCATCCCTTATGTACGAACATATTTAATTAAACAATGCAGTGAAGCTAACTTTCGAGGGATAAACACTTTTCAAATTCCTACTAGCAAATTCACCATTATATCTATTACAAAATAAAATTATCATTACAACACTTTGTAATAACAAGAAAATGACCATTCAACTTGACTTTCATTCTGAAATTTAGTGAAGTTTACATTAATAGCCTTAACTCATAAATCACTCTCGCATTGCTTTCAGAAGAAGGCTTACCTCTTCAAGTTTTGAATATTTTTATGTATAATATTAGAGAGTTGCGGAACATGTAAGCTTAAGAACTTACATACTTGCTACACTTGTCGAATCTCAAGCCTGAAAAACACGAAAGTGTTATAAATGACTTCTGGCAACCGCGTACGGAAATCCCTTTCTTAAGGTTTCACTCCGAAAAGAGAGTCCACTGGCAGTTGCCTCTTCCAAATCGAGTACAAGTGAAATCAATTATGTGCTACAAAAGTAAATAAACGCCATTAAAATATTTTACGTGAGCGCATATAGATGTGGAAGATTAAATGTTTATAGTTCCTTTTCATTTATTGTTCTCATCTCATACTTTTAACATAGATACTGTTATTGTAGAAACTTATCAGAAAGTTTTGAAGATATAATATAATAGAAGTTACCGAATTTTTAAGGCAAATTCTCTTAATTTTCATTAAAGAAATTATTTTCCTCTAGCATTTCTCTAATAATAAATTATCGGAAGTGAACTGGGGAAGGGGGGAGCTAAGACATCGTAAATAACGAGCTTCAGTTCAGGAGGCAAAGTATATGTGGGCAATTTCTACAAATATACGTTTCATTCCAATTTTCTTTTTAAGTATTCTTAATTATAATTAGTACTTGCACAATTATACATACTTTTTTGCTTACTTCTCATAATACCCTTTATTATAATCCTCGTAGACCATATTTGTAAAACAAGGTTTGGTATATCAGGTCACGTCTTCGGCTTGTTCCATCCAGTTCCGTTAGTAAAACGAACTTCTTTGCACATTTATGGAAGATTACATATTGTATCTTAATGAGTGATTTCTCGGGCAACGCTGTAATAGATTGTACCTATAAAAAAGCATATGAGGAAAACAAGCGATTGAGGAACATCCTGCCACCCATTTGGAGATACAGATCAAAACATTTTACTCCTCAATTCATTTTTTCTTTTGGAATCGTTTTTTTAATCAATTTTATCGTTTCTGAACGTGAGGTAAAATATGCCGAATCAAAACATGAAGTTCGTTCAAATAATAAAAAAATATAACAATAGCATCAATAAATGTGAAATCGTCAATGCAATGCTCTTCAAGCGCATTTCATACGTTTTGTTTATACTTTTACGTTTCGGTCTGTAGCTTCTCAAATAATGTTATATAGTATTACTGGTCTTATTCGTGCCTATGTATGTACTTCCAATACGGCAACTTATTGTTATGCATCCGATTTTCAGCATTTTAAATAATTTAGATTGCCATAAGGTACATCTTTGATCAGTGTTTTCACAAATATTTCTTTTCAGTCATTGACTTACACGGGCTACATTAATATATCAATATTAATTTTTCTTCATAATTTTCTTTATTCAGCCATTCTTTCTTAAAATTATTAAGGCTGTTGAATATTTTCGGCCCCGAATATTCGATTCATAAAAAACGTGAAACTAAATATTATACTGTTTTCGTCGACGTTATAGTTCATTACAAAACAAAATAGTCAGCAGTGAATCTCCAGTATTCTTCATGAGCAACTATCTTCCTAAACAAAACTTGATGTACCGAAGAACAAGCCACTGACCCTCGTGTACCAAAAACCCAAACCAAGTCCTTCGAGAGAGCTGGCTCGATGCTTCCACGTCAGATAAAATGTCGAGTGTAGAGCGCGCCAGTAGTAGGCCTTTTGCACGACGAGATCATTGACTCACATTTTTATTTCAACCACGCCACTCCGGAGCTAGAGAGCAAGAGAAAAGTTGAACATGGGCTGGCCGTCGCCGGCTACTTTCAGGACCTCGACACAATGTGCGCGCCCAGGAAGAATTCGAAAGGCGTAATGAGGAACAAAGCAGCGTGGCCCCACCCATACTAGGCACAGAGCAAGTCGCTTTCGAAGTTTTATGGCTCTGGCAGCACGAACAATAAGAGGAGCAACAGGTCAAACACCGCGGCCAGTTGTCAGGGGAGTAACGATGAGAATTTGAAAATGATAGCACTCTCGAGGCTGATGCCGAAAGATGCTGGCAATTAACAAAGTTGCTACATCCCAATCCACTTACTTTTTGACCTTTCCAACAACCCTATTTTTTTCTAGAGACCCGACTACTTTTAGACCCGCATTACAAACATGTGTTTCTTTTCTTCCTAGAGAGTGCTCCACGAAATAACCCGGGTCACATCAGTCACAGTTTGCTGTTACGCGAGAAGAAAATACAGTCCTGTCAGGTTCACTTGAAATATGACACCAACATGCTCTTTAATCGCAGACTTTCGAAAGGGACTATTATTTAGCATCCTCACGCCAACCAAACAAGTTAAAGCTGCTACTGTCGCAGCAACGCACTCTCACGAGTGTTCGAAGGA
Organism: Gryllus bimaculatus; assembly: GCA_017312745.1. Taxonomy (NCBI): domain Eukaryota; kingdom Metazoa; phylum Arthropoda; class Insecta; order Orthoptera; family Gryllidae; genus Gryllus; species Gryllus bimaculatus. The sequence continues at coordinate 1,147,936 of BOPP01000219.1, forward strand.
CTTCTATTTCAAATTCAGGCCGATTCACGGCGACCTGTTTGAGTGTGCGTGCGTAGAGGTTTCACTGACATTTTCACTGGACTGCCCCTCTCCCGGAACCCCACTATAGCCGAACGCATGTCTGCTACTTTCTTCCATTTCATTTCTTCCGTATGAGAAAAGGGCGCACTCATGAACTTCAGGACGTTACCCAACATCTCAGACTCAATCGCATGCTCCAAAATACAAACTGTGTGGAGAACGTTAATATCTCAATAAGTAATCGTTTAATGTAGTAGTAATAACTGCAAATGGAAATTCATTCAAGATGACAACAATACCTGAGACGACGAATTAAATTATTTAGTATTAATTTTGTTTCACATTTTACAAAACAAATAATATATTGAAGTCACTAAACATTTCATCATTGCAAATTTTCCTGAAACAGAGATGACCTCTTATTGAGTTCGCATTTAAATAAAATAGCAAAGCCAAAAATAGTAAAAAAAAGTAAAAATTAATGGCATTGATAAATATAAGTATAAGAACAAAAAACCCTCACCTGTGCAGTCTTCAATACACAACAGAAATTTTGCCTCCTTTAAGTAGTGCAATAAGCAGAAATGTGGAATCCGTTTTCTCGTGTTTTGATCCAGCATCTTTCAAAAGTAAGGCACGACTGGCCTCTCCGGTAGCGGAACGTGTTATATAGGGCGATCTTATCCTTGTGTCCGTATGTGACATTGGCGCTTCCGCCGGGGGCCTTCAGCGCCAGGCGACCTTCCCGCTTTGCCTCTTCCTGCACTCCGTCTCTCGTTCGCACTCTGTTGTACCTTAGGACGTAAACGCTGTCCTGTATCAAAAAGCCGTGTAGATTATTTGCTTTCTTTCCTGATTGCAGGGTAATCTCGCTCGTAGCTTTCTGTGTGAGAAGATTGCTAGCGAGGTCACCACCTGCAGCGCCCGGCTGCCGAGCGCGAGAAAACCATTAGGCCACGTGCCGGTCGTTGGGACGAAGATTAAGGTGAAGACCTCCCATGCACCGGTAGTAGAACGCTACGTAACTCCCGACAAGCGGCACGGTCTCCAGGGTTGCGCGTCGGTTGCAGGTCATCGCCGTCTCCACCACAGGCGCGCTGTCTCCGCATCTTCGTTCCTTCCATTGCCATTGCCATTATTCATACCGACAGACCATCATGTAAACCAGAGTAAAGAGCCAACCCTATTGTTGACGGCGAAAATACGATTGACATGCAGAAAGTTCGAATAAGGACAGAACGTTCGGCGCGCCGTGATCGTGACTGGTACTGGTGACGTTGCCGCGCTAATGGCACATCATTTTTGGATGCTCGCTCCCTAAACGCAAACCTTCGCGATGAAGTCATCACACAAACCCTGGGGCGTATGCGACGCTTTTCCTTGTTACATTTCCATCAGCACGGAGGAGGGAGACGTTTTGCTCTTCCTGGGGCGACCAGGAGGGGGAGGGGGTTTGCCCCACGCCCCGACTTAATAAGAGCTCCGATGTTTCAAATTCATTTGAAAGAAATAAAATATGTATATATCTTTATTTACGAAATGGGGAAGAGGGAATTTTGTGTTTGATAGGGGGCACCGTGAATCAACTGCCACAAGCCCCTTGTTTGTTTTTTTTCTAGTTGTCCCTGACGACTTGCTCTGACCACTCAATTCAGCAATCAGTTATATTAGACCTAGTTTTCTTACTACAGTCTTTCGGACTTGACCCTCGCAACCCAATTCTTTCGCTCTGTCGCGCAGTTTGGTCTCGCCACTCGTTCGCCGTTACCAAGCGTTCGGTGGTAATGTCGTCGGCACAAGAAAACGCGTGGAGCTGCAACAGCGCATACTTTCTCGTATTATTTGTAACTTAAAAATTAAAGAAAAAGTCTGGAACTGTTTTTATGATTTTTTTAAATAAATTGCGTTAACTTCAAGCAAAAATTTTAAGATTTTGTAATTTTGAAAATATTGTCTATAAAAAAAAGGGCTTGTTGAAATACAAAATTAATTAAAAGAAAACTAATACTTAAGTTATTTTTAATTAAATATTTATTCTATAACTTTAATACTCTTTAATGCAAACATCAGGTGGTCGAAGTTCTTAGCTCAAAGGAGTACCAAAGATATTTTCTTATGATACAACACCGCAGTTATCCAGTATCACACGAGCCAATAATTGTTGGGCGACCTGCCTTAAAACGCGCATTTCGCAAGCAGCGGTCCCCAACATCAACAGTGGACAGTGGGGCAAGCGCCGGGTGGCGCCGGCGGTGGCGGTGGCGGTAGCCGCGGCGACACGCCGTGAATCACGGGCGAGGCCGTTGGGCACCGGCGAAAGTGGGATTCGCAGGTCGCGGCCGCGGTGGCCGCACGTGCGCCTCTGAAGGTCCGATGCAGCGAGTTCAGCCACTTCGCGCTGCCCCTGCGCGGAGCGAGGCCCGAGGCTCGAGGCCCGTGCCGCCGAGGCCACACGCGCATACGCCAATATTCCGACTCGCTTCCTCCCATATCCGCCAAAAAGATGCGTTGCACAATTCTATAACTATACTGCGATTTTCGCAACTCTGCCCCTGGCAGGTATCAGCGGGTGACAGTTTCATCCAATCGAGAACTTGAACATCACCGTAGTGATTTCACTATGGTGGCGTTCAAGCTCCCCATTGGATGAAACGGTCAACAGCTGATACCTGCAAGGAGCAGAGTTGCATAAATCGCAGTATAATGTACTGAAGAACTTTCTTTTTACAGCTAATGTACTTAAAAATGATGATCGAAATATTTTTTAATTAAATGCAACAACTGACAAATGAACTGTATCGCACGGTGATTGCTAATGATCTGAATAGTTCATGTGACACACCGAGAAAGAAAGAAAGAAAGAATGAAAGAAAGAAAAAAAGACATAAAAAAGACAAAAAAGAATGATAAAAGAAAAAAGAATGAAAGAAAGAAAGAAAACAGAAAGAAAGAAAAAGAGAAAGGAATGAAGAAGCGGCTCCTGCGGGCTAGTTGGATTACATCGTACGATATTTTCGTAGTTTCTGGGCCGGATACATCAGATAGCTTTGATTCAAGAAGGCAATGTGTTCAATTTTTTTCTTTATGTAGAATCCTTTCCTTTGTGAAAAGTTATTTGCTATAGCTCCATCGCAAATAACAATGGTACATAATTAACTTTACAACCGAAGAAATGTTCTCATTATGTAACGACCTTTTGGTTCCATCCGGGATTTTTAATCAAATCGATGAGATAAAACTAAAGGTAATAGTAGTTTAATTTGCAATCTGTATTCCAACAGAATTAGAATATTCTTTGGGAAATCATTTCAGCTAATAACTTAAATTAAGGACGATTTTTTCCATTAAACAACTCCAAGACAACAATTTTCTTATCCTATTCAGTTCCCCAACTGCATAACGTAATATAAAAAAGAAATCTACAACTCTGAAATGAAAACAATCGTAAATGAACTGTATCAAGATATGACTGCCGGTCCGGATGGCCGAGATTGCTAAGGCAGTAGTGCCGTAGCGATCTCGGACCGAAGGATCGCGGGTTCGAGTCCCGCCTGGGGCATGGTTATACTGTGTTCGTCCTTCCCCCCCTTCATCATCATATCGTGTCATCCTCACAGTTACCATACCGTTACAAGCAATAGTGGTCGCTAATGACCTAGTAGTTGATGCGACCTTAAACAAAACAAAAACAAAGATATGACTACTTCAGAAAAGACAATCAAGCTGGTGTGGCATCTAGAGCGAATTAGAACACCTAGAATGTAATAGAAAACCTGAACAAGATAACGACAAATACAGAAGACACAAATACAATTTTATTAGCATCCAATTCATTCGAAGACTTTGTAAAATACACTTGAAAAGTAAAGCAGGATATATGGAATACCATCTGAAAAACTTAAAGATCAAGTGCCTTTCATAAACAAATAAATAATTTCCACACTCTCAAATGTAAAAAAAAGCAATAGAAAAGAGAAAGCAGCTATTAGAAGGATTAGAACTGGACACTGCAAACTAAGCCACCTACTTTTAATAGGAAGAAATCCAGCCCCCTATATGTGACCACAATATTCCCATTAATATACACATATAATTTTCCAATGCCCTATACAATTAGTCCAGACAAAAATACCTACTGAATCTGAGCCCGGAGTCAATTGTTACATCTGTAGATTACCAAGAAAGGGTGATCTAATCCTATAAAGATATTTAAACATATTTATTAAAAATGAATTCAAAAGTATACTAGCAATGTAAAATGTATTTGAAGTATATAATTATATATTGTGACCTAATGAAGTATATGTGGATTTGGTGTGAATGTATAAATTGTATTCAATCTGAATGTTTGTATTTATTTTTTGGACAATATATTAATTAAGGCCCAAAATATGTTAAATCTATGTATTATACCCATATTTGTACTTACTATCAATTAGCAACAAGGTATTAACGTAAATCAACGTACATGCATTAACTATGCCTAAATCAATGTACAAGACCTCATCTGCCGATGCAACTATAAATAAATGAAAAACAAATTGCAAACTTAATCAAGACGAATGGTTAAAAATAAGATTGCTTGTATGAATACAGGAAAATGAATTGTAAGTATTTGCGATTCTAAACGAAACTAAATAATGTTTCTTAGTAGTTAAGGAACAGTTAAGAAACAGTTAAGAAACAGAAACTTAGTAGTTTTAATAATCTGTAAGAGTCATTATCAGTCGCTAAATAATATTATCTTTAGAAGTACAATACACTATTTATTTTTTATTCTTGTACCTTCACAACGAAATAACAACTCATTTTATTTCTTTACTCCGAATAACGCTTACAGAAAAAAATAATGCTTTAAACACTTAAGGTACAGTTTTAAGCATCTCAACAACCAACACACACAAGCCCTAATTACTTTTATGATACCTCATTTCAGCAATCTCGACTGCAAGAAAGTTTCCTTACGCTTTGAATACTATGATGAACAGGTCTGGGACTGTTTTGGAGGAAAAGAGTGCGCGAGGATCTTCTGCCTGAAGGCACATTCGCAACAGCTGCAGCTCCGGTTCCTTTGTCCAATATTCCTGGGTAAGTTATCTCCGGCGAGGTTTGCCGGTACCTTCCCCAGTTTCTCTATACCAGGGATAAGAACAATGTGTCATCTGATTAAAAGTAAGTAAATGTTTGTACAAGAAGCTTCTGAAGATAAAAAGTTATGTTTCGGTGAATAAAACTTACGTATTAATTTTTACTCATAGTGTGTACTATTGACTGCATACTACTCGTAGTATGAACTATGGTATGTAGACTAGTAGTAAATACTTGCTCTCGTAATAAGAACTTACTTTCCCAGAATTTAATTAAACTGACGTGAATAGAATTGAGCGTTTAGTTTATATCTGAATTAAATATTGCCAATTTCTTCTTCTTACGAGTGGGTTTGCGGAAACCAGAACAGTTGAGTAAGCAGTTTCTTTTCCGAACTCCAAACTCGGAAGTTGCGACTTGTTCAACGCTGTGCTGTGGTTTTCAATAATTTTCACGAACTGCATTGGCAAAAAAATCAAATACTTTCCAAGCAGTTTCATCGGAGTAATTCAATTTTTCCGTTCAGACAATCTGACGCGAAACAGCACACGACAAACCTAACCTCTCCTATTCCTAACCATGAAATGAGTATGAACTTTTTTCCCAGCAATTTTCAACAAGAATTTCCTTATTTTTTCAGCATTTACTCTCAAGTAAAAGTATAAAGTTATTCATGCTAAATTAATTAATTTTTTTACTACTTCTACGTTTTTATTCACACCAAAAAATAATCTAAATGTTTATATATTAAATAAGTATATTGTATGAATGGTCCCTGGTCAGTTGGATCACATCAATTAGCAGCATTAGGGCAGTGATCTACATGTAGTAGTACTGCATTATCCCTTCTATTAAAAATATTTCCTTCTTTTACAATTGTCCATTTTTAAACAAAACAACGAATGAGACAAGCTCTAAGATATAAGATTTGGAACAACGCTTTTTTTATTATTATTTAACCAGATCAGTGAGACTGTCACTTTACAGAAGAGTGTTAGTTTATATTTCTACAATACAATGGACATGGATGCACCATTGTGACACGAATGCACGAGTAAACTATAAGTGTGCGCACCATATATCTAATTCTGAGCGAGGACATCCCCACTGGGCATGACGACTGTTATTGTTATGAAATTAAAAGATGATAGGAACATATAGATTGCGAGATGAGATAACTATTTCGTTAGGTTATGGGAAGAGATATATTTGGAAGACTGGATTTCATTTTTGGGAGAACAACGCTGGTTATACCGATGTTAAAGTGAGTAGTGCAAGAGATAGTTTGAAGGTTAGCAAATAATTTGGACGACGGGAAGGAAATTAATTTCGTACTGCGTAGTGCTTTATTTAGGAAAGTTTGCAAGACTTTCAGAACGGAAGAAGCTGAATTTCTCTAGATTGGAGTTGCGTAAATTATTGACGGTCTGATGACCGATTCATAGAGAAGTAGAGACATTTTAGAGATGATTTTCTATTAACTATACAATACTATACTATACTTTGAGTAAAACTCCATAAGTTTCATTTCGTCTCTGAATAATGAAAAGCTTCTATGCGAGACGAGTAGCCAGGAAGACACCTAAGTATTTAATTAGTTTATTTGATGATGCCCTTTTGTGCAAAAATAAATTGTTTTGCCAATAACACGTGAATATTATATCAAATAGAATATCACATTAGATTCATTTCTGAAATTTTTTACATTTGAACAAATTTCGGCACTTGATAATTTTGACCCAAATAGAAAACTAATGCAACTCTATTTGTGTATCGGCCTAGATGGGGAAGGATCTTCGAGAAGGAGCAGGGACCAAAAATACGGAAAGGAAGGCGGTGCGAATTCTGCGGAAAGCATTTCCCTTTCTCGCTACCACTACCGCGGAAGAGAGAAAGATACGTAATGCTGTCATGGTATACATTTCATAATGCTGGGTATTAAACGGCAGATTTTCGGCAGAAAAACTCTTGTTCTAGAGCCGGAAAAACTCTTGTTATAGGGCCGGGCTGGTAACAAAAAAGTGAATAAATCCAGATGCTAAATATAGAAAAAATTCTCTCACACGTGGTGTAGCCAGGAACCATGTTTTATGGGTCCTTGATACGGAAAAATCGATTGTCGTCGAAATGCCTATTTGTGAACAACGCTAGGAGCTAAACCATTTTGAAGATTTTCGTCAAAATTGATATTCCCCAATCCGTCGCGGCCTCTACAATTTGAAACCGATATTTTAATATTGGAGGGTACTTTATACGAACCTCTGAGACACTTTCAAAATTTAAAAAAATTAACGGTGTCTCCACGGTTTTTGATGAAATGTTGGATAGTTAGGAAAACGTTTACGAAAATCGTGCAGGTCTCATGTTGGCTAAAAACCCTGAATTTTTGAAAACTTGAAACATCAAATTTTTTGCGATTACAAAAATATGAAGACACACTTTTTTCTTAATAAAATGTGTTCATGAAAAACCGGACTTCAAATAAGGTCATGTTAATTTTTTTGAAAATATGAGTAGTTTTTGTGTAATTTGGCAACAAACCTCCCTGCTCCCTACTTACTGCGCTTCATTAGTAGTGGCCCTTGAAACCTTACAAGTTGGAAATCCGTCTCTTATACAATGAAATCAATGCCAGAAATATATTTTCACATACATTTTTGAATAAAAAATCTATTTCTTGAAACTATTTAATTTTTGCACGAAATGTTCTACGGTTTCAAAAGAGTTTTACAAATCAAATGATGGCTGAGATATGTTAATTCGGAGAGAAATTGTGGTATAAAAAGTATTATATAACCATCACTAAAGGCGAGAAAGAACGTGCTTTTTTATTACTACTAGTTTTCCATGTTGTGAGGCTGGTTTTTACTACCATCAAGTATCCGAATTAAATTATCATCATTCATCCCTAAAGACGTGTCTATCATTTTTCACATGAAAATCAAAGGTAAACCCATTGTGATCACCTGACCCGGGAAGGAAAAGTTATAAGACTCTCGTTAATCCCCTTTCCTCACTTACGCTCAGAAATGAATTGGACTCATCACGAACAAGAACTTCGAAAGTTCTCTCCCTTCCATCTGGTTGCACAGTTCCATCAGCTCGCAGGAAGATGGGCTAATGCTGATTACAGTGAAGTTCCCTGCACGCGTAGAAAATGTTCCACGTCGCTAATAGAGCGGCGTCTCCTGGGTGGCTGCGATCGTCTCTTCGCCTTTATCGGCCGCTGTGCCCACGCGCAGAGCACCTGGGCGCGCGGTCCCCGATGAAGCTCTTCGCTTCCGGTCCCGCGGCTCTCTCCCGACGGGAGCGCATAAATTAGGCGGCCCGCGCGCCTGGGCTGGCCGCTCCGCCGCCGCTACGTGATTTGCTCGGATTCCACTGGGGGGGGGGCCCTGTCCCGTAAATTGATTTGCCGCGTGGAAATCGGCCTGTGCGACGTTTGCCGACTTCTCGGAGAAAGCTTATACGTGTGTAATATAACATAATATAGCCCAGTAATAAAACCAGATCCTGCGCTGAACTACCCGCCCTTACTTCCAGTTGCGGTAATATTATGTTACTTCACCAAAAGTGCGTTTTCAGCACGCAAGTTTTCTTTACGGTTTTCTCTCGACGGCCTCTTTGACTATAGTTGATTCGGCCCAAGAAGATAGTCCTGGTATTATTATTATTATTATTATTATTATTATTATTATTATTATTATTATTAAACAACTCAGATCCTTTTAAGGGCAAGGGCTTCCTGCCTTTTGCAGGGAATGCTGATTGAAGTGATAGAGTGATGATGGAGGGGTGAAAGGACTTGGATGATGGTGGGAGTTGGTATGGTGGGGTGATGGGAGGTGATCGTGGCACATTTGAACCATCCCAGCATTCGCCTTACGACCGGCGGAATCCACGAAAAACCCCGGTCAGGATGGCCGGCCCGAGATCGGACTCGGACCCGGACCTCCCGACTGCGAAGCCAGCGCGTAACGAACCGAGCCACTTCGTTCGGTTAGTCCTGTTAGGCTCTGATAATTCTGTTATTCTACCAGAAAATCAAATTATTGTATATCTTTAAATGTTTACAAAGGACCAAAACAAGGATCTAAGTGTAATAGCAACATAATCCTTATTTTTAGTTTTATCATGTCACAAGAGAGTTTAAATATCGGACAAACGAGGAGTCGACAAGAGCACTAGTGTAGTTGGGAGAATTTAGAGTAATTGGACGTGTATTCTTTATTTGACATTCAGAATATCACCCAATTGAAACAATAATTGTCCCATTCAGCGCCTACACAACAATTCACAATATTTTATACTAAAAGGTGTGAAGAATTATTGCTAATTTTATAAAAATTCAACCACAACTTTTCAAAGAACAAGAAATATTACATGTAAAATTGCATAAATCCTTCAGTGCAATCACGGACAGAAAAGCGACTAAAGGTTAAAATACAACGCTATAAATCCTGTGAGTGAAAATATAGCTTTTCTCTCATTTAAGAAAAAAAAACAAATTACAGAAATACAATTCTCAAAAGATATATAAAAACACATACATGCTTGTAAACAGGATGTAAGAAGATAGCTGATGATTCGCCTAATTTGCGACACCACTTAACGTCACAGCGATAACAGAAAGTCTCAATTCCCGAAAACCGAAAACGGCACTTCACTACACACCCACCGGAAGAAGACCAGAAGAGTTAGGTCAGGTTAACACATCAACAACCGACCGAAAACCACTACCATCGGTTAGGTGGCGGTATAGCCATTCAAGTGGTGTTAATGATGTAGCAACCACTTCAAAAAAACAAAATATACCCAGATAATTCCAAGCTCATTACGCGACTACCACGAGGTCCAGTCGGAGGTGATCCTCCAATTCGTCGAACGACATCCGCCCGTGATAAGTCTGCCTCCGTTTCGCACCGCCGAGCAAAACAAGCAGAAGGAAGCGAGCGGCACTTTTTTACGGGCGGCGCGGAGGCGGCCGGGGCCGGGGCCGGGGCCTGGGCCGGCGGCGACCGCGGCCCCGCGAGGTGCGAACGAATGAAAGGGCGCCGAGCGAAGGGGCCGGGTACACGTCTCTTCGCGCTTAATTAAAACGCAACACATCTCCCGGTCGACGACGTCGCCGCCGGGCAACGCCTGATTTACCATTTCGAACGCCCTCTCGCCGCGAGAATGTGTGTGCCTTAAACGAATTTTCGCTAATCAAGGAAGACATTTAACAAAAATGTGTTACATGAATGTTCTTAACTTAGTTCGTATGTGAAATAACGACACCAGGGCAAGCAACTTAACGGTATTGGAGATCTCTGGAAGCAAGTGTTTGCGACTTTTATCGGTAATTTTTTTTGGCGCTCAAATTAACTATTAGGGCGCTCCAAATCGATAACCGTTAGTTACGTGAATAACTTTACTTTCTCGCATACTACATACGTATCAATTGGCTTTTGTAAATATTGTAAGGATGCAGCGAAAAATCAGCTATTTTCAGCAGAAAAAATACGTTTTGTAGGTCTTCTGTCCCTAAAAAGTGGATAATTGTTGTTTCTACTATATGTATTAAATTACTTCCTCTCATTCATTGTGTAGTCAGAATACAAATTTTGTGGCGCCTTGGTGCCGAAACGTTAGTCCGTCTAGCTGTGAACAACGTTAGCGGGCTAAAGCTTAAGCAGGATTTTCAGGAAAATTGATATTGCCCATTCGATCAGGCTGATAGCGCGATCCCTTGAATTTGAAAAGGATATGTACAATGCTCAGTTCGTTAACACAAGCAATAGATTAAACAGTTGACCAAAACCAGAAATAAAAAATCCTAATTAACACCTAAATTAACATATTATCCAGAATAACACCACGAAATAATGCTCTAATGTCTTCGTCAGTTGAGATGGAGGGTAATATTCACTGTTATCTTAATTGGAATACATTGTTCTATATACTACACGCACATAATGAGGGTGACGGTTGGAAGCGGCTACTCTGATTGTGTTAGGAAGTCGGATAAAACTTTCCATCTAGTAACCAAACATCAACGTGTTTTCGCGATAATGTAGAGATGTTCAATTACTACTTTAGACTGGTATATTCTAAATTTATTGAGCTTAGTGTGAACAAATTCTGTTTAACCAAGATGTATTTATGTTTAAATAATAATACCGACGAATCTATCAAATAAGTAACGGTAGAGGCGTTAACAGTTTTGACGTTCAGTGTTAAAAGACGTTAGCCATTTTCAAGAAGTTTTCGGAGTCTTTTGATGTCTGAATTTCCGCACACACTCCCTGTGATTTATCACATGAGTTTTGATGAAGCTATCATGTAACTGCAAAATTTCTGTTTCTTTCAAAGCATGTTTTCTGGAGGAATTTATGGAGAATGTTTTAACTTTTCCATCTTTGACGTAATAATAATAATAATAATAATAATAATAATAATAATAATAATAATAATAATAAAAGGTGAACAAAAAGTAACTATTTTGTGTGTTGCATGAAACTTTTCAACTGTTCCTATTTATTTTCGCAACGTCGATTCCAAATATGAAAATAATTTTCTTGAGCATTACGGGTATCTAGTGTTCATGCATTATGAGTTTTAGTAACTGTCGCAAACTACTAACATGCTTTGTTTTCACGAACTGGATTATGTCTTCAATTCGTCACAAGTGTAAAAATACCCAAATGCATTCTATTTTGTACGTGGCTGTTACTCTCTTCAAAGTCGAAGGCGCAATATTTCATTATTTGGCAGACGTGCAAATGGAACTCCTTTTGCAATTGCAGTAGGTGGCCGAAGCAAGAAATGAGCTCCGTGTGCTGCCATAAATGCGAGAAAATGCTTCGCGTCTAGACAAAAGGAAATCGAAATGGCACGCCTTTCGGCGTTTTCATAGTTTGGCGCAAACCGAAGGCCCACTGCAGTGGCTGCTATTTTTGCCCGGTCAATGCCAGGAGTATGGAGAGAAAAGGTGGTATAGTATTACATCTCCCAATACTACCTCAGCAAGACGACCCGCGCCACACACTCATTCGCAACTGGTGCTACTTTGCAATTGTTTGCATCCAACTGAGCACACAGACAGCGAACGTAGTGATCAAGAGACTTTTCTCGAGATGCGTGAGAAGATGGTTGCAGGTTTGAAAAATCTACTTCAGATCCCAAGCAATCACCTATCTGAATTAAATGACATGAAAGCAGCTGAGATATTACATGTCAGTCTGCAAGCATAGTATTTACTTATCCGCTACAAATTCATATTTAAGAAAGCGAGAAGATATAATTGTGGAGTTCGCTGAAGACAAAAATGTTTTTTACTGTCTTAATATCAAAAATATTAACCTGCTAGGAGTTAACCTCGTACAATTCAATAGAATGGCAATGTGCTTTATTAGACAAGTACCTATTAGAGACTCAAGTGAATGATCTTGTCTGTTTGTATGACACCGCAATTGAAAGCTGAGTTGACGTTTCGACCATCTTACCGTGGTCTTCTTCAGAGCTGTTCTGCAGACTGATACTACGATAAGATGGTCGAAACGTCGGCAACACAGCCTTCTACGCGGCGTTCCCCGGACAGCCAAGATCATTCACATGACTCTGAACGCGGAAACTTACTTTATTTATTGGCGACTCAGTTCATCTACGAGAATACAATAACCCCGATTCAATATTCAACTTAATACAATATTTTGACCATAACTGTATCATTTGTATCTTAAAATGGTAATATTCCTCCTTGAGCGACGGAAAGTTTTCACGAAATGCGATTGTGGTTTTCTGAAGCGACGAACGTGAGCTATTTAGCATGCTTGGGTCAAATATGAAATTGAAAGTATGGAATTGAAGATACTCTTCAATTTAGATTTAGCGGATTAAATCACATTTATTTATAATTTTATTTGAAATAGCTTATTTATTTGGAAATTAAATTTTCTGGGAATTTGGAGAAAAAAAATTTTGGGAAAATATTTACACTTTTCCGTAGATCTGTAGTAATGAATCGCCATATTGTAATCTAACATCTCTCAAATTTTCGTTTTGATGTGGCAGCATTGCGCAAAGTTATTCATTTGTTTAAAACAGTGTTTGGCTTTGGGAGTGTATCGTGGTCTGTTCTGCATGTTATTGTATTGATTTATACGTCTTGAAGAAACAGGCAGTACTTAGCACTGCTAGATTTTTGTTCAATGTCAAACTAACTCATTACTTGTTGAAATGGATCGGTGCATTAAGACAAATTGGACGCAAGCGTTTAAGCTTCTATTCAAAACAAAAACCTTGCAGATCCAAAAAAGGGGTCGAAATAAAGTACCCAAAGTTTGGTTCATTGCTGTTATACAATGTACATTGAGATTTACATAACATTTCAAATATGGTTGAAAAGGAATTCAAACTTAAATATTACCTTCAATCAGGTCCTTTATAATGGCGTTAAACCAGCAAAAATTAAAGATGTTACAGATAATTTTTGTCTTCATGACATCCGCGTATAGAAATTGACTTGAATGACATTTGAAATATTGAAATTGACATTTAACAAAAATGTGTTACATTAATGCACTTAACTTAGTTTGTATGTGAAATAACGACACCAGGGCAAGCAACGTAACAGTAGGTTATATCACTATTGGGGGTCTCTGAAAGCAAGTGTTTGCGACTTTTATCGCCAATTTTTTGGCGCTCTAGCTCTATGTCGAGCTAACTTATCACTTGTTGAAATGGATCGTTGCATTATGAAGAATTGGATGGAAGCATAGAAGCTTCTATTAAAAAAATAATATCTTCCAGATCCAGAAAGGAGTTTAAATAAAGTTCACAAAGTTTGGTTCATTGCTGTTCTACAACTTACACTGAGATTTACATACCATTCCAAATATGGTTGAAAAGGAATTCGAACCTAAATATTACCTTCAATCGTGCCCTTTATAATGACGTTAAACCAGGAAAAGTGAAATATGTTACAGATTATTTGTGTTTTCATGTCACCCGCAGATAGAAATTGACTTGAATGTGTTTTGGAGGAAATTCAAATGAGTTCCTCATAAATTGTTTTGCACTCGGGTTTCTCTTCCTTGAATTTATTATTTTCCTACACATCATATCGTATTATTTTTCACATTGGATATTGTCTACTCACCAAAATATCTGTACAAGTTTATATATACATATGTGACATCGTGCGGTGTGGAATGCTCTTTTTGTCTGTACAAGATCCTCTTTCAAGATACGAAAAGTTTCATTTCTGAGAATTTGAAACAAATATTTATACCTTATTTATTTTATTAAATATTTATAAATATTTATATTATTTCGGAGATAATTGAAAATAACAGGTTCATGAAAAGTACCCTCTTATGTTAACTGTTGGTCTGCATATATGCAGCATTTAAAATCAAACTAGCCAAAGACCTAGGAACAAAAATCAGTACCTGTATGTTAGACGTATTGACCCTGGCTGTTGAGGCAATGGTTCCACTGAGACACAAGGCAGTGAATGGGTGTCTCTAAAATTCCCGGGGTTGCGTTGTGACCCAGTTCCTTACGTACTACTTGACATCGTCGTCCGAGGTGAACAGTTTGCCTCTCAGAGCCGTTTAGGAGACCAAAAATGACGTAATCGCAGGGAGATAGGTCTGGACTCTATAGAGAGCAACCGAGAAACTCCCACTTGCATTTCTGCAGGTGTCGTGATTGTGTTGGCTATATGAAGCTTTGAATTGTCGCGGAGGAGAATGAATCCTCAGGTGAGCTTGCCTGGTTCATTCGATTTGATTGCTTGGCGAAGTGTGGTCTAGATTTAAGTAAGCTGAGGGTTCCTGGACATTCACTGGTGTCCAATGCTGAAGGAAGTCTATCAGAAGGACGCCGACTTGGGCAAAGAACAACAGCATAATCTTTCCTGCACGTGAGTGGATAGCTTGAAAGTTTTGGTGCTGGTGACCCTAGATGCTTCCACTGGATACTTTCGTTTCGATTCTGATTCGAAGTGCTGACACCAAGATTCGTCTGCAGTCACCACTTGTGCCAGGAACTCCTTCCTTTCCCTGGCAGAGTGCTGCAGATGATCAATTCAGTAGGCCATTCAACATGCTTCCTGATGTGGGTGAAGTCTGCACCCATTGAGCGCACACTTTGGGCAGTTCAGTCTTTCCGTCATGATGGTGTAGACACTCAATCCGACATGGATGGCTACGGCTTTCACGGTAACGTGGCGATCGTGGGTAATTAATTCCTCAACCAGCTCACGATGTCATCGGCAATGCGGCGTGATGTTCTAGACCGTGCATCATCGTCTAACGACTCCCGTCCTTCCCTGAAACGCTTGTGTCGAGCCTTGACCATAGCAAGCGATATGCAGTGTTCACCGTAGACTTGTGACGTTCTTCGATGAATGCCCATTCCACCACAGAAAACGAACACATCTTGCTCTTTTTTGACGCCTCTATTTCATTATTAGAAGCACAACGCGAATGACAGCATAGGACGATAGCCGCGTGCTTCTGCTAGCTTTTAGTGACTTGCTCCCGTGACCCTCTAGCGGCGAGCTGTGAACTTCCAGGCTCTTGTAGGAACAACTTATTGTTACACGCGCAACGATATTCTGTCAGCGGTTTGCACATTCCAGGCTACGGCTCGTTTCTCTTTGGACGCTTCTCATATTAAATCTACAGAACAATATATATTACAGAAAATCTTTAACACAACAGAATCGATATAGTGATAATTAATGTTCTTTCTTACACATTTCTTACATTTTAATTATTTTGGCATATAATAATACATATGTATGTACTACAGGTTTGCATATTTTTAGTACATAAATATCCGGGCCGTAATTATTACCATTTGTTAAGATAAAAATTTGTGGAAAGGACTGGATTCATGTTTTAATTCTAGATCACAGAGGCCACTGTAATGATTTTGTTGTATTTAATTTTGATATTAATCTAGTTTCTTATTGTCACATGCTTTGTTTCACATAACGTATATAACTTGCTTTTGATATCGGGATGACGCTTTTATTGGCAGATACATCTCATATTGTACTTAGATTTAAGTCAGTTTAGTATATTTTTTGTAATTAAGATGTATATGGAATACAGTGTTTAAAATTAGTAGTAGATTGGTTATAAGATTATTGTAATGATTTTGTAAATTATCGATTTCGGAATCACCATCATCAGTAAACAAATGTTTTGAATATGTATAATAATGATAAATAATATTTCAATGTTGATAATAGTTTATGTGCTTATATTGTTGAAAATTGTTTTTATGAAACAGATCATTCATACCGTTTTGTTTCTAAACATGCGTTTGCATTTTTGGTCTTCTCTACACTTTGCTCATGATCAACTGATATGTCGACGTATGAAAATTATTACGGACTCTCATAAATTAATCATAAGTTTCATTCGGATAACCGCTTATTCAATTAGATTTGAACGGCTCTGAATCAGGAAGTATCACAACTTAACAACATTGTACAAAAAATCTCAGATGAACCAACCGAACCACGGTAAACGAACTACTGTTGAGATTCGTTTTCCCTCTCTTTGCGTTCGCAAAAGTTTAATACAGTTATTATTATAAATTCACAATATTCTCTTAACTTTTCACTCTGCTTGAATCAGTGATGCACTGAATAACGCCTCCCCCACAGTCGTAGGTGCTCTAGTGTGTCCATACGTCAGCGCAAACGACAAAATTGTATTTTTAGACGTAACGCCTTCCAGTATCTTGTGTATCCATTAGAAGTGATTGAATTTGCACAAAGATGGCAAGCACGTTGTCCTATCAGCGTCCTCTTTTTTGTAATAGACCATGTTAGTGTTGCACAATACTCAGTCGGTGTAGAGCCCTCAAACGATGTGGAAATGTGCAAGCAAGTGCCGGTATACCTCGCCAAAGGGCCAGGCAGATCGACGCCAAAAGGCTTTGAGTCAGCGTCTGAGCGAGTTCGAACGAGGCAGAACGATCGGTCTCCGGGAAGTGAGATTGTCGCACCGTGACATTGCGGCACGAACGGGCGCGCTGCTATTACAGTAATGTATGGAACCAGTGGATAGAGGAGGGTCGTACACAGGGACGAGCAGGTACTGGACCACACAATGTGACCACTGCGAATGGCGGAAAAAGGAAGAGACGGAAGTCAAGGGATACTATGGGCAAATATGTAAAAGTGAGAGGCCGCGATAGGCCAATACGACGGTTGGGGAGTGCGAAGTTGCTCTTTACTTGAAATGATCTTGGTGAAGAGGAAGAAACCGCGAGTAGCACATGTAGGTGTCATTGTACAGCAACTGGGAAAAAGGTAGGGCCAGAAAAGCTAGACCCAACTGAAGAGAATGGGCTAACATAGTACGTAAACATGTTCCCTGGTGTGCTGAGTGGGGAAATGTTTTTTTTAGTTCCTCTAAGACTGTGGGTTTGAGACATGAAAGAACAAGTAAGTATGTTTCACCCTGCAGCACTAGTTTCGTTCTCCTAAAAAATATTAGAAATTAGTTTCTCCATTTTGTAGTACTGCTAAAACCCACCTTTTGAACGTCCTCAATACCGAAAAAAGTGATATTACTCCAGGTGTCTAACCGTCTGTCTGTCGGTCTATCTGTTAACATTTGCATGTAAATCGTACAAAGAGTTTTCACCAGAACTTATATTTCCGATTAATCTTGCTTCTGTTGCGACTCCTTGAATTTGAAAAGAACCTATAATTTTTGGGGTACATAACTTGAAGATTCTAGGACATTTTGATATTTTGACATTTTGATAATTCTTTAATTTTTGTCGAGTAGAACAACATACAAGTATAAAAATGAAATAAGTCTAATATTAATCAAAACTTATGAATTTTCGAAAATTGCAAAATGACATTGTTCTACAAGTACATGACTGAGAACAGCCTTTTCTTAACGAAACCTGTTCTCTAAAATTGTATCTTTAAATAGAGTCACGAACCTTTTTCTGTAAATGTGAGTAGTTTTCTCCTGCGTTTTGAGTAAAATCGTGACAACTAAATATTTTAATATTCTCGGATAAGTGGCTCCTTCGTATGTATCTTACAATGTTTTGCTTCAACAAAGTTTACATAACAATCATAATAAACAGCCATTTCCACTTCGTATTTCTTTATCCATCTTCTAACTCTGAAGTTTACGTTACAAATCCTGTACTAATCTATATTTTAACTAAAGAGGAAAGGCTAATACAGCAATTACATACCACGTCCTGCGAACAGAAATGCTATACTTAAGCATTCGTTTGTCAGCTCGCATAAACGAGTCCCCGTGTAACATACACTTAGGGAGGAGAGCAACCGCGTACCCGGTCATTCGCTGCCGAGGTGCACGGACGAACTGCGAACTAAACGACGAGGAAGTGACTAAAGAATATTTAATGACGGACGTGTGTAACTTAATAAGCTGCAAATATTTTTATTCCTTCAACGCATACCTCTGACAAGCAGGTTTCGAGAGCGTGGTTTCGAAACATCTCCATCAATAATTTGCACCATATAACTCATGAAGTAAAAATATATCGACGTAAAAATAACGTATTATGTAAGAAAAAGTCACCATCTGGACTAGAAGGGAAAACATTGGATCAGTGGTTTTCCCAATAAAAGGTAGAGTTTTTGTTAAAAAGTATTGCATCCTCATTGTAATACTGTATAGGGGCTGCAAACATCCAAGAGTTTAGTACTGCATAGTATGAAGGAGAAGAAAACATTTCGATGAGAAAACGTCGAAGCGGTTAAGGCATTATCTGGGAGCGATAGTACAATCAGAGAAGGCGAAACGATACATGAAGGCTCAGATGATTTATATATCTAGAAATGAAGAACGAAGGTTGAGGGTCGAATTTACAAATAACTAATGATACTCCAACAGAACATACTTTCTTGCATTATTTATAACTGTTAGGCAATATTATAGCTCTACATGAACCCACAAAGTGTTTCCTACCAACACTTCTTCGCGTCAAGATTCGATACTCGCGGAATGATACCGCTTCACAACCAGTCGCACACTGAACTCAAAATTCCAAACGCTTACAAAATAGAGGTTTCCCACATTACGCAAATTTCAAAAATTCAGAGTTGAACGAAAGTTAGACCTGATCCTTTTTTAAGTGTTCTTTGCTCTGTCCCTGCAAAAATAAAGACAAATTTTTAAACCCTTTGATGCATAGGAGATGTGTCCTTCTCTCCAGTCAAAAGAAGCTCTTCCAATGCGTCTTCTTCGGGGTATGCAAAGGTCAACTGATTCAACGCGGCTTAGGCCATCGTGCACGAAGATCATCTCCTGTCACAACTGCCACGAACACTGAAGGCGTCTGGAGGTAACGACGAAATGGATGAAGGCAACCGCTGCGTGCAGCACTCGTTCGAAATTTCAGCGCCTGCGCCAGCGGAAGAGTTTGTGTCTTGTCCAGCGGCGCAGCACCAGTGGACCGGGAGCGCAGAGGCTGCGTCGCGGACCGTGAGATCCAGGAGGCTGAGGATCAGGTAGGCGTGGAGTGCTGCGGGGCAGAGAGACCGATCGCGGAGGAACCGGGAGCGCCCGCGGCACAATGGGGCGATGCAAAGCAGTGTGGAGCTCGCAAGGGCGGGGCGGAATGCAGTGGAGTAGAGAAGGGCAGAACGGGGCAGGGCAAAGCGGTGCGGGAAGGAGCAGTTTATGACGGGATAGAGCTGGGCGGGATAGGGCAGGGAGGGACGGGGGCGGGGTAGCACAGGAGAGGAGACGGCAGAGCAGGAAGGAGCGTGTATTCGGGCTGGGAGGGGCGGGGCGGGGCCGGGCCGCGGGGCAGGTGAGGAAACGGCACCGGTGTGGCTGGCGTGGGGCTCCTCGGGGGAGGAACGGCCGCCCTGGTGCACGCGCCGTGGGCTGTGAAAGGCGCGGCGGGCGGCCCTGTCCTCCGCCGCCACGTGCGGACTCGCGTGGCACTTGTTACCTACTGCCGCGCGCCCCGCTGCGCGCGCAGAGGAAGTGCGCGCCGCGGGCAATGGCCACAAAAGCCTTCACACCGCGAGTACTCACGCAGTGATCCAAACAGGCGAGTAGGAAGTGAATAACGATCCTTCACACCGCGAGATTCACGCAGTGATCAAACAGCGAGTAGGAAGTGAATAACGATCCTTCAACACGCGAGTATTCACGCAGTGATCAAAAACAGCGAGTAGGAAGTGAATAACGATCCTTCACACCGCGAGTATTCACGCAGTGATCAAAACAGCGAGTAGGAAGTGAATAACGATCCTTCACACCGCGAGTAACTCACGCAGTGATCAAAACAGCGAGTAGGAAGTGATAAACGATCCTTCACACCGCGAGTACTCAGCAGTGATCAAAACAGCGAGTAGGAAGTGAATAACGATCCTCTACACCGCGGGTATTCACGCAGTGATCAAAACAGCAGTAGGAAGTGAATACGATCCTTCACACCGCGAGTATTCACGCAGTGATCAAACAAGCGAGTAGGAAGTGAATAACGATCTTTCACACACGCGAGTATTCAGCAGTGATCAAACAGCGAGTAGGAAGTGAATAACGATCCTTCACACCGCGAGTACTCACGCAGTGATCAAAACAGCGAGTAGGAAGTGAATAACGATCCTTCACACCGCGAGTACTCACGCCGTGATCAAAAACAGCGAGTAGGAAGTGAATAACGATCCTTCACACGCGAGTATTCACGCAGTGATCAAAACAGCGAGTAGGAAGTGAATAACGATCCTTCACACCGCGAGTATTCACGCAGTGATTCAAAACAGCGAGTAGGAAGTGATAACGATCCTCCCACCGAGTACTTCACGCATGATCAAAACAGGAGTAGGAAGTGAACTAACGATCTTCACACGCGGTATTCACGCAGTGATGCAAAACAGCGAGTAGGAAGTGAATAACGATCCTTCACACCGCGAGTATTCACGCAGTGATCAAAACAGCGAGTAGGAAGTGAATAACGATCCTTCAACAGCGAGTACTCACGCAGTGATCAACAAACAGCGAGTAGGAAGCTGAATAACGATCCTTCACACCGCGAGTAACTCACGCAGTGATCAAAAACAGGAGTAGGAGTGAAATACGATCCTTCAACACGCGAGTATATCACGCAGTGATCAAAACAGCGAGTAGGAAGTGAATTCAGATCCTTCACACCGCGAGTATTCACGCAGTGATCAAAACGCGAGTAGGAAGTGAATAACGATCCTTCACACGCGCGAGTATTCACGCAGTGATCAAAACAGCGAGTAGGAAGTAATATCGATCCTTCATCACGCGAGTAATCACGCAGTGATCAAAACAGCGAGTAGGAAGTGAATAACGAAGGGAAACAGCTTGATCTTACCATTATTTTTTGTACCGTTTAAAATATCCAATAACGAAATTTGCATACTTATAGGTGACATAAGAGCGGACATGATAAACTACCTACTTAATTGGTTAATAACACTTTCTCTGCGAATACATTTAGCACATTGACAAAGTTGTACCCGGAGACGTCGCTCAGAGCATCACAGATCTGATGTCCCTGTCAGTCCCACTGACCGGGAGATCCTAGGCTCGACTGCTGACAGTGGCAGGGTTTTTGACACTAGCTACATAGCCGGATCTAATTCGGCCTGGAGGAGAATTCTGGCGGTCGGCTGCTCTGATCGGTAGTTCTCCGCCCTAGCACGGGCGCAATCACGCAACGATAATTGCGCGAGATCTTTCCTTGGTCTTCCTTGTCCTCTTTACACGCTCCTACGCGTACTTGCACTACACTACAGCACACACTGGTAGACCGATCGGGCACTTAGAGCTTGTCCCGGCCGGGGTTGTTTCCCGCTGCTGGGAGACACCTGGTTGAGGAAAATCCCGCCAGCCGACGGGACGGTCAGCGCCGAATCTCGCCATCAAGCTGGAGAAGATTACTGCTACCACCTGAGGAAAAATGTACTAATCCTGCGGGATTAATGACCTAAGCCGTTGACGCCTGGATTCGTAATCAACTAATGTAGTGGATGTTGGTATATTACAGATCATGAGTCGTTTTCATTAGTACCAGTATGGATAGATTATGGTATAATTTGTGAGTCCACTCTTGGTACCACGCGATCTTGGCATGGACCGCACATTCCTGAAACTAATCGACCATGAACTGTTGGTTCATGCTGTGTGATATCAAATACAACGTTTACTTTATTGTGTGTTCCTATGACACTGATATAACGCTGTGAAAAAAAATCAATCCCTTATAATAAAAATGTAAAAATATTTTTGGTGGTACCAGTATTTATTGAATCACCGCTAAATGATGGAAAGGATGACACGTTTAGCAGAAAGTGACATCAAATATCTGTTACATTTATGTTTCTCTAGACAGAGCGCTGTGTCGTACTTCGAAATTCGTTCTACAGAACTAAGATGCTATGCCCAGTTAAGTACGACGTAAGCTCAGAGAACGAAAGCAAAGTTTGTGTCGGAAATTAAAATAAACGGAAAGCATAATTTCCAAAATAAATTGTTAACAAGTAGCCATTCGTTTGATATTTTCATGACATTAATATATTTAGTTATGAATATGATTTAATTTTTTTCAGCGTATTTAAAAACACACCCATCATCTTTCAGAATACATTATATCACATCCAGATGTTTTACGAATCGATTAATTAATCTAATACGATGTTAAAGTAATAAATAGCAAACATGATATCGTATCTCAGTATCTTTTTCGCATTTCAATGCCAAATACATATCATCGCCACCGTTTTATAATATACTTTCTTTTTTGACCACATCTGAATCTTCATCTGAAGATACCTCAGTCCACATTTTACCGCAGAAAAACAATAGTTTATTTGCATATCAATTAACGGTCATTACTGATAAAAATGTTATCGTTTTAATTTATGTAGAATATCCTAATACCCCTCAAGACCTCGCTTGCCTTTCTGGGGCTTATTTACAGTTCTATTGAATGTTTGCTTTATTTTGTCTCAAGCCGACACAACACATATTTTATAAGCAGCTAAATCGTTCTCGAGGGAATTGTGAACTAATGAAACTGATTATATCCAAAACGTAACTTGAGAATATCCAACTGAAGCGTGCACAAAATTATATACTTCTTATTTCACAAGCGCCAATCGCACGTACGGCTTTAATACGTCCTCGTTACAGAATTTTTAGACTCTATCCTACTGTTACACAACTGCACAAACCGGTTATTTACTCCAATTACTTTCTTTTCCGTGTTGCAAGGGCGAGCCATCGCTATCGACAGCGTATCAACCGAATAGCGCGGCCTCCAACTCAGCTTCCTCGCCTTTGTAGACCTCTCATCACAAAACCACAAGAACAGCCATTAGGTCACTTGTCCTTTGTTGTGCCGCAATTACACCGTTCCACAACAGACTTGACGCTGAACTGCGAGCAGGCGTCGCTTCGGTTTCCCATTATGCGACCACCGACTTCATCACCTCACTCGAAACCGACAACGCGTACGCGCAGGCGAACTTGTTTCACGCACTTGGGCGCGGTTCCATTGAAGTTCTCGCGGCGGCGGCGGCGTCTTCGGCGCCGGAACCGCTTCCCGGGGCCCCGGCCACAGCGCTGCATAGGGCATCTGGCAGAGTAATGGTCGAAAGCAACAGCCGAGGTGCCGAATGCGGCGGGCGCCGTGGAATTATTTATGTTCCGGGAACTTCCAGTCCCGGGCGCCACCGAACACGTGTCCGCCGCCCGGCTTTTTTCTTTCTCTCTCTCTCTCTGCCCCTGCGTGGGCCCGTGGCGCGGCCGCCAGCGCCCGGGGCCCGAAAGCGCCGGCCTCGGCGCGGCGGGGGCGACCGTCGCCCGCGGGAGATGATGCAACATCGGCCGACAGTTGCAAGGAAGCGCAGGCGCCCGCGCCCGCAGACATCGGCCACTGGCGCCACCTATTGGCCACGCGCCCAATCAGGTGGATCGGCGTATCAATAAGATGCTGACTGAGATTAGTCCCATTTATGACTATTTCCGCTCTAGATAGATAGGTCGGATGTCTGCCGCTGAATGGAGGTGAATTTTAGCGGCGGCTACTCTGTTCGGTAGTTTTCTGCAGTTTCTCCGATCAACACCAGGTGAATACCGGAGCAATAACTTTTTTTCTTCCTTGGGCTTTCTACAGCTTTAGGGGATGTTGATATCGACTATGCGTGCCGGGTACCCTCTATGTCCCCTATGGGGGCACATATTAACCTTTAGACTAGACACACTTGCGGGCTCCCATTTCTGTGGTCAGTAGACTCACAATGTCTTTCACGACAACCATTCCTACTGAAGGACTCGGTCACGCGACCCTTCAGACCGAGGCGCTGATTCAGCACAAGCTCTAGCCACCTCAGCCATCCAGGTCGGCGCTAGTGGGAGATACCTGATTGGGGAAAATTCCCGCAGGCCGACGCAAGTCGGCGCCGGATCTATCCAGTCAGCGGGGAAAGACGCCACCTCCCGAGATAAAAACATGCACTTCACTTAAGGGAAGAGAGACCTTAGTAGTTAATGCGCCCGGAATCACAATAATGAATCGATCATTTCTGCTCTGGCCTCCTCCCCATTAACGGACAACTTCTTCCGGCATATTTTTCTACTTTCTTGTTTCGTTCTACCTTCTTATTCGTGATTCAACTTTTTTTTTGGTCGACTTCGTCGACTCTGTGGTGAAAGGAACACAAAATAATGAATTGTATTTGACATCGGCAGGATTTCAATGCTCCACAAACAGCTCTCTAAATTCCAATCGAACCACATGGCGTAATTCATATTCGTTCAATTCTCTCGAGAGAAGAGTCTGCAATGGACAATGCAAATAAACGATGCCAATTCTTAACAACGTTTTAATTAGTTAACGATAAAAAATTAAGATCCGAAATTAAGCACTAGGTTAACTCGTAAACCAAAGATCAAATGCTTTACATGCATAGGTGACCAAATCGTTTTTCCTAAAGGATAAAATTTAAAAAATCCCAGGAAACTCTCCTCCGTCATTTTTTTCAAGCATGACGAAAAATCTCGTTTCAACTGTATGCAATAACTACTTTTTTAAACATCATAGAACATTCTTTTTAAATCTCTAGGTTATAAATCACAGACCAGGAAATATCTTTATTATGATGAACAAACACATATCTTTGAATCGTGCGGCAGCACGCTAAATCTACTGAAATTTCCAATTTTGGGTCAACCTCTTCTAGTAAATGCCACCAACAGATGTCATATGGAGAAGACAAATGTAGTAGACGAGACGGAGAAGAAAGAAGAACAATATGGAGACGAAGGAGTAACAAACGAAGAAGAAGGAGGTGGAGAGACGGAGTAGTGGGAGTTGAAGACATAGGAGACGGAAGAGCGAGAGAGAAGATTGAAAGACATAATGGGTAAAATATACAGGAGGAAGAAAGAAAGTGTGGATAAATGAGGTGAAATAAGATGTATTGTACAATTTGATGATGAATGCAATGTAAAACTCAGACTAATAAAGAATGTAACTACTACTATCAGAAAAGCAAAGTAAAAATTCTAACTACTTTTTTTCATGTCTTTCGATTCTCCGCCGCATGTCCGGGCGAGATTTGGACTAGCATTGAGAAATAAATCCCAATGATCTTCAATCTCATGAGGAGAGTTCTACAGGCAACTTATCGAAAGACGGCAGAAACATATTCTTAGAATACATTCCTATTATAAATTTGATAAAACATTCGAAAATAATGAAAATGCCTTTCACTTTCTCGTGACATACGATCTGTATGCCAACCACGTGGTTTATACTTTCAAATTGGTCTTTTAGAGGGAACATTCTATTATTAAACTAATACTCAGCCCCATTACTGTGACCTCTATCCTTCACAGGTAGACGATCTCACTGTTCACAAATCAAGACACGCAGAAAAATGAATTCATTAAGCAGGTGTTAAGTAGCACTTCTCAAGAACTTGAGACATTGTCGATTAATTTTTCATGGTATATTTCTACAAACGGTTGGCTGCCTCTCTCTACAAGGTAGATTTTGTGTCCTCTAGCAGTTATTGGAAATTGTTATTCTCTTCTCATAAATATATTGGAATAATTCCAAAAAAATGTTAGCTCTTGTCGAACTACTACGAGGATGGGACTCATCCCATATCTTTTACCGCCCCCTGATACACACGGGCACAAAATTAAAAGAAAAAACTTGAAAGCTGTTTTTGAGACAAAAACTTTTTATATTTTCTAAATTGCCTATATTTGTCTATATTATTATACGAACACTACTAATATTTTCTCAAAATTTAACATGATCTTAATTCAAGATTTGTCTTTAAAGAACAGATTTCATTAATGAAAAAATATATCTTCAGCATTGTAGTTGAAGGATGACGACACCCCAAAAATTGCATTTTTGTACAGGGATTTCAAAGAATATGAGACCGGCACCACTCTCTGAAGCGTTCTTTATACTTTCCCAGAACAAAATTTAATTTTAAAAAATTTATGCCGATTATGAAAAAAGGCTTTGATGTTCAGATCGATCTGGGATCATCAATTTTGAAGAAAAGGAGCTGAATGGATTAGTCGCTAGCGTTGACCACAGACCCACAGGATATGGATTCTGGCTACATCACGTGTTGGAGAAAGTAATTTTATATATATAAGAATATTGATTTATCTACTCTTTCGTGACGAGGGCCAACCATTAAGAGTTTTTCTGCTGAAAATTCTCCCCTTTCCGGCGCACGATTATATGCAATACTTTATTTTCTCGCATTCGTAAAGGCGAGAAAGTAAAAATACTTCCTATAAAGACAATTCAAATTTTTCATTTCCCTTCAAGCTAATACAAAGTATGTATTTTGAGAAACACTACATACTGTTAACCGACAAAAATAGATTCATTATTGCCCAAGATAGGAAAAGGCAAAATAAATTATTTCCCTCAGAGACTTTTCCAACTTATTACGTAGGAATGTGGAAGGCACAGAACACCAAGTATTCAGAGAGATTAGAGAAATGCAAGAAAAAAAAGAAAGTTGTACGAAAGCGGGTTACATGTAAAGTATTAGCTGAAGTGTGGGTCATGTATTTCCGTATTTATTACAATTATCCGTGAAGTCAAGAGTATTCGTTAGTCAAGAAAATATTCATTTCTATCTACAGTGTAAAATGGAAGTACGTTTACTAGCACCCTGCTCTCACAAAAGACGAACAAAGGACTTCTTAACATTTAGAAGCTTTTATGATGCTTCGAAACAGAAGTCTTGCCTCCTGCAATGAGTAGTTTTTACTTCCTCTCATACGTAGGTACATACAGAGATGATAAGTATTGTAGAGAAAGTTATATAACTCTGCCGAAAATAGATTTTGAGATTTCAACGTTTTGGGGTCCCTTGATGCCGAAAAAGTTTTTTTTTTTACATTCTCGCCTTATGAATTCTTCATAAGAAGAGAAAGTTATATAGTCGTGAGCTAGAAAACGCCGAAACTACGCCAGAAAAAAACTTGTTTCCAAAAAATGTTTAAATCCTATTGCTAAATTTAGAAAAAAATCCTCTAACTCGTGGTGTAGCCAGAATCCATGATCTGTTGGTTCTTCATGTCGCAAAAATTGTTTGACGGCAAAACGTGAGTCTGTCCGGTCCTCCGTCTGTGGTCAACGCTAGCGCCTAAACCGTTCAGCCTATTTTCTTTAAAATTGATCCCCAGTCGTTTTGTACGATGCCGCGGCCCCTGGAATTTGAAACCTACATTTTAATTATATATATATATATATATATATATATATATATTATAATATAACCTATTTTCAATGGTTTGGCCGGTTTTTTCAAAACGTCCTTCCGTATGTAACCACCACGAAACCACACGAAAGATTTTTTTCAAAATAGATATTCCCAGGTCGATCTGGCTGAAGTCAAAGATTTGAGATAATAAAAAACATTCTTTAAAATTTGGAGGTACTTTATATGAAACTCCTGAGGTATTTTAAAAATACTCAAAAATTGCACCATTTTTTTCTTAAAATTGTTGGAAAAAACAGAGTAAAACACACTCCTTAAGATGGTATACGTCCGTTTTTTAGACATTTTTCTACAAAATCTGAATTTTTGAATATTTGAAAAGTTTGAATTTTTTCCGGCTTATTCATATTATAACGAAATTGAAGATAGTGACTTTTCGTTTGTATGAACCTTTTCTTCCATTGTTAGTTCTTTCATTATGGTCAAGCACATACTTCAAAAAGTTTTAGTATTTTTCGCGCAATATATCGTGCAATATTAAAATAAAAATAAAAAAGGCTCCAAATGTTTCTTTAAACTTTTGGTATGGGTGAGTACACGCTATAATATGACATTAACGCCATTCTCTCATATTCCTTTTTGTTTTTCAAAAATTACAAAAATGTAATTTTTTTACTAGCTTGCCACGTTAATATTTACATTAGCGCATTATTTGTTCACATTATCTCATTTATGAGCTTTAAATGATGTCTCAAAGTTTTCACGGAAATTCAAAATTTAATTATTAAAAAATGCTCAAAATATATTCAATTAAAGTTTCGTTCGGATATTTCCAATTGCACTCTTTTAGTTGACATAAAACTCATTTTGTTGTACAGTTTGATTTTTCACAAATTACAACACTGTAATGTTTTGAAACATCTGTCACGCCTTTAATAAGCACATTTCCAGCAATTTTTATACATTATTGCATTTGTGAGTGGAAGTGCTTAAAATTACAAGTAATAAAGTTTTTCAAAGACTCAAAAGATTTGTGAACAAGAGCTTCAAATTTCACATTTACAGCAGCGCTTAAGCACCATTTTCTTAAAAAGCATCAAAGTTTTCAACGAAATGTCGCTATAGGATAATCTTTTACTCTTCTTTAATATCCTCAAAGTAATATTTCAGTTTTGCCTTTAGGAAACCGAAAAAATGTGATTGTTTTTTTTTAAATGCACTTTGCACTGCGATAGATGGGAGGTGGCAAGGGGATGGCAAGACCAAAAAGCTAGCGCAAACCAAAGATATTATTGATTGATTTACCAGTGATTCCTAGCGCATCAACTCCTAAGGTCATCAGTTCCATTAGAGCATGTTTTTGCTGGGGAGGTGGCGATGATATTTGCGCCGCTGAATGGTGAGATATGACTACTAACCACCACCACTCCTACTTCTATTCTGAAAATCTAACTACTACGAGAAAGTATGTGCAATTCTGTAGCACTACTAGTTTGCTTTTAAAGAAACGATTGTGCACGTTTATAACAGCTGCAGTAAATGATACTCAAGGTTTTTTATAACCACTCTAATATTTTAAAATAGATATTTGTTCCATTTCGATTATTAATAAACCCTAATAATACAAATATAAATATGTTTTTCTCATTCTATAAATACGGCATTTATCCAACGTTCAGGGTATCCGCGATAGATGCTTTTACGCTCTTAGAATAGAAACGAAAGAGGCGGTAGAAGAATTTATCAAAGAAACACTTGCCAAATAGCTAGGTCGCGTCTTGCCGCTGCCTGGAGAAGAATTCTAGCGACCGGCTGCTCTGATCGGAAGTTTTACGCGGTTTCTCCGATCAGTACCGTACGAGTGCTGGAGCAGTACCCTAACAAACGGGCCACAGACCGCGCGAGATCTTAACTTTCCATTTCTTGTCCTATCCTATCATTTATGCACACACTTACACGCACTACAAACCACACATGCCGGGAGAGCTTAGAGGTTGTCTCGGGAGGGGCGGTGACTCGCTGGTGGATGTTACCTGCTTGGAGAAATCCCCGCTAGGGGGCGGGAGGTGGGCGCCGGATCTCATCATTCAGCGGGACAAGATCCCCCCCAAACATAACCATTCAATCGATCCACCGCCGTCTACACCCCTTCACCCTCATCCCTCCTTCCATATAGACATCGCGATTTTCAGGTACAAATATTCGGGTACAAATATCTCTTCGCCGCCTCTCGGCCGAATTCAATCGCAGTCCGGAGGAGAACCACTTAAATAAATTTATTTTTACATTGTTACAATTTTAATTGATCTTTCGGATGTATTTCACCTCATAACTTCTCTGAAAGTAACTTCTACTTTGGAAAATGACGAAATTGGTATCAAAATTGTTATTTGGTATTTTTTACAACTTAACTTGACATGTAAATTAGATAACTCATTCAGATGAAAAAGCCATACAATTATTCAGATAAGAACGCTTTTCTACATTAAAAATTTGTTCCATGCAGATGATCTCACGAACTTTTAAGCAAACATCGTTAAACCGTTCCCTCTTCTGCTTCTTTCACATTTGACCAAAAGCGAGATTAATAGTTCAACACTTGATAAACACATTTATTCAAAACATAATTATTTAAAGCAACATTTCTCAATTTGTTTCAACAAAATTCAGTCTGTAACTGACTCACCGCCGGAAGCACTTCTGAGAACGTGTTCTCAACTAACGTTCTCACGCCTACTTTTCAGAAACCATTATGCATACGGACTGCTCATTTGAATGACCTATCTCTTAAGGAGGTCAAAAGACCACTTGCGTAAGTGGAATATTTCCTTTTTGGAATAGAAAACTCGTTCAAATTCAGAATAAGTCGTTAGTATTTTGCTGTATCCAATACTAATGTCATAATCCTATGAAATGCGGCGGCATGATAAACAGTGCTGACAACGATAGGATGTTTAAAATAACGGATGACAACTGGATATGAAACAGTGATTTTCGACAATGTTTATGTAAAATCTTCTGATGAGAATCTACGTCATTTCTAAATTGTAGACTTGAAAGAAAAACACTATGTAAATGCCATTTTCATACCTCCGAAGAAAATGAGTTTATATACGTCAAAACTATTGACATAATCAATTCTTTCTATTTATAATCATCGTGCCGTTGCAGGTTCCTGTATTTTAAAACTCTGTAACACAATCAAGAAATGCGTCTGGACTTTGATTCTTATTTATGATATAGGGATTGATTCATTTATCATTATTCTAGTAAAAACCCAATTTCAGTAGAAATGGCACATCTTTTTTTTATTTCATGCCTTCATCTGTCGTCACAACTAGGAAGGAAAAAAGAGCAACCTGCCACGGCACGACGATGCATGATCAGATCTTCGAGACACTGAGAACTGACTACCTGAAAATAATTCATCAAAGCGCAGAAACAACACGACATCTTCAAGGACTATCTTGTTTACGGTTTACGCCATTGAATTTGTCGTAAAAATCCTAATCTTCGGTCCAGGAAAAATTGGCAACAGGTACACAACGTCCTACGCTTTCTATCCTGCAGCTGCACGAAAGTTGCTTAAATCTGCGACGGTGTTCCTCATACCTCACTCCACGGGTTAACAAAATCAGAATTATTTTCAATTGAAAATTTAAAACAGATGAACTGCAGATTTGCCGAGAGTTATGGTTGGCAAATATTAGAAATAAAAGAGTATCCATTCTAACAAATACGAACATTTGTTCCAAATGTAAATATAATACACTAATGACTACGTTTAATTGTTATTCAAGGAGAAAAAAAGCAATAGGTTTGCTCTGGTCGTGAAATATTTTATTCCAACAAACAATTTACACATTAAATAAAAGTGTGACCAAAAAATGCCACACTATACAAACAATGTGCCACTAGAAAATTAGACATTCCATTCAGAAATTACACGAAACATGTTCGAGTTGTCTGCGAACGCGCGCGTTGATGTTCTGCTGAGCCACGGCCGATATCGAGCCTTCGCAACTTCTTAGCAATCTCACCGAACTCGGATGAGTGAAAGAAGCAAAAAAAACCAAGTTTCTCGAAACGACCAGATTTGCCTTCATGACTGTACTGAGGCACTCAATGCTCGAAAGCCCACCGTCCTCCATAGCTAAGGTTCTGCCCGATTCTCGCGTTCAACCTTTGGCACAATCAGACAAACCAAATGCCGTCCGGAGTTGCGCAGAATGCGTGATTGCAAGCACTTCTACACGTGGTGTCGATCTTCAAGGAACATTAGTGTCGCATGCACGCAATAAAGAAACGCCTAATAATGATTCGGTGAAGTACTTGCGAATGAAATACCGATGTGGTGAAGTACTTGATCGAAGTAAATACTACGTTTGGCTGCGACGAACGTAACTCACATCGATCTTCAAGAACTGACCGCAAGACTACCCGGGTCTCATCTCTCGTCCACAACTATTCCCGGTCCGTCGGCATTCGAGAAGGGGGCACTAAGTTGCCAGCGCTATTAAAACTACTCAGAACACTTGTCAGACGTGCATAGCGGCGTACGGTGAAAGGTTTAGGGACTACTGAATTTCGAGTCCGAAAAGTTAGTTAGCGAAAAATATAGTTTATGAAGTTAGAATTTTCCGATTCGATACAGCGCTTTAATAAGTACGAGTAAATCCAGTGCAAGTTTGCTAGCAAATAGTATGGTATTCCTTTTACTTTACAATTGATTTTTATATGCCAAGTGTTAATAGTCCAAAATGGCATTGACATAATCATAAAGGAATAAAATTATGAATGTGATTCATTGCAATGTAATGCGTGCACATAAAGACTTGCACAATGCTTGTGTTCTTGCCTTGGAATTACAAGACATTTTCACACAATTTTTCGGTCTCCGTATTGGAATAACTGAAATAAAACTTTAAGAATATTATTGAAAACACTCTGGACAATTACACATTTACATTGAAAAATTGGGAGCCGATGTAGAAAAAAAAGTTGTTTTTTTTTCAACGTTTGAGAAATTTTAAAATTTTGAACTAATTTTCAAAGACATTACTTGTGTTTGCGAAAAACAAATGCAGTAATAAGTAAGTAGTCAGTAATAAAATATTAATGAAAATAACTTACATTTGTGCGTTTTATAAAAAAACAAAAGTTTACAACAAAACGACGCGTAGATGTGCTAATTACAGTCCATACAAAAGGTATAAAGAACACAAATTGAAGCAACTTTCCCTAAACTTCATTTTTAAAATCGCCCATATTTTACACAAAATTAAGGTAAAAATACTCATAGTTAGGAAAACTTGTATATGACATCTTTTAAAGACATAATTATGGAGAATAGAATTCATTCAGAAGAAAAAATCTACCTTCAATATTGTAATGCTGAGAAGGCGTCGAAAAAAACTGAAACTTCGGCAAGTTTTGAAAAAATTCGAAGAAGCCGATGAAAATCGCACCGTCGCCACTTTTATACGCGAGCAATTCCATATACTATAAAACAAATTAATCCAAACATTTGGAGTAGTTTTTTGAGAAAAATTGGAAATATTCTTGAGGCTTAATATAATGTATCCCCGAAAATCAAAATATCCGTTTCAAATTACAGGAGTCGCAACATCAGCCAAATAGATATGGGAAAATCAATTTTCGAGAAATTCTACCTAAGGTTTAGCTGCTAAATTGCTACCCAAGGCCCCAAAACGCGTATTCCGTTAAGATATACCAAAATATATTTTACGCCGCATGACGTAACTTTCTCTATACTACATACGATGTATTAGCGTAGAGAAATGTATGTAGTTCAATCATATGTAAACAAGTTTACTATGTTTCAATTTTGAAGGTATTGTATACACGTATACGTGTGTACCCTCATACGCACGTATTCGAGAAAGTAAGAAAATTAAAAGTATTTGATATCGCCGATTTCATTGTATCGGCTCAACTGCAATTGCTTAATTCATACTGGCGAAAAATTATAACATTTCAAGAAAATTGATTTTAATTTACGATTACGATACCTCCTTATATTTACAACGTCTGATGTTCCTGAATGAGTCTTATTCAACAGCTGTGGCCCCTGCGCGCTCGTCGAGAGAGATGTCGAATGGGTGGCCTACTTCGAGGCGCGAGCGAGCTCACTTGTTCCAAGCCAACCATTGAACTGAGCATGACATACTACAGATATAACTAACTCTCTCATTGACGCACCCAAGGGTGGTAGAACTCACGGGGTTTTAAATACTTTCGCCAGCTAGTACGTTAATTAATAAAACTGTTGGTGATGTTGGTACCTTGTAAATATTCAGAAAACGATGCATAGTTATCACTACTTTCTTTACTTAACATATTTTTGATCGCATAACAATAATCATCACAGGTAATCTGAAAATATGAAGAAAATCTTAAAAATATAAACGAAATTGAGTAAAATTAAATTGAATATATTGAGAAATCGCCGCCTCCCTCTCCTCCCTCCTCCTCCACAAGACATGACCATTGCTGGATACCAAATGACAAAACGTCTGTCTGTCCGTCCGTCCGTTTTCGATCAATTATAGCGCATAAACCGTTCAGCCGATTATAAACAAAATTATTACTCCTAGATTGATTTAAATGAACTCGAGACCCTCTGAATGTGAAATGAATATTTTGATTTGGAGAGAGGGGTATATTATATGAAGCCTCAACATTTTCAAAATTGTCTAAAAAATGGCTTAATTTTTTTTATTTAACTTTCTCTTCAGATAGCGTAAAGAACGCTTAAGAAAATGGTGTAGGTCTCATTTTTGTTAAAATTCCAGATTTTGCGAAAATTGCGAAAGTTCATTTTTTAGGAGTCTTTAGGAGATTTTATTTAAGTACACCAGCTAAATCAAAATATTTTTAATTTACTACATATATGAAAGAATTTCTACTTTTTCGTTACCAGGACCCGGCGATGTTTTTCTGTCGAAAATTCTCAGTTTTCGGCGCATGATTACAATACGTACGTAATGACAAGAAAATAAAAGCCGTCACTATTCGCTGACATTACAATACACTACTGCATCACAAAAAAACAACACTATTTTAGGCCGAGCGTTCCAAATATTCTCAATGTTTAAAGCACTTGCTTTCCTATCGCTACCCTGCAATATATCATTGTCATAACTTCGGTGTCATCACTGATTTTTATTTATTAAATAATAATAATAATAGTAATAAAGTGCCCGAGAATATCTTGCTTATGAACGTCGCTGTGGTTGACATCATGAAAGTCTACCAGACGAAGCTGAGAAAATCCAGAGAATTGGTGCAAGTCGTGAAAGAGGGATGGTCCTTGAAAGATGCGAAAATAATTCCTATGGTATTGTTCCTTGTTACCGGTATGCCAAGGGTCACTATTACATTAGTGAGGGAACTTGAAATTAAAAAAACTGTATTAATTTATACACAGAAAGCCGTCATAATTAATAAGAGCATTAAGGTTAGAAGATTCATGTGTACATAAGTGTAATAGAATTGTTAATTTATTTATAATTAATTATACAGACCTAAATTGAATATGTTAGAGATATTAATTATTATAAAGGTACTTCAAGCGTTGTATTTTCTGTAAGTTTTATATTAATTAATTATTATGTGATCACGCTCTGAATTGTGTCTGTACGATTTCTATAAATACAGTATGTTGTACATAAAGAAATAATAATAATAATAATAATAATAATAATAATAATAACAATAAAACTACTAATAATATTTTCCTCAAGGTTAACATTTTCACCCGTAAGAGATTATATGACAGAGTTCAAATATTTCGTAACTCCATCTTGTACCTTTAAATTATCCAAGATCAAACCACATTCGACTTGAAGAATAAATCAATAATATAATTGTTTTCGTGTTTGTACCACCGGTACGTAGATGGGGTACTTGAGCACAAACGAATTTGTACTTTCTACGTGAAAATGTCGGTGATGTCGGACGAGCTTTGTCTGGTTAACATAAGAACGTCAACTGATATTGGACGCATTAATTTACGAAGAAATATATTACTAATCTGATTCACGATCCAACCTCCATATCAAAATATTTGTTTGAAAGTGGAGGTTGAGTCGTGGGCAGTACAAGACGCGCGCGACAGAACGAAACACGCTGCCTAATCGTGTTCTCCGAAGCATACCAGGTGGACGCGGGACGCGGGGCGCGGTACGCGCAGCATTTTATCGAAAAGAGAAGCGATTGGCCGCGCGACCTGCCATTTAGAGAGAAACAAACCAGTCCCGACCAACGTCCACTGCCCGGAGACCGTGGGATGAACGAGTTTGAACGGCGCGAGATCCACCACTGAGCTAAAACGGCTTGCATAACGAATACGCAAGCATTTGAATGGCAGGTTGACCCAGGTCACAGTGCTGCGACATTTATGAAAACTGAGTAAAATATTGCTCAACAGTTAAAAGTTGCTGGCAAATTATTTGGACTACAGAAAGTAAATTAATATGCCCAAGCCACAAGTTAGACAAACTAGAACAATGATTTGCAACAGTTTTAATACATTTTACAGGTTTACTTTTCGTTCCCTGTTTCTTTGTGTTGAGTTTAAACCAATGTAACACTACAACATTACGAGAAAATTTTATGATTATTTACATTTCTTTAGAATATTTTTACCTGGGCTTTCGATGAGAGCAAGTGTGGTTCACATTGCTCATTATAAAAATTCTCCTAAAAACATCCCGTTTACAAAATCACAAAATGTATCATTAATAAACAATTTCACAAACTTTCGTCAATTTTACATTGAATCTTTACATTTCCTCGCATATTTAGCATACTTAAAGAATACCTTACTTAAACAATTCATTCTTGATCTGTTCACATTAACAATTAACTACACCTCTCACATTAACTTACACTCAAAGATATTCATTTATCTGACACATTTCAGCTGATTCCTTCTGTCACAAACCTATCCTCATTCTCGCTCCTAAACCACTAGTGGGTCAATCACCAAGTATCCCGCCACATATGGGATATGTGATGGTTTGAAAATGGATATTATTTTGAACGCAGGATGTGTGTTCTGTTGTATAACTATTCTTATATTTTCGAAAGTATTGGTTTGGTTTATTGATTGTACGTGGTGTAATATATTATTTTTAACAAATATCGCGATTCTCCGGCCGAGTCTTTTTCTTGGGCGGTCGTAGCGATGTAATTCATACCCTGGAATGAAAATCTTCATCGAGGGACTCAAGAGTTTTTGGATGAAAGCTACATTGCTATGCAGAAAGTGTGCAATTGAAAGGATGTTAGGCCGTAATCCATTTGAATTCCAGGATATTATACGGAGTAGATGGTGGTGGGACATTACCATTACACATTACTTTGTGGATACTACGATGTCAAAAATTGAATAACTGAGTTTGTGAGAGCTGGGAAAATTTGATTTATAAGGTTAGTAAAGAAATGTATTGAGGGAGGAATTGCGTGATTTGGAGTGGGTAAGAATAAGTTGGCTGATAAGTAGGTTTTAAAAAATGTAAGGGGTGTAAATTTGGTTGGTATGGTTGGTCGGTTGGAGTGCGTTGCGTTCGGTTTTGGAGTCGGGGTGGAGGGTGCTTGGGGGGGGGGGTTGTGCAGGTTCTTGCAGCGGGAGTGCATGAATTCATGAAATCAGTTGTTGGAATTTGTAGGGTTTGATGTTGGATGGGGTAGTGGGTAGGAAGTGTTTTTCTGCTTAGCGTTTTAGATATGATTCGCATTTGCATCTGGATGAACGATGAGCCTTTTCGCAATGTACACACGTTATCACATCGTTTGTACACTCGCTTATGGGATGCAGGTCTGAACACTTGCCGCAGCGTGGGGGATAAACGCAATTCTTTTCAGTGTGCCCGTAAGCTTGACATTGTCGGCACTGTACTGGTCCTCGCCTATGACGTCGTTCTTCTACGGAGATTATTGCGTTAAAGAGGTGGCTCAGTTTGTAGATTTCCATTCCGGCATTGGTTTCAGAAAGGGTAACTCCGCACAAGGACCACGGTTTCCGGTTTGAGTCTGTCAGTTTATGACTTATTACCGGATAGCTTTTAGGTTCTTGAAAGATTATATCTTCTGTATATGAGGCTGGTATATTTCTTAATACTGATGTAATGGTTGATTGTGTTGGATCTCGATACGTATGGTAATAGTATCCTAGTGAAAGCCTACAATGCTGTATATGGTAATAGTGTTTTTTGGTTGATAGGGTTTTCCGTAATGTGCTGTAATTATGAATTGTATTTACCTTGACTTCTGGATATGGTTCTCTGACTCTTGATTAATTTGAATGTTTCAAAATCTTTCTCTAAAATTTGAATGTTTCAAAATCTTTTACGTTTTCTAGTAGTTCTACATGCACTAGTAGATCGTGGTATTTTTAATTCTTCCGAATAGGAGGGATCATTGGAAATTGTATCTGTTGCATCGGGATTAGAGGTAAGGTGTGAAAATCGGTGGTCTGTTGGATTGTTATAGGTTATGAATTTGTCGAGAGATGGTAGTCGGTAGTTTTGAGGTACATTCCACGCAGCGGGGATGTCTTGGAATGAATTCTTGGCCTCTTTAGCGAAGGCTCATGCATGCTACGTACCTGCATTGTTGGTTTTGAACTTCCCAATTGCGGTGACGTCTACAGGGCAATATCGTGGTAGACTGGCTGGCTAGATGTATGTAGATGCTGTTGGTGGGTCCCCGGAAAATGTAGATGATGTGGCATATATGCATAATATTTGTTAAGCGACTTAAGGCTGATGACACCACTTCTGGTCACGACGGGCACTCCGCGTTTTGATGATCCATTTGATTAACTATTATGCTTACACATCTACTGAATAGTTTTTTAGTTTCTGTTTTCCATCACAACGTCAGTATGTTGACCAGGTGTTCGCTAGATTTCCCGTTGAAATACAAAGCGTTCCCCACAAGAGTCCACCACATTCACATACGTCCCCTACTGTGATAAACTAACACTATCCGGTAGCATGCCGACATACGAATACAAGGATACGTGGGAGCAGACGGAATATAATATGTACTTCTAGAAATCCAGTTCCAAAGGGCGTGATTTGGGTTCTTCTGTCTCTGCAGCAAACACATTAGTCAAGAAATATGGGCATGATGATCAGACCCCTAGCATCGTTGGGAATGAAAGATACTGAAGCGAGAGATGTTCAATCCAGTTCGAGTTCATTCTGACTAATGTTTTTCTTTAGTTCTCCAGAAAACGTCACATTATTTACTAACGCTGGTAACATTTTCTTCGAATTCGACTTCTGTCGTAAAAGCAGGTTATACTAAACGTAATCAAAACATACAAATCTGACATTAGCTCGATGAAAGACTATCTCTATGTAATTTCTCAAACAAGAATGTTTTGCTTACAGATTTGGATGATCTGAAGCGCCAGCATTGAAATGATATGAAAATATTCACGAATTTAATCCCTGTTGGTAAAAAGGCAGTGACGATGCAAGTTCCCTTTCCATTAGTACTCACACTGATAATGTAATGATAACTAATAACGACTACTCTGGTCACATGCCAATAAAAAACCATTAAATACTATCAAATTGCATACAATCTTAAAATGAAAATTGGAAAGAAAACCGGAATCATTCGAATCTTCTCTACCCACGGCAGAGATGAGGTAGACTTATTTATTAAATTAATTGGATGTTGATTACATTAATTGGATATTGATTAAATTAATTGGATATTGATTAAATTAATTGGATATTGATTAAATTAATTGGATATTGATTAAGTTAATTGGATATTGATTAAATTAATTGGATATTGATTAAATTAATTGCCGCACATCAAAATGTATTTATTTAATCACACAAACATTTTTATGGACTGAGATAGTCCATTTGTTTTCTATTGTCGCGCTGGAATGCAATCGACAAATTTATCGGCATGTTTATAGATATTTCCCACAGAGAGATTTGGCTAAGTTGTGGTATTTACTACGCATGTGGCAGTACACTGTATTGATTGCTGTATGCGTACGTTTGAAGTGAAACAGGGATACAGTAGTATACTTATTCTTAGATGTGCTATGATTTTAAACTTACCACAATACGAAGCAAAAGAACGATCAGTGACGAACGAAGCGCTTTCCCAGAATAGAATAATGTGGTCAGGGTTAAGCACATGAAATATTACTGGAAATATTATTAGGTGTGGTGATACTCTGTTAGTTTCTATCGAAAGCATAAAGTTCAGATTCTCAGTCAAAATGTTCAGAATGAGGTGTTCTGCGGTAAATCGTTTGAATAAGGTAAAATAAATAAATTCTGGCGCCTCAGTCCAGTAAGGAAGCTTGCTAAGACACTAATTGCTATCCACACTAATTGTCAGCACCACTTCCAGTATCAAGTTGGTCTCCCGTCCAAATCACTGCTGCGTCTGTTGTTAATGATTAGGATAATTAAGGACGAAGTGATAAAGGAGAAGAAGCTTGCCGGTCTGGTTTATTCGCCAACCTTGGAATGGCGCTGACAAAACACTTTTAAATTATCATCAACTCTGCATTCGGTTTTTCCTTGTATGTCGCCGCGCTTCATTAATAATCTGTGCAATAAGAACTGAAAGTATATTCCCAGAAATCGTATAAAATTGTATATTCAAATACATAAGGAGGAAGTTATGTGATGCATTTCAACTTCCACAATTATGTATTCAATGAGGTGATGAACGATTTGTTCTGAGTCATACATTTTAGGAACGAATCGAAATAAAATAAAATTTTGTCTCGTGTATCATGTAAAAGTCAATGTAGGTGAATTTTCGACACTATATTGCTAGGTCGAGTTCAGTCGCTGTCTCGAGAATTCTAGCGGTCGGCTGCTCTGTCGGTAGTTTTCCACGGTTTCTTGGCTCAATACCAGGCGAATACCGGGGCCGTACCCCAACAAACGGGCCATGGACCGTTGGCGATATTTTCGTTCTCTTCCTTGTCCCCTTCTCAACCCTTACTTACACCCCCTTAAGTTCAATACATTACCACACGCGCCGAGAGACCAGTCGGGAGCTAAGAGCTTGTTTAAGACTGAGGCAGTGCCTCACTGGTGGAGATACCTGAAGAGAGAAATATCCCTCTAGCTGACATGTAGATCAGCGCCGGATCTCAACGGAAAAAGAATCACCGCCTCCTCTCGGGTTAAGACATTCACTAGACTAACGAGACTAATGACCTCAACAGTTGGCGAGCTAGGAAACATCAAAGAGCTAACCACTCATTTTCAAGAAAACATCGCACCAATATATATACGGGTTACCATCCTTCTGGGCAGCAAAAGCATCCACCATGCGACAAGAGCGTTATTCAA
Source organism: Gryllus bimaculatus (assembly GCA_017312745.1). Classification (NCBI taxonomy): domain Eukaryota; kingdom Metazoa; phylum Arthropoda; class Insecta; order Orthoptera; family Gryllidae; genus Gryllus; species Gryllus bimaculatus. Next base: position 1,189,177 of record BOPP01000219.1, read on the forward strand.
CAGGTTCCTCCCTATGACGTGAAATGGTCGTTTTCGCGGCGAAGCAGGGGGCTGCCGTTGGGAGAAGTTCGCAACGCTCCGCACGTAGACGGTGACTCTCCCGCTAACGACCCGCCCGGCCGCTCCGCGAACGTGGGGGAAGCTGGGGATCGGGCCGCGGATTGTAATTTTCTACGCAAATCCGTTGACACGGCCGGGGGCGGCGGTCCTCACCCTGTGCTACGCCGCGCCCGCCGACGCCGAGACGCCGACGCCGAGACGCCGACGCCGAGACGCCGACGCCGAGACGCCGACGCCCCTGTGTCGCGACGGGCAGCAGGGTGGGCGGTGCCGCTCGCCGATCTGTCAAGTCCGTCTCGTAAAGACACAGTGCCAAAACACGCCAACGCGCAAGGGGGAGGGGAGGAGGAGTTTGTTCGAGAAGCACTCGAAGCAAGGGTGGAAGAAGGGAAAGTCGACCGTGAAGTAAGAGGCGCGTTTTGAAAAGAGAATTCTTTGAGGTTGGTAAGTGTAAGTAAGGGATTTACGCAAGACTGTTTTGTATGGGATCAGAAAGACGTGCCCAGTACAAGCCGCAATTGAAAGAAATAATAGAAATAATAGTTGAGTGGAAGAGGGTAAATATAAGAGTTAAACCTGTTTACACTTTCTAAAATAAAGTTATGAGAGGGATTGACGGCTGATAAACGCTTCCACAAATCATCCAAACTAGGTAGAGTCGACTGAAAATGTGAGTTACATAAATAACATTTTGGCATGCCAACGATAATTAACAATGTAATTATTAGATAATCGTAGTTAACCGTTTAATATCGCAATGTTTACCTCGACCAATCAAATCATAATCATGTTTCAGACACTGAAGTTATTAATGTATCAATTTTTATAATGATCGTTTTATGTCATTCAGTAACTTTATGTTATTTTTAATTTGCGTCATTTAATGTATTTTGTTGGAAGGTAAGTAATTAAAAATTCCTCACCGGGAAAAATCTTGGACTTCAGAACTAAATATTTCCTGAAGGCTCTCTATACATCTATTTTTCTGTTACACTTTTCGCAGCCTGACATCCACTAATGAACAGCTATAACAAATGAGTAAAGTTCCCGTGCTTAATTTTGTACATCATTTGAAACGAAACGAGAGATATACCCAAATGTGATTTTATTTCGAAAATATAAAACATATTATAAACTATATACTAGAAATTTATAGTTTAAGAAAATTCATTCGGAAAATTATCAATAATTTTTAGTGACATTAAAAAAAAGATTTCTAAAATACAAAACCCCACAGATAATTACTTATCAATTTTGTTACATTAAAAAATTCATTAACGCAGACACTCAGCCACGTTTAAGAAAAGTAGAAATATATAAAGTTCAGATGCATAGCAACTACATAATAACACGTTTACTTAGAACAACTACGAACAACATTTAAAATAACTACTATGCTTTGAACACAAACCTTTAAAAATTAAAAAAAATCATAAAATTCCAAATATATTTCAACTAGAGTATAGACAATATTATACATTATATTACTATTGTCTAAACTAGATGTAAAATTATTGAAGGTTTGTATTGTATGGAGATGATCAATGATTAAAATTCCGTCTGTATCAACTACATTCCCGTCACATCGAGGAAAAAGCGAAAATAAATACGACTCGTTATTGTGCAGGAGGAAAATTAAGAGGTTGTTATCACATCTCTAAGGCCTGATCCGCCATAAAAATAAACTTTTAAACGTGAGGAGGAAAATAGAAGAACTGTGTTATGCCATTTGCTTTTTTATCACAGAAAATAGAAATAGTCTCAGTGAACATTCATCAAACTCATGCACGAATGAGCATTATGATATAAACAGCAAGGTTAATGCTGCATTCCCACCGGTCCGAAAGAAGAATGTAATAATTGAACTAGTATTTTGACGCTGTATCAGAACTATGTTGTCTGATAAGAAAGGAAAAAAGTACGGTGAGTTAATCCAGTCCAATAAAATCCAGTCAGCATTAGTTAAAATACTAAGATTGACATAAGATTCGTGTGATTTCGCGTCACACATTGACTGTGTGATTGAGTATGAAAGGTGATCGAAATTTGTATATTTTATTACTTCAAGTTTATTACATTTCAAGCGTGGAACCCAAAGTATGAGTAATTGGGAATATGTGCAGCAAAAGGAGCACCCCCAATAAAACAAGGTAGCTCTATTCTACTGACATTTTAAAATTTGTAATTATTAGTATAATTCCACAAGTTCTAATTCCATCATTAAAACTCATCAATCACTACATCAACTATCAATGATCATCCTTTCATAATTTTTACAGTTTATTTAAAAAACACATTTACGAAACAACTAATGGCTGTTTTTCTTCCAAAGCTGATGCCTGAAAAAGCATGCAGTCAAGTACACACAGCAAAGACCGTTTATCGTCGGATTTATGATGAGAAGTTCGATTTATAACGCAAGGTGCTACATGTATCTTGCTGATTACGTAAAAAAACGCCTGGCTGGCGCTAGACGCTGCGAGGAGGCGTCCCGCCCAGAATTAAGGCTGGAACTCGACTCTCAGTCGCGACAACTGGATCTTTCTCCCACGGTTGCCCTGCACACGCGCGCGCCGCGCCGGGCGCCAGCCGCTCGGGGGAGGGCGGTCGACCTGCGAGTGTCATGTTTCCTTTTAATCGCGGCGTGGCAGTTAATTCGGTGTCTCATAGGCCTATTAGGTGATTACAAGGGCTGATCTACGGTACAAGATTACGACGGCAATGAATATGCAGGACCCGTCCGTCACATGACCCTATTATCGCGACTGGAAAGCCTTGGATGAGCGGTCCCAAATCGCGAACTCGCTCCCACATCTGGGAAAACGCCCGGCGCCGCGCCCCGCGTCCGACGCTCTATAAACAAAAATATTCCTAATGGCTCGGCAGTCGGCAGGCGAGACATTGAGCTCGAAGCAGGTTCGGTGAATGGCTAACAAGCTGCTGATTAACGTGGGAAACAACATCGTTCGCGACATAAAATCCGAAATTCAACTCCGCTGATGATTCTTTATTGTGTAATATTTACAGAAATAAAAATAATGTAGAATTTTTTAAGAAATATCAAGAAAAATAAAAAGAATGTATAAGTCGATCTAAATGAAATATAAATCAATGCCATACACAACTAAATGTAAATAGGTCTTTACCTGTTTTGAGTTTTTCACTAAAATATAAAATCAAATATTTTGAACGCCCTGAGAGATGAACTCAGCCAAAGCTCGCAGTTTAGCGGCTGTCGTGCACTCAGATCTTTCATGCGAACTCAACGGCCTACCCTCCAATGCGGCTCTGTTGGAGGGAATCATCCTTGGCAAGGTAGGGTGTTCGGGTCGAGCTGCTTAAAAGACGATAGTGATAAATACGTATCCAGGCAACTTCTTGGAATCCGAGGGCGGAGCAAAAATAAATTATTGGTCAATACCAGCATACCTCAAATTGTATTGTACAGAATAAGTATTTTCAAAAGGAGAATTACAATCGCGAATTCTATTCTAAGCAGAAAAAATATGTTATTGTTATTGTTATTATTATTATTATTATCATTAAACCTAAAGTTTTACGATAAATCATTGAGAAACCTGCTCATAATAAATCAATTCAAAGAGAAACTGCTCTCAAGGTACTATTAGTCACAAGTCTTACAATGAAATATTACAGTTTTTAGTAAATTGCTGGCAAAAGAATTCACAAAAATTTATAGAATATGAAAAGAGAAATTTAGAAACATTATTTATCATCAAAACGAATCTGGTAGTCGCAATAAGTACGAGTAGTATTTCATTTCTTAATTTTTTCCTAAATGACAAAAACAGTTAAAACCTGTGTGCGTGACGATGAGAAAGCCAGCCCTAAGGTTACGAAAACCAGTAAATAGTGTAGGGATCTCATGGTGCTAACCATACGAACCGCCTTATCCCATGGCCGAGAGGTTGGGCCACAGCTGTTCGGCTAAGGCCCGTCCCTGTCTGACTGACTGTCCCTGTCTGTCTGTCTGACTGTCCCTGTCTGTCTGTCTGACTGGCTGTCCCTGTCTGTCTGTCTGACTGACTGTCCCTGTCTGTCTGTCTGACTGACTGTCCCTGTCTGTCTGTCTGTCTGACTGACTGGCCCTGTCTGTCTGTCTAACTGACTGTCCCTGTCTGTCTGTCTGTCTGACTGTCTGTCTGTCTGACTGATAGTCCCTGTCTCGGACTGTCCCTGTCTGTCTGTTCCTGCGTCTCTCTCTCTCTCTCTCTCTCTCTCTCTCTCTCTCTCTCTCTCTGTGTCGCTGTTTGTCTCGGTCTATGTCTCTCGCTGTCAGTGTCTCACGCTTGTTTTTCTCTGTCTCTCTATGTCTCCCTGTTTCAGCGTGTCTCTCTTTGTATCTCTGTCTACCTGACACACTCTCTCTTTCTCGCTCTCACGCGCCGCCTGTCCCATTCTCCTCGGCCTCGACCTGCGTCACACGACAACGCCCAGCACCAATGTAGCCCGAATGGAGCTGTTCGAATGGAAATTGAATTAAAATTATGCACAATCTTGTGCTGCAGCACCATTTAGTAGAGTTACTACACAATTAACAGCACAAAAAACCTTCTACGTGAAAAAACACGAATAGATGTTCCATCTTTCATGAAGATCGGGCATACGGTTATCGCACCATTGCTGGCCTCTGACGGAATATATTAGGAACCTGTCTCTTAGCGACATGCGACAAACAAGGTTATGGTGCATCTACAAGCATATTATTTAAATTATTTAATTTTCGCATTTGTGTTCCGCATTTAATCTTCACCAAACTTTACAAAGACACTGCGTTAAATCCTGAAGAAGAGCCTGTAAATATTTCGAGTCTATTCTTACATGCCTATTTGTGAAATCGATGTCGATTACATGTCGTGGAATTCACTTTTATTAGTATAGATTTGCAAAGGCAAACGAGCTTCAGATTTTAGCTATTATTGCCGTACGCGAGGAACTTAGGAATCGACTTACTCCCACGAGAACATGGTGAACTATTATTTGAATATCGATATTCCTTATTGATCTCAAGAAATCTTTCACAGATAGTGAAGCTACATTTATGTTTTGAATCATGGCAAGAGCCCATCTCAGCATTTACTAATAGGATAAGCAAAACTGGCCGAAAAATGTAATCTACATGGGAGTCATTCACCCAGAAGCTGAAGACAATTACTCGATACAGGCATATTTATCCTTTTATAATAATAATACAGTTCAAATGGTAACTAATAAGTTAAATTATTTTTTTAAATTAATATTATTTTCCACTTTGATTCTCAGTATAGTCTCTAAATGTATAGAAACAGTTACGCACCACAAAAGATTTTACTTGGCACTCAATCTTTTGAATCGATTTTAAGAGTTTAATGTCATCTGGCACTAAGTAGTACATACATTGTATGTGAATTTTTGGTAGTGAGATTTTGATACTGACATCTAATTAAAATGTCATAGTCATAGGTATCGACATATTTATTAGCTGTACAAATATTGCAACCCTTAAGTAAGTCATTTTTGACAAATAACTAATTCGTAAATAAAGATACAAAGCAATGGTGAGGCTCAATGATAGAGTCTTTCAAAAATTACGTGGGTAATATTTTATAATTATTTGTATAATTCTTTTCTGAAATCTAAAAGACTGCGTGCTATATGAGGTGTTTCGCAGAATAGTATGCTATATCTCACGCGGGAATGAACATTCGCAAAATGTACACAACGAGGAATATGAAGCCTGACTAAATCTGAAAGAATTGTGAAATCGTAGCTTAAATAACTTATTTTTGTGTTCGATTAATTTAAATTGACATTCAATTTGAGGTTTGACTGAAGTGAGAGACCCGAAGCGAACAGTTTGAAAGGTAACTAAATTTGCAAGAATTCTCAACTCGTAGCATAATGAACTTAATTTTATATTCGATTAATTTAAATTGACGTTTCATTTTACAGAGATGTGAAGCCGTAATATTTGATACTCTTAATATCAATCAATTGCATATAGTTAATTTTCAATGGAATGTAGATTTGCGCGTTTAAAATGGAACACTAATTATGAAAATGAAGTTTGGTGGCATTCATTATTGAAGAGTAGCGTTGTTGCAAGTCCTCTAACATGTCCCAAGGTTCTGTTAGAGTTTGGTGAATATTTTTAAATACAACTAAAAGCTTACAGTTGGATGGATCTTTGAAGGAATGGAATTTGCATTGCATGAGGTATTTGATAATGTCTGCAAATCTGTTAGATTTTTGGTATTGAACTTCATTTTTTAATTTGTAAAATCTATAATGAAATTGTTAATTACTTTTTTTTGAGTTGTGTGATGAATTCGCACATTGCATTTAATATGTCGGCCAGAAACACTAGTGGAATGTTGGCTGATGGCAACGAGTGCTCGTGAGTGGCGTCGTTCAAATATTCAAACATTTTGCCTTAGAGGTTGCTTGAGTGCGCCTTTTACAATGGACGTTTCGGAATCAATGACTGACCTTATTTTGGTGTTCGTGACTGATACTGAAGGATTAGTTTACGTTCTGGGAATTGGGAAGGCGGCCTCAGGACTGCCAACTAAGTGCGGCGGAGTCCCAAATGCAGGTGCATCGACTTTCTTCTATGGCTGGAATAGCCTGTCTCGTTAGGTTTACTACACTATTTTCAAAATGATTAACATCACCAATGTAGGCAGCGCTTTACTGAATGTCTGCCCTGTTGAAAAATTGTGAATGTCGCAATGGTATCGAGTAGGCTGCACACTGCGAAGCTCCGCAAGTGCGCTCTGATCGTCGACAAGAGGCGAAATGTGAAATTTTCAAAATAAAATTAAAAAAAAAAATTTTTGGTACAATATTGTTAGAACATTTACAGAAAGAATCGGATTTTCGCACTCCGTAATCTCCCAATACGCGTAAATATTATAATATTCAATTTTAGTTTCATTTGTAACATCAAAGAAAAATTTACAACAAATCCACGGGAGGCTGAAGACACTTTTATTAGTCAACTTGTTTTCGAACTTGCTATTACGTTTAATATCCGCCTAAATACAGCTAAAGGTTCACATGTACTGTACACTCTTCAAAACGCAAAACAATAAACTTAATACAAAACTGCTAAGGTAGCGCTTCTAAAAAAATGTTAACGTATTAATTTAATTGCCACCACACACTATCAGAACAATCACAGAATTTAATTGTCATTGTACACTACTACCCTTAATAATGTACCACAGCAAAAATGGGGGACCAGAATCTGTACAAAGTTTATTGCCCCGGTGTGAGCAAATGGGTGTACCAGGAGAGCCGAATAAAAGTCGAGGAATCTAAAACCTGGAACTCGCTAAATTGAAGTAGTAATGTAGCACAAAATTCTATAGATTACAAAAAGATTGAGTTTGGAGTATGCACACGTCTCCAAAAAAGTGAATAATATTTACTATATCTAATATTTGCTTACATTTTCTTAAAACATTTTATTTTTGCCAATATCGATGAAGCAAATACATTTCTAATGTATTTCCAGCATGCTTATTCCTCGTGGTCGGTGTAGAAAGTGTGGGGGACGAATGTTGATTTCTTCCAAATTCTTCCTCAAGAATGTATGACTTTTGGGGTAATGGTAGAATTTGCACGATACGAGAAAACATAGATACCAGCGCAAATTATGCATCTGGCTCCAATATTCCAATATTAACAGGGTCCAGCTACGTCTTAACTCTCCACCAAAACAACGTCAAGTTCAAATTTAATTGTTGAACTGTAAAAGTTTAATTCAGAAATTATCTGCATTTAGTTTTTAAACTCCCTATTTCCCTATTCGAACAATTCCATGAATGAATATCAGCAAAAAACTTCCCATTCCTTATTCTGGGGTCGAGAGACCTTTGTGCTAAACGGTTTGCACCCACTCGTTATCCAGCTCACACGGCTGTTGGGCCGGGGCGGGGGGTGGCGACTCGGGGCCGGTCGCCGCCGTGGGAGTTCCGCGAACGCCCGTCAACCGGCCGGCGACAGGGCGCCGCCAACCTTTGATAAGCGCCGCCATAATTCCGCGACGCGCAAAAAAAATGAAATAAAATAAAACAAGCACGCAGGGAGATGGGCTTCTTTGTAAGTGGACGATTACGCGATAATGGGCGTGTAAGAAGACACACCCGAACAGGGAGGCGCGAAATTCCCAGCGGGCGCCCAAAGCACCCGACAGCCGCCGCCGCCGCCACCGCCCCTCCGCAAGGTGCGCCGCACCCGCCTGACCTCTTTCGACAACACGCTTACGCCGGGCGGAGAATACGCGAAAATAAAACGAAATAACAACAATCATTAGCGCAAACGCGATTTAGTTATCGTCTGTTTATATAACACAATTCCGGCTTCATTATAAATTACAGACTTACATTTTCAGTTGTGCCTAAGTGGCTCATTATATAGACAAATGTAGTGTATCTAATTTTATGTACAAGCCATAAAGAGAGTTTCGGAAATTGGCGGGGCTGTTGACGGAACTCGTACCGACTGGTCCTCTTTTTTTGTGACAACCTGAGGCGACGGAGGCCGCTCCAGGCCCGGGTATTGGCACGCCCCTCCGGCCCCACCGACGTGACTCGGGCTGCCCCGTTCCCACTGCCGTGCGCCGCGTCGGACGGCAAGCAGGCGCTTCTTCGCAGGGGGAGCGACTTCGGGGAGTGCGGCGCGGTTTGGTGGAAATAGCGAGTGCGGTGATTATGGCACGTAGAAGAGAGTGATTTGATTAGTGCAAGATCACGGAAATAGTGAATAATAACCAAAATCGTATTGGTTTTTTTTCTGTTTAGTGTCAGTTCCAATCATTAGGAAAAATTAACGGCATTACAACTTAATTTCTTTCAACAAAAGTGATGATTAAGCATTCAATTCTTTCTCGACTCGAAAGAACGTGAAATGTTGAGGAGAAGAATGAATACAAGACCGACACCATTCTACATGATGGTCGTGACGTCGTTCCTTCGGCGTAAAAAGATCGAGTAAGGTGAGGAAACAATTAATACTTTTATTTTACGAGGCTGCGACAAGTTTCTCATGGGAATAGTTCGCAGAATTCTAGAATAGGGAAAATTAATTTCAATTAGCACGAGATAATTGACTTTTAATTAATTTGATTTTTTTAAACATATATTCTCAGGTTTATTGTTAACCGTTAATAATTAATATAAATTAATATAAATACACCATCAGGAAAACGTGAAAAGAACAGAAAAAATGCCTTTAGGGTTCGATATCAAAATTTACTAACGTGCTATATAACAAAAGTAGTGTTCGTATTATTCCTGTCTGAAAAAGAGAGTTATTTTTTAAGATTGGTACTATGGAATTTTTAAAAAAAATTTTTACGCATTCATTACTCATCTTTTGGAATTTTTTAAACCTGTGGAAATATCTCGGTTTTCTTTTTTACTTATTTAATTTTGGTTTTCAACTAGGAAGGTCATATAGCGACTACTGTAAGTAACATTGGGGGTGACGGTAACGGCATATGCACACATACAAACATCCATGCCCCAGGCGAGATTCGAACCCTCCACCATTCAGACACGAGGAAGCTACGGATCTTCAGCCTTAGCGACATGGGCAATCCAGGCGGGTAAAAAGGTCTAGATTGGTTAACGCATTCATTGTTTTGTGAGGACTGAACGCAACTCCTCAGGAATTATGAATAATCACATGATACAATGTAAGGTGGGTTCGGACAACGTAGATGCTTTCAAATTGGGAAAGGTTCGGATTATGCGAACAGCGTGGATGTTTTCAAATTGAGAATGTGAATCCTTGTTTTCCACACCCAACGATTTGAAAACGTCCACACCTAAATCTGGACATCTGAACCTACCTTGCGCTGTCGCAATCAACAGCGCTTTGGTTTTAGACACACATTCCAGAATATCGAAACATCAAAACGCATTTAGATAAAAAATTTAAACAAAGAATAAAAAGTGCAGGGGAGTGAAGATTTGAGCAACAGATAATTGACCAGAGGTTTTGATTCACAAACATCTTTCTACGCTAAAAGAGATTTCCGAAATATATCAAGCCATATTCTGAGAATATTTTCCCACAATACAAATAATAGTTTCCTAATACATATGAATAAAATCTAAATAGAAAATGCATGGACATGCACAAGAAGCATAAAACCAAATATGATGATGATGATGGGAAGGTAAAATTCTAAAGGTGTATGGCCAGAGAAATACTTGCTTCGGAATCCCCTAATTCTTGATTTGTGAAGCTTATTAAACGCATTTTCACCTAAAATTCCGTCTCAATTTCCGAAGTAGATAGGGTGCGTGCCAAATGCACGACGCTGTCGAAAGGATAACAGGCACAAATTCTGTTGTGAACATCGATTTCTTTCTCTTCAATGTCTGTGTATTAAATTCGGAAAATTGATAATAATTGATATAATGATTCGGAAAATTATAATCCTGCTGTGTTAATACAATAATTGTCAACGCAAACATTTATTTACAAAATAAACAACTTTAGAAATCAATAAAGTAATTCACCTTAAATTTAAGTTTAAACAATACAATTTGTAAAATAAATTACTTCCAGTAATATAACGAGAAAAAATGTTTTGGTTTCAATTTGCCAGAATGAGAATCATCGCTATAAACACTATAATTCTACAATTTTATTATATGTTTACTTGTCCTTCCAAAACGTATTGAGATCTCCCCAAAGATAGGAACATTCGGCAAAACTTTTTAACTTCTTTTGAGCTATAACTCCGCACAAACGTCAAAGTTAATGTTTATTAGTGAAGTTACAAAGAAAATAAAAATTGGTGCTGGTGCCGAGGAGATAAAAGCAGTTTTGGGTGGAAAACTGGACGAGATAGAAGTAGTTTTGTTTCCCACTAGTAATATATTGTTAGGTTTCATATGAAACTCATGATAGGATCTACCGAATTTGTACCCCCCCCCTATTTTCATCAGTTGTTATCTTCTCTATAATCCTCTCTAAGTAAAACAACACTAACACTATTTTCATTTCAAATATATTTATTATAAATTTTAGGTAAACCCTTTCACTCATTCACAGAAACACTACACCTACTTGAAGCTGAGGTATTCTTTAATACAGAAATCCCTCAACATTCGCGGGAGTTAGGTTTCCAAAAAGCATAGCGAATGTCAGATCCACGAATGTTCAGTTTATCTTTTAATGAAGAAAGGTGGGTTACGTTCCTCGATACCGAAAATCTGTTTAAAAAGAAAGAAAAAAATATCTGAAAAACAATTGCAGCAGAACTGAGTAAGCACTGCTACTAACATAATTCACAAGTAACAACCCAAAGAAAAGAAATAAAACAATATTTGAAGGTTTTTAAACTTGAAAGTAATTGGATACAGGATTTGGTATTTTTTTTTGTTTCTACGCCCTCTTGGTTCTAATATCTAAATATGGAAGAGTTGCTGTTTCTATTTCGCTCTTAAATGCCGAAGTTATATCCATGTTCGTATCGCGTTCGAATGCCCTTTCAACCAGAGCTTGTTAAAGTTACAGAACGCCCTCAACAGTTTCGACAATGAAGATGCTACAGAACGCAGTTTCGCATTCACCACTTTATCATTACGTTCAAGGAAGTTTCCTTCGCTGATGATTTCCCAAAGCCCCTCTTCAGTGAGATCATTATCAAGAGAGTTGCACACATCTTAAATGGCTTTTCTGTTCATGAGGCCAAAACCCTTACCTCCAATTTGACGCTACTTAATTGAATATGTCGAGGGATTACTATATTAGTAATCCGAATGTAAAAAGATCCCATGAAAACAATTAATATCTGTAAAATACAAAAGTAATCTTATCAAAATTTTCTTATGTAGCCAACACTAGAGTTACCTCTGTCTCTGAATATTTAACTCAAAATCGTCTGTGACAAGCTGACTGCCAGGCACACTGGACTCAGCAGCGTGAAATTTTGGACTAATAAAACGATAATACGCGTACAACGTACGTGCAGTTAGTACAGTACGGTTAACACTACACTAGACATTTTCTGCATATTAAGCACAGTGCACCCCCTTCGCGCGATCTGCGCAAGAAACCAACGGCCACCGGTCTGAAATTTACTAAGTGCCTTTTTGCGTCCCTCCATGATTACCGACGGTGCAGCCCTGTGAAATCGCAGCGATTCCTTCCGCTCGCGGCGGGCACGGCGTGCTGTGGCATGCCGTGCAAATCGTAAAGGCCCATTCACAATGCAAACAGAAACATAAGCATTGCGTTTACATAAAAGTTAGGACTACGTCCATAAGCGGACTCATTCACAATGCGGTCGCCCAAGCATAACACGTAAGACGATAACTTAAAAGCTTGCAAGCTTCAAGCTTCTGTGCTTATGCTTAAGTAAGACACAAGAAATGAACCAATCACAGAACGGTAACCCAAAATCGAGAATCGAAATTGGAGCGAAGTCGATAGAAGAACTAACGCCATATGGGCCATAGACACAGTCGATATGTGGAAATCGACTCTCACATCCAATCATTAGTAACAAGAATGTCTCACAGCCAATTGAAACTCTTTATTTTGCTTTCGTTTATTTTAGGTATTGTGAATACTTGAGTCTATCACTTATGTAAATGTTTATGTCTATGCGCTATGCTAATATTTACGATTGCATTGTAAATGGGCTTTAAGCGAGCACCTATATCGTCTCTTTTCCGGCCCAGTCTAGTGTAGTTCGAAACACGGTCCCCTTGCGAAGTGAACAGTTAAGTGCTGGAAAGTATGCTAAGAAAAAAATATTTAAAAATTCAGTTAGGCATGATTAGAAAAAAAACGACTTTACCTTCCGGTAATCAATCGGACTATAAATGCTATAGTCCCTTTTATTATCTTCAATTTCGTACTCACTTTTCTTGTTCTTTCATCAAAAGAAACTCGCAACCCACTGTAAGCGTTGACTGTTACAAGAAGTCGCCGAAAATATATATAATTCACGTTTTATGATTCCTATTTACCCGACATGTTTATTACTATCTTCTGCTCTGCTGCATGAAAAATGCAAGTGAAAAATTCGGCTTTTGTCGTGACGTCTTCGGACACCCCTGACACATCGCATCAGGTTGGGCGTGGTGATGCAGACGTGTGGTTTGCTACCTTCGGCCCGTTCGTGACCAGGCAACCCGAGCGAACAGACGGAAATAAAAACAAATGTGCGGCCCGCAAACCTTCACCACGGAACGAGTGCCACACACCAGAAGTGAGTTCTCCGAACACTTAACTATCAAATTAAGTGCATTTTTCTTAAATCGCTCTGACCACCTCTAATGAGGAACCTAGAAACAATTAATACAGATGGTGAATAAATATTAGAGAACACAATATATTTCATTCAATCCTTGTCCGTTTGAACACAATCACTAAGAATTCGAAAGAAAATTACACCGTGAATAAGCAAGTAAAACAAAAAAAACTGATTAATAATGTGATTAAACGTGATTAAATCTTGATAAAAATTTGAATTTACTCCTTTAAATGAGCTAAAAAAGTACATGCTGAAAGTATTTAAATTCTCCTCGTAAAATCAAATAAAATTATCATAATAACTTGTTCAAGAACTATCAGTTCCAAATTGTATTTATTGTCATTGTATTTGTACAAGTTAAATTATGTAATTCTTGGAACTTCTTTCTAGTTTTTTATAACTATATTTGGTTAATGACCACTTCAGAAAATATGTGGGTGATTCTCATGTTCTCTTGCTTTTACCAAGCCACCTTCCATTTATTTTTTCTTACACCTATATTCAAAGTCTAACACATTATTTAAGCATCAAACGGAGTACCATCTCGCAAAATCAGATTTACAAATTAACGTTGCGCTTTTTAGCTTACAAATAACAAAGATATTATTCTCTTCTCCTATACAAAACATGATGGTTTTTCTGGAAATGGGTGTTTAAGAGCTTAATATTGTATTAATATCTTATATCATAAAATTGAGATGAGATTTATTTCAGTGAACAGAAAATAATCAGATGTCATGTGAAAATAGTGAGTCACATTCTAACTCGCAAACTTCAAGCTGTAGAGGGAAGGTAGTTAATATTCATCCGTTTTCGGCAGAGTGGAGTAGGTTAAATGTGACGAGATATACGTCTCTTAATACGCCGACTCAACCTTTCCAGAAGCGGTTAAATGGCACTTCTTTCATTATAAAATGCCATCACAAAATAATGAGAGAAATGGGGTTTTCATCAGAGGAATGTTTTTTTTTTCTTTTTTTTCGTAATGGACATGGATATGACCGTGAATATTGATAAATACATTTAATTCTGCTAAGTCAAGAATTTCTCCAGCAATTAAAAGGAACAGAGATCTGAATGAAAAGCAAATGTAATCTAAAAGACATCTTCCTAGTTTCAGCCGATATCTTGTGGTAATTCATTATTACAGGTGATTGATGAGAAATAATTAGACCAACATGAATAAAGATCAAATAGTGTATATAACACATTATTTTAAACCAGGCTACTTTTACGTCCCATTGTATACATCATTGACCATGTAACCTGAATAACAATGTTGCTACTTAAATACCCCTGAGGATGTGGAAATTGACCCTGAAACTACTCTGGGTTAAAATAATTAGTTAATAATACACTATTTAAACTATATACATTAAGGTCTGATTACTTCTCATCATTCATTTGTAATAAAAGAAAAAAGTTTTCGGAATATCATATTTTATTAAATGAATTTACTTAATCATAATCGGAAACGAGGATCCAAAAAAGTAGATTTGAATTGCAAAAGTAGATTTGAATAAACTTGCATCACTTGCTGAAATGATCGGTAGATTTAAATATTTGGTAAAGTGTAGTCTGAGTGTGGGGGTCTAACAAACCAGATCATTATTCACCAAGACAGCTAATCAAAAACTATTCCCAAGTATTGTTCCATTAGACTTGCATCAGTTCACAGTTTTTACCGGTTGCGTAGAAAATGCATTCAAAAACGTTACGAACCAAACAAATCGCCGAGAACGCGCGTTATATTCCCAAAGGAAAACAATGCCCCCGCTAATGAATTGCGCGTAAAGGCGAATAACAGCGCTGTCAGATGGGCGAGAGAGGTGCGTTCATCACACACTTTACTGTATTGCAGCGTGCGCAGAATTTCCCCTCGTTAGGGAGGTTTTGCAGTAAACTATGCTCATGCAAATGCACTATTGAAGTGTAGTGTACTACGACTAGCAATGAGTAATATGCACGATGAAGAAAAATAAAATAAACACTCAACCCTTGAGTACATGTTTTATTTAGTTTGTACGAACGTATTCTTTGAGATTGCAAGGATTTTGTCGATGTATTTATGTATTCGTTTATAGATGAACAGCGTTGAAAACGACCTGAAGGCGGGGATCGTCTCTCGAGACTTAGAGGAACCAACTCCTCTCTTCCCGTATTATTTCTTAATTTATTTCTATTTGATCGATATTACAGTCTTTCAAGGGGTTTAATTGCATTTAATGACTAGTCAGTGACATTGTTGAATATGCCATCATTAGAAATAAGTGATTTGCAATTATAAATTGATTGATAATTAAATTTAATTCTTTTTAGACCGGAAAGAGGAAGAGAAATGATTATGTTGAGGAGCGGAAGGTGTTACAGTTGAACGAAGTTTGAATTTATCATAAGAAAATCTTGATTTTTTATGTGGGTAGACTACATTTTTAAAGCGTGGGTAGACTACATTAAATAAGGTGGTACATGTATGGCAGATAATGAAGTTGTAGTAAAATGCATAGTGGCCAATTGGCTAGTTTTTTCCTTGGGTGGTTCGACATGATTAATTGCCGATGAGAGATATGTCTTCTGGAAATTAAACACGAGACATTTTCAGAGTTGTTCTACAGAACGGTTTTTCGGATTATTTTAAATTTGCGTTTATATTAGCGCACTTATTTGCTCCTCGGATAATTCGATATCCGTAGTTATGATGGTACGGGTTATTGAAGAAATTAATCAACTGTGCAGACGACCACTCAATATGTCGAACTCTTAATGTGGGAAATAATTTGAAATATTTATCATTTTCTCTGGGTTCCCGATCTGCATTGACACTGGTCCCAAGTTACCTTGTCGATTACATATAATTTGAGCAGGGTCTCTGTAATTGAGTGAGCGGCCTCACCATCTCTCCTTTTCTGGAGCATGTCTGTGTCCTGGATCCTAATGCAACGACGAATGAGTGTTTAAATGTGTGACCCAGTGTCCACTTTGTCACCGATACCGAAAACTAGGTGACATTGCTTTAAACGAAGGAGGCAGCCGATGGTTACGATGAAATCACGGCACAAGAATTTTACCTTGCTCAGTAGAAAGTTTTTTTTTTCTCCTACAGTATAACTCACTAAAGGAATAAGTCTACAAAATTTAGGAACAGTCACCAAAGTAATACGTTTAAGAGACTTTTGATCCACGAAATAGTTGTAAACTTTATTTAAACTAGTATAATCGAAAATCATTAAAAATGCATTATATTTTGAAATTACTTCACAAGTTGCAAATAATGAAATTTACGGAAATCATTACAGAATTATCGAGAGTCTATTAAAATAAAATAAAAATGTGTATAAATTACACTATTTGGTTTATATTAATAAACCATAAAACTCAGTAAGTGTAAAAACATACATTTGCCGTTTCATAAAATGCTCTCAGCAATACATGTATGGCAGATCCCTTTTCTTAGATTAACTCATCCGTAATACTCCGAGTTACCGCACTACAACATACTACGCCTCCAGCTCTGGAACTTGCACATAGAAATTTTAAAACTTCCCATTTATTGACTACTGGCTACTAACTACTTTTCACCACTCCTCTTGCATTATTTAATATTCTTAATATCATAATTCTGACTTCAAATGTATTTTCATCTCGTACCTACACATCTGTCATTTGATCGTTTTCGCTTCGATATTACACTCCTCCTTCGTCATTCAATTTTCGTTGTCGCGTGTGGCTGTTCAAGTCTGCTTCTACAATTATTATCTCGTCTGTTCTCTAAATCACCATCACCCCTCTCATCTGGCTCCACCCCGCACTCCCATCCCCTTATCCCCATACCTATACTAATGGTTCTTCGTGTCCATTTCCTAATGAATTGGTCGTTTACAGTATTGATAATGTGCGTGGAACAGGCAAAGCATATTTTAAACAATAGAGGAGAAAATCGACTGGTTTAGGTACTAGCTTGTGCCACAACAGACAATTATTTTGCTGTCAATCGAGTTTTCAGTATCAAGGATCCACAATCAAAACATGGATTCCAATTACACAACATGTTAGAGGAAGTAAATTGGAAAAAGATTTATACACTTTTTCATTACTGGGGCCCAGCAATAAGAGTTTTTCTGTTGAAAATTCATCTGTCACTCAAATTTGTCCTGGCGCGGCTGCGCTTTGGCGCCAGCTCCTCTTTTCCTGTAGCGAGACCCCGCCTCCGCAATGCTTTACACTGGGATGAAATGGCGTGAAAAGCGCGCATTGGAAGAAAAGGCAAAATTCTTATTATGACAAGATGTCAATATTTAAGCTTGTTATAAGTTCGTTTGGTCGATGTTCTTGTAAGTCCTTTATAACAAATTGATGATTATTTGATTGCGAATTTTCTACGAAAAACTCACGCGAAGCACAGAATTCAAGTAAAAATAGTGTATTGATGTAACAATGCATCATTAGATATTACTTGAAAATACACGCTTCCTTAAAAGTTTCTTTCGTGGCTCGGAGTGCCATGATGCTATGTTTACGAACAAAAATGTTAACTGAAGTAGCTACATTTTAAGTTGAGACCGCTTGCAAACGTAAAAATTACAGCAATATGAAAACTATTTAAAATAGGAGAAAACTAATTAATTTACTTGCAGTGAATGAATATTACTGTGTCGGCCTAGATAGCCGAGGTCGCTAAGGTCATAGCTGCCTCAAGCCTAAAGGGACACAAGTTCGAATCCTGCCCGGAGCATGGATGTTTGTGTGTGTCCGTGTGCGAGTTACCCTACCGTCACTGTTACCCGAAAAATACAAAACCAATGCTACTTACAGTGTTCGCTGTATGACCTTAGTAGTTAAAAAGCGACTGTAAATAAGTGAAAAAAATCTTACCGTATTTCAACCAATTCTCTTAAATTCTTGTTACCGATTGCAATTCAATGCTGAAAAGTAATAAATAGAATGATTTCGATTTTCAGAAGCACAAATTTATAAATAAAGTAAGTCAGGAACTTGAATACAAATTGGGCAATAAGTTAAAAACATAATTATGGTATAGTTATCGAGAAACTTGCGTCCGTCCGTCCGTCCATCCATCCATCCATCCATCCATCACACGCGATTAGATCCCTTCCCATCAACCAATGGAGACGAATGCGGTGTCATTGGACGCGTCTTGGCAAGCAGTTTTTTTCCTTTTTTTCCGCCCAGAAAACTTACAAAAGTTCTCTAAAAACACGTGCTTTCCGTTTTTAAGCAAATAAATGTGTTATGGGTGGCGTACAGTACATGTAAAGGTAATCAATGGCTCAATTAATTCCTCTTGACAGAACAAATCGATTGCCGCAATTCTTCGCCGGTTCCCTCTACGATTCTGAGGAACAATTCTACAAAACACAAATAGATGATGATTTCAATGCTCCAACGAGTACATCCGTGAAGCGCTGTGAATTAGTGCTAACGTCTGTCATTTAAATGAATCGTTACGACTTCATTCGTCAAATGAACTATAATTAAGCCTAATTTTGTGATGAAATAAAAACATAACACGTTTTTAACCAATACTTTCTCTTGTAAATGTCTATGCCCCAAAATGGAGAAGCTGGGTAATTGTAATATGTTTAAAATTGATTTTTATTGTGAATTTGCGAATCACAATAATGCGTTTTGAGAAGTAAATACCCGCCCGAGGCGCCACGCTAGTAAATGGTATTCATTCTTCAGAAACTCCTCGCCGCCTTGCAAACAGCACAAAATTGATTATAATGACAGTAATTAAATATGGAAGTGGCGTTACCTAAAATTCGCATTTTTTAAAGTTGTTACTTCAGATTTTATATTAATTGTGTCCGCATCGACATTTCCTATCCACTATTTAAGAGAACTACGTGTGAAATCCAATGGGCCACCTATTTCTTTCGTTTACATTTTCCAACAGCCGGCGCCTTTCTAGTGACGCTTTACCATGACTTGTGAAGATAGTTATTTCGCCCAGCTGAAGGTTTCCTCTATTTGACGCACGGTTTTCTTTTCTTCAGTTTTTCAAAGGTTTACGAGGTGATGAAACAAATTCGTTTAAATCATTCCGATTTGCAACACGCGGTTGTTTCTGTTTCGATGTGTTTTATATCTTCTTCCGCTGAAACATTTCCGTTTTCAGATTGGACATTGTTTAAAATGAAAAATGATTCGTTGAAGTAAAACGGCGCGCGTATTAGGCCATGGCAGCCCATGCGCTGAGCTGCGCGTCACGCCGCGCGCCGCCACCGCCGCCGGCCGGCTCACGTGGCCCCCTCGCTTCCCCCCGCGTCACCGAGAAAACGCGCAAACCAGATTAAGAAACGGCGGCGGGCGGCGATTGGACGCACCTGCAAGTGGCGCGCCACGTCTGCACCAATGAGTTGCGAGCTCGCCGCCCTGCAATCGCTTAATTTGCCGGGGCGGCGCGGCGCGGCGCGGCGGCGGAGGGGGGCCGAGGGGGGCCGCAGGGGGGCGCGGCGGCAGTGGCAGCGCGAACCGCCAGCGACGGCGGCCGCAACGAGGGTGGCGAGCCCCCGTTGCATATTCATCGCGCTATTAGCGCAGTGCGCGACGAGGGCACGGCCTCCCCGGAATAAGAAGCCGCCGAGGCTCTGCCGGCGAAATGACTGGAATTTGCGAAACGGTTAGCTTTCTGGGTATCAATTTAAGGGGCAGGACCAAGAAGGGCTGCGCGAGCAAATAGCCTCCTCCCACCTCCTCCACGCTCCATTTTTAATGGTTTAATGAAATAATTGAAATACGTCTTCTGTCATGTCCTTCGCCAATTGGTCGCTAATAAAGGCAATAGACGGGCTTTGCGTGATGCTCTGTGAAGGAGAAGACACGCAATTGGCGAATTCGCCCACCTGTCAGCGGCGTGTGATTGGTTAATGGTGAATACTCGTGGGTGGTTATGCAAGACAGCACCGTGTAAGTTTCCAGAAATTCGTGAGTTCATGTTTTTTTTAAATTTTATTTTAGAAGAATAAAAATGGCAGTGTACTACCGCTGACGAAACTTGCTGACAACGCTTAGGTTATATAAATGTATTAAACCATGGACGTTTAAAAATATTCTAATAGTACTTTGTTGCTAAATGTAATGGAAATTAATTAATAAATATTTGTTTTGAAGATCATAAATTCTTTACCGATGTTTGATAATGACAATGTTTTATTATTTGACTTTTTAACTATCAAATCTCAAGAAATCCTTCTGATTAAAACTAAATAATAAATACAACGCAATAATTATTCACACAATGTATGAATAAGGGAATAATATCAATATTTTTCCTTTTGAAAGTATTCAGCGTCTATTTATGTTTCTTAGTACTTACAAGGTAAACAAGACAAGTGTCAAAAAATCTATTTATTCTACTATGGTATTCATTTTCACACATTTAATATTCTAGCAAGGGTGGATTAATACATTTAGACAGATTAAGTCCGCTGATCATGACCCCCTAAAATTTGTTTAAAAACGTTTTTATATTAGTTCATAAAATAGTTTAATGTTACTTTTTAAAATTTCAAAAGTTACAGTTTATTTTCATAATTAAATCGGATATTACAATCTTATTATGAGCTCAAAAATGTGGTCGTGTTGCGACCTCAAGACATTAATCAAGTTTTGCCCATAAAATTATTAGGCATACACTATGCAAGACACCTTCGCTACAGAAAAGCCATTTGATTCAAGTTAAACAGCTGAACTTTGTCTGCAAGAACAAAACAAAAACGTACGAAAAGCTCTCGGCCATTTTGCGCATCAGAAATCCCGCTTTATACAAAAGTGGATTGCACACTCGGCCATTGGAAACAACACGGTTTCGTAGCCGGTTCCGACGCCAATCGGCATTCGTTTGGGGGATCCCCCATTTCGGGGCAAGGACGCGCGTGAGCGACTCGTTACCGCGCGAACCTCGCGCGGGGAGAAAGGCGTTATCGCCAGCCCAGGGGCGGCGGCTGAACAGGTGAAGCCCGCGGAGCCGCCGCGCCGCGCCGCGCCGCGCCGCGCTTCGAGAAGAAAAGAAGGCGGCCGTGGCCCAAAACGACTGGCCGACCGGCACCGCCGCCCACGGGGGCCTGCGGCCCAGCGCCGCCCGGCGCGGCCGCGCGGTCGTTCGCGAAACAAACGCACGTATTGTTGTCACGGCAGCGAGAATGCCTTCACACGGGACGGTGGGAAAGTCACGTGTTTCGATTATAATGTTGACGAGGCGTCCTCTCATTTGTAGAACGTGACAAGAGTGCCATTACATGACGGCGGGAAAGTCAGGGGCTTTGATTTTAACGATGGCGAGACGTCTTCGTATTTGTTGAAAGGGAACTCCAGGAATTTGACTGAGAATAAAATAACTAACCCGAAGAAAAATACCTCGGGTAATGGTATCGCATGTAAAAGCAATTATTTAAAGGAAGTAATAGGGAAAATAATATAGAATCATTAAACAAATTATTTTACGTAAAGTATGAAGTGGATATTACTACTGTTATTATTTACTGTTCATAAAACAAAAATTATTATTATTAATATTATATTATTATATATTATATTATTATATATTATATTATTATATATTATATTGTTATGCCTAAATCGGTCGAAGCGAGTAATCCTTTACATTCTCATGGGAGTTTTACAAATATCTCCTGAAATAAATGGTTTGATTGTTTTCTTCAGGCATGAGGTGGAGTGAAATACATCTGTACTGACGAAATTGCATGAACGTTGTATTTATGTTCCTCATAACTATTAACACAGTCCATTGCATTTCATGGGAGCCCGTATTTTATGTTCCATATCTACAAATATAACCGAAAATATTCCTTCCGAACAGAAGCAAACCAGCATTTCTTTACTGTCTCCAATAGAATACAAGTCATTATATTTCATTTTCGATTAGAATGAAGCAAAGAGTTCAAAATCTTTATAACAGGGCAATTTCAAACCGTAATATTATATGTTACAGACGAAAATCCACATATAAGTAAAAATACAATGTATAACGTTGAGCAAAAGCAATTCGTTATTTTGACCTTAATTTTTAGTGGGAACGTGAAACGGAAAGCAAACAACACACATACTGACCTACAAACCGGCTGTGTGCAATATTGGTTTCTATTGCAAGAAATCTTTAAAGGAATGGGGCAAAAAGAAATGTAGCATACTGATCAAATATAGTACTGGCGAACTCATTTTGCACTCTCTCATTAACCAAAGTAAAATATGTATTTCCTTCAAGTGACAGATAAAAACTAATTTTAAAACCCATCATTTTACGTTTCAATGGTTACTGAGCAGGAAAATTGGAACCGCTCTCAAAACTGCATTTTCTTTCGAAAAAAAAAATTGTTCGCAATCCTTAAACGTAGGGTCCATCATCTGTAAATGCCACCTTTCGCAGGCCTAATGTCGCCGAGGCTAATAAGCAGGCTTCCTGGCCGCGTGCGCGCAATTACACGTTCGAACGTACAACGCGCTCGTCCTTTTATGCAACCACTGGCTAGCAGCTTGTTCGGGAGCAACGCATAGCAATTCGAAGGGCATTTAACTACGCCAAAGCGCAGCAAAACGCACTTAATGCGTCAGAGAAACACCCTGCGCGCATTGACGCGAGATCATCTTCTGAAGCAGTCTCGCCGCGAGATGTCTGCGCGAGTGGCAATGCGTGGGCTTTGGCGTCGATGAACACGCGTTGGCATTCGCGGAACACGCCGACCGTGCCGCCGTAACCGCAAACGCGCAGTTCCTGCCGGATATTTACGGCGTAATCTTCGTGTAGTCCGCATCAAACGTAAAGGGGAGCACAGAGTTCCATGCAGTCATTTCGTGGACTGAAACTATCACTGCCATCTTCTGCAATTCACGAGAAGCAAATACAACCGGTTGTGTTTGTTTTAAAAGGTAGGGCCCCCAAGCGTTTCTTCTTCATTAGAAGGAAAATGTGCAATTAAGGCGGTTATAGAAAGGAACGTGTTTCAGAAAAAGTTAAGTTAAAAAAAAGCAGTTTTCGAGATACAAATTAGTTTGTTCAGTAGTCGTAAAATCGGAGACTTGTAATTGAAAAAAAATAGTTTCATACATATCATAACCAATGAACGATTTATCAGTATGTAATAGCAAATTCATAGAAATGGTAGGTCATATATGAAAGAATATGTATATTACATATATGAAATTAACAAAAATTGATTTTATTAATACTTAATGTATAAGTGAATTTCTTTAACTGGTGTTGACTAATAGACAATTGCACTTGAAACTTTTGACCCGAGAAAAAGTGTGATTACTTTCATTAAATAAGATTATCTTACATTAAACTTGAAACAATAAGATGCCAACAGAAAAAATGGAGTGCGAGTTCAAATCAAAATATTTCTAAAGGAGTATTTGGATATAAAAATATAATTCAATTTAGCCCCATAATTTTCATACAGAATGCAAGCGAGTATAGCGTATGGTCAGTCACGCATACTCGACGATAAAAACGGGTCAATACCTGTCCGAGATTTCAACATGTTTGAGCGGAACGATTTTACAATGCAATAAAGTGCGTAGTTTCTTGCACTCAGATCCCGCCCCGTGCCGTATAAAGCGAACGCTCTTCTGCGAGCAAAATCACCGATGTAAACTGCCGCCCATAAAAAGATACGCCTTTGCCGGTAACGAAGCGCGCTCTTTGTTGTAAGTGTAAAAGGGCAGCGCACGGGATTAGGCCCGGACACCGAACATTCCTCTGGGCACGGGGGCGCGGTAGCGATGATAACACAAGAATAGCGTAGAGTCATGCAAAAGCAGAATGATGTTGCGGGATAAGGCCTAAAAAGTATACGTGGAAAGCAGAGACCTAGTACAAAGAGACAAAAACTGCAATAGTTGTTTTGATCCCATCTCCTACAGGCATCAGGGGAAATACAGCGGTTGATAGGGAAGCAATTAACTTGTCGAACACTTTCTCTCACGCTGACTTAAAACACGACCTTGTCAGAAGAAATACAAAATTTTGGAATTCTGAATCGTTTATATCACTGTCAAACACACTCTTCCATGTAAGAACTACAATTCTTGATTGTCATCCCCCTTGCATACGAAACAATTATAACTCGCTTAAAAATTGGCCACACAAAATTAACTCGGCAACATCCACTATCGAAGGAACATCTAGAATTACTTCAATATTGTATATCTGTATAAAAACATATTCTGATTAAGTGTCCCAGATATATCCAGTTGAGAAGCAAATACGAACTAACTAATGACCTTAAAACAGCCACAATACGGAAATAATTAAAATATTTAAATTTCTAGAAGAAATAAACAACTATAACTTTATTTAAATTTTAATTAAATGAAGTAACTTTTCAAGAGTAATTTAATAACTTATTGTAATGTCATTGTAATATAAGTGTATTATTACACTGTTGAATGCTATATAACATAGTATTATTGTGCAATTATTGTGGTTCCGAAATACCCTGTTTACGCGTCCTTCATAAATAAAGCGTAAGAGAAAAAATATAAATAGGAGAATATCAAAACGATAGAAAACATAATCACAAGATGATAAAGACGAAAGCTTGTATAGTAGTACCATATTCGAGGACGCCATGAGAAGAATCACTGGAAGTGCTGAAGTCGAACATGGCGACAAAAATGTAAGGAGATGTATCTGAAATGACACACTCCCTTTCAACATTACTGCTCCCCATTTCACTGCACGAGTTCAAGCAACCAGACACCTCTGGTTGAGTAGCACGTCACAATATAGTAGTACATTATAGATTTGGATAGGAGGCAAAAGTGTTTACTTCTCTCTTTCTTATTTTGTCGTCTTTGCTAAATTAAGAGAGGAAAAACGTTCATTAACTTCATTAGTAGGTTTGGATGCAAATGAAAATGAACGGTATTCTTTGAAAATTGCAGTCGATTGCCCAGTCATACAATTTCAGTCTTATAGTGTCAGTTTTTATTTTTTACGCGACATGTAGTATTTTTGAATGTTATTTGTGTATGTTTGTTTGTCTAATGTTTACATTCATTAAAAGTCATCAAGCCCAAGTATGCAAACAAACTCAACGATGGTTTGGAGTAATAAATCAATGACAAAATGAATTATTTTTCAATGCTTTATGAGCAAAAATAAATTCTAGCAAGATAATCACCATTTGGTATGAAGAACCACCCCTCACTGGCAATTACAGCAATCTTGGCACTTACAAAATTAAATATATAAAAATTGGTCTTTAATTTGATTTAATGAATTTTACCTCTTTTTAATAAAAAGATCTCGTCTTGTTTGGAACTTTGAGGAGTAACATCTTATCATTGTTTTAAGTTTCATGCTAAAAACAACTTAGTCTTGCGATAGACTAAAAAGGAAAACTTGCAGACCACTGCATCAGTTGTTGTGTGCCAGTTTCTTCAAGTTAAAAAATTGAAAAATATGAGTTGAAAGCTTCTTACTATCTTCAAACTTGCAGAATGTGCCTTATAGAGGTAAAGTTTAGAGCTATGATTATTCATTTATTTCCCTTATTGTATATTTAGAAAATAAGATGAAAACATTAATATTTGCTATTATATAACATATTCTTAACTTTGACCACTAATGGTACTTTTACCTACAGTGTGAATAAAAATATCAGAAAAATAGTTTCTTTTTATGGAGAAAGTTTTTAGACGTGGTTGGTGCTGATGTGCTGTGGCAACTAAGCCCAATTGAAAAGTGCCAACCAGGCCCAGAGCGGGATACGTATATTAAAAATGATCGTAGAGATGACAAGTAAATTTAAAATTAAAAAAAAACTGATACACGAAAATCAAGAGCTTTTTTGACGGTTTCAGCTGAAAAAAGAGAGAACATATTCGTTCCTTCCCAATATTACTGAGGAAAATCGATGAACAACGAAAGTATTTCATTCGAACCTCTAAAATATATTTATGATCACGGTGCACTGGTCATACAGACTCTTCTGTGAGAAGTTGATTAGGTGGGCAAGGACATGTGATACAAATGAGCTTATGGAAGCTACGTGGCCGATGTAGGAACCTGAGTATCCACCAAACCGTCTCCCTACTTCAAAAATTAAAAAAAGACTATGAGAGAACGAAAAATCCATCGACTTGAGAAAGAGCACTACTTCTAAACAGTGGTGCCGCTCATAACATAAGCTACATGTACGTGAACGGGGAGAAACCAGAACAGAATCCCATTGTCTAATGATCGAAGGAGAGAAATCCTACAGTGAAAGTAAGACGGAGTCCATAACTGGTACGATCGCCCATCTAAAGGGAGATAGAATAAGCTACGGGAACTAAGTCCTGTGTTCAGAAAAGATTAGTATTAATATGAAATCAGTACTTCATGCATAGCACTTAAAGTGCCTATTAAATTATATTTACAGAAATCTTTCCATATTATAATTGTTCGCCAACTGGCTTATAAATGTGTTGGATTGAAAAATATTGCATTAGGGCCTGTATATCTTAAAAAAGAACGAAGTAAGAAGAAAAATGAAGAGGTCTCAAAATATTCAAAACCTCTTTCGAAATTACGAAGGAAAAGTGAATAATGAATTTTTGAAAGTTGAAGATAAATATGTATAAAGTAAACTAAATTAAATATTCAATTTTTCCAATATTATAATACAACTATTTGAAAATATTAAGAAGAGAAAACCACTTAACAAGCTTCAAAATACAGGTTTCTTGAAAGGAGAAGTTTCTATCCACCTTTTGACATTCTCCCCGCTGTCGAAGCTCAGGCGTGAGAGGCGTTGGAGGCAATAGCGTTAACAACTGCGGCTGGTTCGCGGAGGCTTCGGCCCCCACAAATAACTCGCATAAGCGTTTTTATGGGCACCGATAACTCGCACTGCGCAGGGGCAGCTGCGGCCGCCGCCGGGGGGGGGGCACCGGTGGAGGGCACGCCGCGTGTACCCCGAATAGCGCGCATTGCTCATGTTCGGAGGAGGCGATTTGGGAACAGGTCCGCGATTTTCTTGCGAGTCTGCGAGGAGAGGACAAGACGCGACGCGGCGCTGCCGGCAGAAGGAGCGAGCCGAAACGTCGCCGGCTTCTGCCTCCAGCGAAAGGGCGCGGGGGAGGCGCGGCGGGTCAGGCAGGCGGGCGGGCGGGCGGCGCGCTGGCGCGGCGAGCGGGCGCGTCGCGAAGCTGGCGGGTGGGCCGTTGGCACCGCCTGGGAACGTCCTCGAGGATGGGGCCGCGAGACGGAGGATTGATCGGGTGAACGGACGGTTAACTGGGCAGACGGGAGCCAACAGTGGACGAACAGGTTGAAGTTTGGTCCACTCTGATGGCCAGTCCATTTGTCGGGCAATCCGTCGATACAGCTGTCGATCAATCTGTCTGTCGGTCAGTAAGTCACAAAGCGAAAGTAAGAAAAGTTTAGACATATTGAAAGAAAGTAAACAAATTAAAAAAATTGGAAGAATGAGTCGAATGGAAAGTCACAAAAAGCAGAATATGGATAATAAGTTCATGACTGCATCTGCCATGAGACAAATATTAATGAAGAGTAATCCACTTACTTGATATGAACCTGTAAGGTTTGATTTTTTTCTTTCCACCAAGCAGAGGCAAAGTCGTTTTATTGCAACAGTTTTAGCCATTTTCTCTTGGAGAAACCTAAGGCATATAAGTAACAAACATGCGCTATAGAAGCATATAATTTCTCGTAATATTTGCAACGGATACGTAATATTGTAATATTACAACTTGCATCTTACTATTGCTTATATTTGCATTGAGTATTAATTATATTGCTTATTATGCACTTTAATATTTCAGTTATCGTGCGAGAATCACTCATCAAACAGCTTGTTTGAGTAACGTATTCTAGAATATACCAAAGTGTGATGTGTTTCAAGCATCTTGATGAAAACGGATTTGCATACGATAATTGAACGTAAGAACATAAATTTCAATACAATTAGTATAATTTTACGTAACCGTTTCAAATAATTTTGAGAAAGTCTATACCAAGTAGTAGCATCACTTATTTATTCATAAAAAAATCTTGCAAAATACCCCCCATGTTTTGGAATGTTTTACCAAATAAATTTTCTCACCACGGCACGTTTCTTGTACTTTCCAAACTATTAGATTATTAGATTGGAAAAAATAAAAATACAAATAAAATAGAAATTTGGAAGAAGACGAACAAATGAAAGGGCACCCAGTGCACATGTTAGGGGAACATTATGTTATTTCTGTTGGAGAACAAGAGGAGTTAGTTAAAGCAATCGAATTTCCGTAAGAATACTCGTATAATCTGGAGAAAAAAATGAAATATGTTATGAAGGGACGACGTAGGCGACATTCTGAGAATAGGGTTTTCTTAAATACATCGTATTTTATTCGTTGAAACAAGAAGCGTATCGTAAAGCAAAGGAGAGATTTTCTAGTGCGCTCCGCAGCGGACGAGGACCCATTAAGAGAGACAAGGCAGACAAATGCTGAAAGGTCTATCAAGGAGGCGTCGAGCAGGCCGTCAGCGGGGCCGACGGGCGGGCAGACGTCCAGCCCAGAGTGGAGGTGGTCGCGCAGTGAATGGCAGGTGTCAGATTGACGGGGCTGCGTTGGGATATATTATAGGCAGAAATGAATGATGTATTAAGTGATAGAACAGCAACAAAATACATGTCAGCACTACTGAATCAAATACAATTTATATTCAAAATTATAAATAAAAAAAACTCACTCATCCATCTACGAATTGACTTTCTGACTCAAACACAAACACGGACACTTAAACATCTCTCCTCTATCGAAATGCTCAACTCCATATTCCTTCACGGGAATAAATTTCATATTGTTACATTTATTTGTTTAGAATAATTCATTCGTAGGATTAATCTTTTGAAACAAAATATTAGTGTCGTAACCGTATGTGTTGAGACGAACATTTTTTTACATGACTTTGTATAATTACCATTTCTTAAGTATACAGAAGTAACAAGTTTTGTGTTTAGGATGTTAGTAACTACGAATAATAATTATAATATACTTTCAATTTATTTAACCTATTCCTGCGAAAAATAACCTGCTCAAGAAATGAGAAGGAAGTTGAATTAAGAAATAAGTCAATTAATTCTATTTTACGCAAATGTAAATTGCGAGTGGAAGAACTTATCTTTTATACGAGGCATCGGCGCTTTGTGGCAGGTGGAAATATCTTTTAGTGTCAGGTTCTGTGAATCTATTTTAAATATTTCATATAATTATCATTAAAGGAGAAGGTCATGTTTACTTGAATATATTATTAAGTTGAAAGGCATTTGTCATGAAAACATGACGTTTAATACGGATAATCAAATTATCGATTTTTCAATTTTGTAGATTTTTCTTACAGAATGGGAGGGGAATGAATTTCTTGATGTGTTAAGAAAGTTGAGTTTTTGAGGATCCATTGCATTCAATACTATGATAAGAAACACTGTATTCATTCCCTCTCTAGTTTGAAATTATGCTTAAGAGTATAAAATGGAGAGAAGAAATAATACGGTTCTAATACGTTTCAAGATGGCTATAATAATCTATGTGTACGGAGGAGCTAAAAATTTAGAGATCAAACCGAATGTTCCCCGAGCTATATGCAAAATTATGCCTAAACTGTTGAAATTTTAATCAACTTTGTTTGCCTCGTCAACCTATCAATGTATTTACAATTACATCAATAATATTTTTCAACTTTAATACTTTCCTTCTAACCAAATTCTGTTTTGTACTCCCACATACTCAACGTGTTTCAACTGCAGCTTAACTGTGTTTGCTTTTTGCTCTGCAGATCGTTCAGATCCACATCGATCTCGTGCGTCTCCAATTGAAGTACGAAGTTCGATCAGCGCTTTGTGCATCCACGGCATCCGAGAAGACTCTCCGCTCCGTTCGGGCGCCTCTCAGCCCCCGAGGTCCCCAACCCGCTGAGTGGCAGCCGAGCAGCCCGCCAGGCCGGGCGCACTGCGATGACGGCAGCTCCCTTTTTTCCGGGCATTCCGGGTATCCGTCCGCCGTCGCCAGCCGCCGCTGGAAAGGCACACCCTCTCGAAACGACATGCGCGTCGTCTCAAAACTATGTTTTAAACGACGTCCCCTTCCCTGTAATCGTAATTCTCGTTTGGTATCGTAAACTTGAAAACATGAGACGAACAAGAAGAAACTTGAACAAAACCCAAGATCGAAGCGATGCTCCAGACTTGTAAGGATATTGGCGGGAAATAAGAAAATACGAATGAACATTGAAAAGCGCTGACTTTCATTTTATTCTTCTTTTTCGAAGGAAACAAACGAGAAAAGGAGGCTGTGATGAAAGCATACATGGAATAGGCATTTCGATATTGAGATAAAATTTTAATTCCACATTCCTTGGAAAATTCCTCAAAATTAAGTTTCAACATTTTAGGTTAATTGGTTTTCATATTTAAACGTCCTCTAGAAAGTAGCGGCTTCGTTAATTATGTAAATTACAATTCAATTATAGTATACTTTAGACACTTCCTTCACCAGAACTCTTAAAGGGTTGCCATCTATATGTGCTGATTGGAAGCAATGAAATCATTATTAAAGTACGTTTTACTTCAAAAGTTGCATTTCTCTTCATTATTTTTGACCATTTGAACGTTTGTATTCACCTATATTGAAATTGCATACCTAATTAGGTACTCTCACCTTCATTAATAAGACTTACTTTTTCCAAACATAACTCCATTTCTTCTTCATTCATTCCTATCTTTCTCTGTTTATCTCTTGCTTTCTTTCTGTTTATTCCTTTCTTTTCAAAAAACAAGAAAAAGCTCACTAAGTTATGCTGTAGACTGATTAAAACGCCACATACATCGTTTGTACGCAGTGAAATTAATAAATTCTACTTGTTCCTCAACGATACCAATCACGATTCCGGAATGAGTTTTAGAGATCAGCCTCCAGTGAGTTTGAGGTGTAACCTAAGCATGACTTCCACTGCGTCTCAATTTATAACTGTCAAAATTCGCGTCGTCTGATAATCCGAATAACAGACACTTCTCCGCATTATTCAACGACATGTGCAGGACCTCATTGCAGTGCGAGGCTCGAAATACTTGGCGCTCTTGACGGGCGCGTTTAATCTCGGCAGGCGCGGTGTCAGAACTGAAGAAATGTGTGTGTGTGTGTGTGTGTGTGTGTGTGTGTGTGTGTGTGTGTGTGTGTGTGTGTGTGTCGGCCTCTCGCGCTTTCCTTGGCCAATGAGTTTTACGTCGCCGTGATGAAGAACCTCTTTAATAAAACCGTTCATTTTTCACCTCTACGTGCGCGCCCGGGGACGGCACCGCGCGACGCAAGTCGTGAATAAAGTTGCATCGCGAGCGAGTGACCTGCGAAGGTTAAAGCTGTTCCATAGTCCGTGAACGGGGACGTAAAGAAAATCGAAATACATCTCAGACTAGAGTTCACAACATGATGGGAATGCGAAGCTTGTCGGGAGCGGGAACGATGGTCAACACTTATCTTGGCGAAGGTACGGGAAGTCTCTCGACCAACGAACGTACAGAAAATGGCGGCGAAGTTGTCCAGCTGATCGAGCGCGCGACATTGGTCCGAAGCGGAGTTGACAGTGTAGTGCGTTATTGGGATTAGTGCGTAGATTTTCGAGGTTAAGGTATAACGCGGGTTTTTTTGTTCTTTTCAGTAATTACACTATGATCTACTATTAACATTAATACTTAGAATTAAAATCCCCCCTTTTTCTATGTTTTGTTAATTTACATTGGAGTTACTTGTTTATCGATATTTTATTAGTTATATTTTCCGTCAGTAGTTTTTTCATTTTTTTCATTTTTATGACTTTTTTCTAATTCTTTCTAGTCTTTCGTTTCAGTATTCATTATTCATAGCAGCACTCGCAAACAAACCAGGCAAATGACAAAGCACAGAGTGTACAAAGTTGCGTAGCTAGAAGTGCTTTGATTTCAGCAATTGTTTCTTGAATTTCTGCCGCTACGCTTCATAGCGCCATTCCTCTTCCCGTTGGCGTTTATTGCGAAGCGCACGTACCTCGCGTTCTCGTTGTCGCTTTCATGTTGCCGTTCCCGTTCGGTGCCCGTTCGAAGTAAAGCCAAGGGTCTTCTAGAGACATTATGAAGAGAAATGACTTCTCTCGTTTTAGTTACAATACTACATTAGTAATGTAGCATAATTAGTTACATTACTACGTTTATGACATCCCGATTATATTTAAAAAAAAAACTAGTGCGTGCTAAAACAGAGAGACACATTATTTGTAACACTGAAATTAATCAAATAACTATATATTGATTTTTTTTTATTATTTTGCGTAATCCGTCCTTTGAAACAGAGTGTCACTCTCCATTGAACGAACACAAATTGAGAGGTGGAGAGTGGCCGCAGCAACGCTTCCGGCACCTTCGGTCCCAAGGGGCGTGGCTAGGGGCGCCGTTCCTTTCCCTTCCGTTCGCCACGACCACCGTTCCGTTTCGCAGAGGGCGCTTGTCTTCCCCCGCCCGGTCCGCCCCCGCCCCCTTTGTGCTCATGCCCAAATTGTCCTCACCCACCTGGGCCGCCAAACCGGTTGTTTGCGGCGAACCTGTGTGAGCCGTTAATTAAAATAAAATAGGAACACCGGCGCCGCTGGAAGACGCCAGGGGAGGGGCGGGGACGGCGGCGCGGCGGCGGCGGCGCGGGTCCAGTGACGCAACGCTCGCTCTCGCAAGCCCTACAACGAGAGCGCCACGGACAGTTGAGGTCGATGTGCGGATGAGTTGGAGGCAGTTACATAAACGAAAAGGAGAAGGACCGGACCGGTCGGCAACGTTGTCAAAACCAATACGTGAATATTCGAACAGATACAGATACAAGTTTATCAGCGAGAAACAAGGCAATTGCAAAATAATGTTTTAAAATACATTTTTGAGACGTTATGATAACTGAAATATAATTTGTATTAGAGCAATGGCAGCAGTGTCAAAAAAGTCACGAACTAAACATTAAAAGAAGATACTAAAAAGAACATCTACGAAAAAGAACCCTTTGAATTACTCCAAATATTTACTGTACAATGTAAACCATCACAAACAAGTCGTGCAATTTTTTAATGCGAAATTCTCTAGAAAAAATGTGGAAATATGTTTCTTTACATTATAATAAATGAGTAGAAACGAATTTCTCGCATTCATTTTCGGAAATTGCACTAATTTAAAACTTTAACGAAATGCATTTTAAACCAGTTCCATTTAAAGAGCTTGATATTGTAAGATAATACTTCAAAATACTAGATGAAATAATTTGACAGAATTAAAAGTGTCGAGTCAAGCAAAAAAGAATAAACTCATGTATCCTCACATTATAAAAGCCATTCAGGGTTAAAAGATACCGAATACATCGACAACATTGTTATGCATTAGTACATTGAATAGCATCTAACTAATATTTTATATGCTACAAATTCCGAGTAGTGAATATTTGATTTGGAATGCGACAGTACGATGAAACAATCTACAAATTGTTTTCGAGAGGAAACAAGAACTCCACAGCAACTTTACAAAAAAAGGGATGTACGTCAAATCCGTATAATTTAACGGTTCTCAACTTCCAAAGCGTAAGGATTACTGATCGTTTCAAAACTGTACACTACAATGAAATTAACTCAATAATATTGGTGCTGACAGTGCTTATCAATTTCATACGTTCAGTTCCTTCCATGAATGCCCCAAAACGAGAGAGCTTCCTTTCGCCCAGAGAGCCGGCCGGGCGCCGTGACATGGCAGCGATGTACCGCGAAGATGTTCCCACGTGGCCAGCGGTTGCCCAAAGGCCAGGCCCCGCGCTGCTCGGGCTGCGCTTAATTGATTCAGTGGAGCGTGGAGGATGCCCGGCGATCGCTGGGGCGATTTGAGTTTCCACCCAAACGCGGCAGCGGTCGGAGCCCCCGCCACTGGCCAGCACCCGCTGCAGCTGCACGCTACAATAGGCGTTCAATCATATCCTGGCGTCGGCCCAGGCTTTTCCCGTTTCGTTTCGGTACACGCGCTCGGTTCGGCTGCTATCGCCACCCGCTTCCCCAAGACGGATTCTTTATACGAGCAGGTTTCTGTAACTCCATTGCAGGTCACCTACTTGTTGTAGGGACGAGGAAAGTTATTAAATAAACTCTTGAATTTACAATGTAAGATAAAGTAATTAACACGGTTTAGTACGTAATTTGAAGCGATAGTTTCAATTGCTTCTCAATGCACCGCACCAATTAAACTTTCCTCACCACTCGGAGAGCGTACCTAAGTACGTTTACATAAATCTGCTCACTTAGCGGCAGAGCAATTTCCATGCCAGTGGCAATCAACGAGGGGAAACAGCGCTGGACGCGCAAGAAATCTTCGAACGAGTCGGTAGCGATCTAATGAGCCGGCGTCAAGTTCTCACGGGCGGCAAGAGGCGACGGCCGCGGCGGGCGGGCCGGCGCTGGGAGCACGCCCAGGCGTTAAATACGGTCGTAAACGGCGAATTCGTAAGCGAGGGAGCGGCCACAATTAACAGCGTTTACCTTTAATTCGAGTCGGGGCCGGGTCGGGCCGGGCAGTGCGGTCGGATCTCACGGCGGCAGCGGGCGTGGCGCGCCAGCGGCCGGCGGGTGGACAGGCAGACGGACGGCACGGCGCCCAGCCGGCTCCAGGCTCCTCCGCGCACGGCGCCGCGCCGCGCCGCGCTGTCGTTCCTTTTGCAGCGGGGCCGGCGGCAGGGCGGCCCTGGAAGAGGAGAAGAGGCGAGACGAGAGTTAGGCCACTGGCAGGGAAAGACGGGCTCTCAGCAGCGCTGCATTTCGGGAGGCCGACCACAACAGACTCACACGCTGCTAACTTTGATTTTGGAGGCCAACACCTGTCACGTCGTTGATATCCTCAGCAGCGGAACAGCCAGTAGAAGAAGAGAACTGAAATGCGAATGAAAATTGTCATGTCCGTAGCAGAATCGATTAGCAATACCATGCATTATGAGAAATATAAACTTTTGCTATTAATTATACGGAAATAACTTCACTTAGGTGGCTTAATTAGTAAAGTATTGTACTCGTATTCAATAGCCATTAGATTAACACTAAGTATTTCAATGAAATCTTAGTTTGGTTTCTTTGGAATTGTTCTCCTATAAATATTTGCTAAGCAAAAAAGAAATAAAACAGCTCCACATCCGAAATAACTTAGAACTTAGATTTTTACTGTATCTTTTTGAACTAGTGGAAGAAAATCAATTCGTCCTCGTGACAGTATTCAAACACTTACTACTTTTTTAAATCAGAGATGTTGTCTGCATCAACATTTTTATTCAATAAATTGAACTTACTTCATCAGATTTTAACAATTTTGTATCAAATCTCACGAAGATGTCTCAGCCATCGAAATCTGCCAATATAAAGAATAAAAATGACGGCAAATTAAAAATTACTTTAGTTTTAAACTATTAAAACGGCAGCTCATAATTAATATTTACTACCTTGTTATTCTATATAATGTTATTGGTTGACCATTGCTATGTTTGTTTAAACAGTATCTTTATCAACACCAATTCTAGAATACACAAAGCTTTGAACGGACTAGACTATAGGACGATCAATAACAAGTTGAAAAGAACAATATAAGTATAAAAAGAATTTAAAATACTATTAGCTTTATATATTAAAAAAAATAATAATTCAGCCATTGAATGAACGTATAGTACCGAGTTATCGTTAATACGAATAATCAGTTTTCCTGAACTAACCGACCGCCACAATGACCTCTTCCCAGGACCAAAATGTATGAAGAAAGGAAAAAATTAGTAGAATAGATTCGAAACGAGTAGATTCAAAACGTCAACACCTCTTTAAGCCAGGAGGCGTCTGTCTAATTGCACGGAATAACGTGAAACCTGAAACGTAATGTAAGTATCTTAGCCTTTGAGATGGTGCAAATTAATTAACGAACTCAACCTCAATCGCTATTCCCACCGGTTTTCCGCCACAAAACGACTGATTAATTTCAGAGTGCAAGATCATGCTCGTGATTCTCTTTAATAAAGTCATTAATTTTACGTTAATATAAGTGTTTGGTCTTATATTTTTTATAGTAAATATCTAATAATTACACGCACTAACTAGTGATAGAGTAATAAATTCCGTTTATGTGTACTAGAACTATTAAGATTAAACATTTCTGTTCATCTTCACATGTTCCCAATCACTATCATGGATTTTATGTTCTGCTCTCGCAAACACATTATTATTTACATTACATAACATACGCGATTTTTAATAACAAACTTTAAATATTTTAAGATTGTTTACATATCTTGCTTACAAAACCGTCAACTATTTTCTTGATATGTTCTCCAGTTTCCAGCAAGTGTGTTTTTTTATAGCCAATCGAATCTTTCTGAATATTATCACCATGAAGAAACAAACATTTCATTTATCTCCATTGATGGATTTTAGAATTTCCTAGACAAGTAACCATAATATATTTATATGATGAATGCGTTAAAATCTGAAAGGCATTTGCAATATAATAAACACATTTTGTTTTTGTTTTTCGAATTCTCGCCTACCTCTGACTTCTCCCTAATGCTAATGTCCTTTCTGCAGCTTCTGCTCAGCAATTTGGATTTCATTTTCTGGATTAATAAAACAATAGAAGGACATCTAACTTAAAATAATACTTAAAAGGTCACCCTTAACGAAATAATCTGATACTTATGGACAATAATAATAATAATTACAAACACATTTTCTCATGGGCTTCATACTATCTTCCATCTCTAGTCCCAGAATATTTGCCCCTATTAATTTTGATTTTAAGTATTTAATGACCCATCTTAAACAATATATCCAAATAATGATTTGAATCAAGAATCCCATAACTACCTAAAAAGTAATTAAAATTTACGAGAAACGAAAAACGTGTAAATTTCCATTTACATAAAACGCCAAGAAGAGATGCCAGTGCTATGCGATTTATAAGATGCCATCGACAAAAAAACGTAATTGTGCAACTGTTGGATTGGAAATTACATCTCCATCAGGGACACATCAAACAGATTCAAGAAGAGTAAGGTAGAATTGTGTAGATTATGCTAAAAGAATTCAGCAGGCCCATTTGCAATCCGTTGCTCTCCAACACGTTACCTCTGTGTATAACCCGAAAATGTTAGATACTCTTAAAACTATATTTCCCCTCACAGGGGCTCCAGTCATTTTCTGCATTGTATTATAAAATGAAACATTTCTGGACCTACCTTCTAGTACTTTCTTTTTGCTTTGAACTGGTCCTGTACACAGGATTTGACACTTTTGTTATTAGTAACTAATGAAATTTGTTTTATTTGTAGATAAGTTTTCATTGTTATTCTGGAGGGTCCCGTTATTTTAAGAAGTCCATGTTCGTGAATACCAGCATGTAGCAAGTGAGACAGAATGCATTTCAACGAAACGCTTCAAATTGCTTTAACGCTTATGTTCTACTGTTTGTTCGTTTGTTTTCACATAATATTGCAATGAGTATATTTTTAGAAACTTATTTGAATATTGACATTAATAGAAATGCACAAACAGTAGCACAAATTATTATAAAAGGAAAATTAGAAATTGTTTACTGATAGCTTGGAGTGGTTGGTTTGATTCACTTCTTTCTTACCATAGAATTGAGCGCATGAGTGAAATAGTGAAAAAAAAATCCTTGTTTCAATGTCGTTACTAAAAGAATGGTAGAATCAAAACCATTAGATCACAAAAAGAGCGAAAAAGATTTTCACCAAAACTACAACAACAAAAATTCCAATATTTATCGATTACATAGAAAATCATCAGCTACTATTCATTTCACTCCAAGGCGGTTTACTGCCAGTAACAAGTATATATTTAATATTTACGATATTATCCATTTTCGAAGAAGGCGAATCCAAATTAAGGTTCTACTATTTGGCTAACAAAAATACATTAGGCAATAACAGTAATAAAATTACATTAAGCATGTAGGTATAATGCAAATTAAAATAGCTGGATTATAAATATGTACATAATCTTAATATCATAGGGAATGTTTGTGACCATCCATCACCATTTACCAATAAAAGTACATTCTTACAAAACTAGTGACAGCGCTTTTGGTGAGTCAAAAAGGACACCGAAGAATTTTTATTGTAGATTTCCCACTTTGGAGAATTAAAAACAATTTATTGTGTTGAAAAATCAGATATGGAGACAAATGTTAGAAATACGTTTATGGTAAGTCAATAAAATATGAAATGAGTTAAGAAATAATGTTTGAAATTAAGCAATGAACATTTTTAAAATCAAAAATAGTTAATAATAATTGATTGCTTTAACGCTTGGAAAAGCATAGTCATTCAGCAGTTACTTTTGAAATAATTCAAATTATAATTTTTGATTATATATGACAAAAAGTGTTGCGATTTGCATTATTTTCTTTTTTTCAGAAAAGTTGCACGAACCCATACGACTATGTTCTGAGGAATAATTGCATTAACGACTTTATTAATAATGTGTTATAATTCACACAAAGACTGAGTACTGTTTTTCACCTCAAGAAATATTCATCAATAAAATTTGGTGCATTATATATATTATATTCTCTCTCTCTCTCTCTCTCTCTCTCTCTCTATA
>BOPP01000219.1:1231403-1250701 GCA_017312745.1 Gryllus bimaculatus
CGGAGGCGTGCGTGGGTCGGAACGTGCGCCGTGACAGCGCCGTCGAGCCCGCCGCTTCCGACAGCCCCCACCGCTCCCAGACGCGAAGCCCCGTTACGCGGGAACGAGCGCGCGCTTTGATAAAAGTCGCCGTCAAATCCGCCCCGGCGCGGATTGTCCCGCCGCGCCGTTCGGGAATGTTGACCTTTGCATGCGATGCTTGATGTGCGCGCGCGGACGCAGGAAGGCGCGCGGGCGAGGAAGAAATTTATGCGGGTATTCGAAGCCGGAGACGCGCGGAATTCGCGACTTTCGCGGAATAAGGGGATGGAGGAAGGAAGTGTGTGTCCACGACGGCGTAACCGCGGACGAGAGAATAAAAAACAAACTCGCTCTTCCTTATTTCACAAACTCTCCCCGATTTGCAATAAAACCGGGAAGCCAACCGGGCGGTTTCAATTCAAAGCACAAGGATTGAAAGCTTACCTAAAATTAGAAACATTTTAAGTTCGAAGTTAGTCCGCATTGCACCATCCAAAGTCATGCAATATAATATTCTTTATTTTGAAAGTAGTAGCGATTCAAAATTTTACCTCAAATTGCATTGTTTATTTGTTGTTATTTTTTTTAAGAAATTAATAAATAACTGCTTTAGAATGTACACAGACTAACTACGATAGCTTATTCATTGTGAATATCAAAACTTCAAACAAGAAAACCAGCAGAAAACTTTAACTGTCCATGTGGTGTCCTGAGGCATGTAGTAGAAATCTTACGCGTAGTAGAAGAATTAATGAAGATTATTATTACAAATGACTTTGAAACAACTACTGAAAATGTATATTGTATTATCCTTGGTGAGTGGTTGTTTATTATTATAAATTATTGCGTAATGTGAACTGTTTCTATTTGAGAACGATTACCTCTGTAAGAGAGATGAATTTAATGGAAAAAGTCCTGAATCAAAATCATATAAATAATATGTTAACGCTATAACTGTGACAGATTGGAAATTTTCTTTGGGATGGGGGTTTTATTCTATCTATATTTATTCTAAATTCCTTACTTCATATACGTTTACTACTGCTTTCTTGAACTTTTGTGTATCATATATGTGTATATATTTTTTAATTATTTTAAAAGGTGATTGAAGTGCCAGAGCGGGAATATATAGAAACGCCTAACTAACATTGCGAAAACTGAATACTAGAGCAACATGGGGAACTTAAGTTTGATATTACCAGGTTAAAATATATCTGCAACAAAAATTGTAAACTTGATTGTACGTCATGTGTTTCAACTAAACACGCCAAAAAACAGTAGTATAGTGTAAAGTATCTTTACGCAAAATCCGCGCAACATAAGTCAGTTATCTAATACATGGTTATGATAATTAAATTCCCGAGCAATGCTGGATTATTTTAAATTATTGTAGTTTGCACGTATTTGTTACATTTGGGTGTAAATAATGGTAACTTACATATTCCGTTTTCCAGGGAAATGCAATGTTACTTAACGGTTTTAAACGAAACCAGCGACATAAGTCATAACGTATGAGTGAATTATCATTGCTCCGTGTCTGTTGTCCGTTTAGAAATTGACATTAATACAGACATACGTACATCTCACAACCAACAAATGCCAATTGTCAGGATTTAGTCCAAAAGTAAGATATTTTGATTTACATCCAATCGTATCGTTTCAATCAGTAACATTTAACTAATGGATAATCGATGATTAGTTTTCTCCTGAATAAAAATACTGAACGAGAGCTTAATGCAAAACTCCGAAACACAAATATTATAAATATTTCCAGTCTTAGCAAATTCCACTAATCCTGCAAATTCCAAATTTGACTTCTACAAAACAACCCAAATAATTAAGAAGACCATTAATAAAAAATGTATTGGAACTGTAATGTATTATTTATGAATTGACGTACAAATGTGAAGTCACCTGAAGCAACGATCCGCCATGTTGCTATGACCAAAACGTTTCTATGTGACCTCGAGTTGAGGTTCTTATTTGTCACAGTTTTTAATATTTAAATACTTTGATCAGACTAACAAGCTTTCGTAACAGTTTGTCATGGTTACTTGTGTGATGTATTTGTATACAAATTGTTCGGGGAAGGCGTGAATTACATTTCTCATGTAAATAGTTACTCTATGTGGTGTGGAGAACATTTGAAGATATCGGTTAATTTTCGTGATTTTTCTCTTCATGCCAAATAGGAGAGCACTGTGAATTAGTTGTGCAAAGATACAACTGGCAGCCTAGAACGGCATACAGCAAGTTATGCTAGGTTCATTTTCAAGAAGAGGATTTTGATAGAACATCTTTATGATACGTACGTTGGTGGAAACTCGCAGTTCAAACAATTTTAGCAGCTTTTCCACCACACGTAAGAGAAGTGAATGGTGGAGGAATAATTATTCTCTTACTAGTAATTACGGAACATGTAAGAAAAAAAACTTATAAAATGAAGTTTTGGCATGAATGTAAAACAAGTTAGAAATGAATTAATTATAGTAATTTCCAGCACAAGAGATTTAACTCCCTTTACTCTGGAGTGCTTCATTATTTTATACATTACTACAGTTTTCAAAATTCCATCATTTATTTAGATATAACTAGTCGTAGTCCTTATTTCTTGATTTGTTGTACATAAACCTTCGAACGTTCGTGAAGTCATTGTACAAACATGTCACACATTTCTGGCTAGGAAAGTATTCCTGTATTGCAGACGATGTTTTGAGCGATGACAATAACGCAGCAAAATGTTTAATTACTGAAAATCACTCTAAGAAACTGAGTAACACATTCAATTCAATGCAGAACTAGTGGGAATGTGAGGCATAGCAAAAATGTTTCTCCTATTAATGTTACTAGTTATTACTATAGAATCACTATTTTTTTAAGAGAGCACGAATTCATTTTAAAACTTCAAATTGAATGATCGATTGCATTGAGAAAAAAATCCTTGGCTTGAATGTTGGCTGTGTAGGGCAGGTTGGACTCATAAATTGAAATTTTGCAGTTTTCAAAATTTTAATTAAAATCTGAATTAGACATTTTTTTCTTTTCCGCGCCCTAAGAAAAAGTATTGTAATCATGCGCCGGAAAACGGCGAATTTTCGACACAAAAAACTCTTATTGCCGGACCCTGGTAACGAAAAGTAGATGCATCTAGTTGTTTAATATAGAAAAAAAATCCCCTAACACGTGGTGTAGCCAGAATACATGTTTTGTGCGACCTTCCTACCAAACAATCGATGGATGGCAAAACGTCTGTATGTCCCGCCGGTCAAAAGGCACAACGCTAGCGCATAAACTGTTTAACCGATTTTCGATATTTGAGAAGCTAATTATTGTGGAACATCGAGGTGTTGGCGATGATAAGATACAGCTGTTTGATTAAGATAAGCTGATGGAGCTGTAACTCATCGACCGAGAGGCAGTACTACCGATTGAGATGAATTTCGAAGCAGTTTTTTTATAAATTACTCCTCAATATGCCCGGTGAGGTATGTTACATACCATTTAATATCATCTTACCCTTAAAAAAAATTTACTGCTTATTGAATACAAGTACAACTATTATACGCCATTGGAAGTGTTATCTTACAACAAAAGGCAACTCAGGAGTGAACAGCCAGAATTTTCGTAATTATTTTCATATCAATACTTATATTCTTCTTACTGTATTGATATTATTAGTAAAGACACATAATTTTGAACATAATTTTGCACATAATTTTGATAACTCTGTGCTGGCAACAGTGCGTTGCTCGTTTCTTGGTTGAGTTGCACGCTTTCTAAT
This sequence comes from Gryllus bimaculatus, assembly GCA_017312745.1. Taxonomy (NCBI): domain Eukaryota; kingdom Metazoa; phylum Arthropoda; class Insecta; order Orthoptera; family Gryllidae; genus Gryllus; species Gryllus bimaculatus. Next base: position 1,235,206 of record BOPP01000219.1, read on the forward strand.
AATAGCTGAGGAGTTAGAAGCGCAATATTTCAATACTACGAAGCTGTTTCCAATAACGGAAGAAAGTATGTGCTGTTTTAGCACCACTAGTTATAAATACACTTTCTTCTATTCCATCAAAAAATTCAAAGAAAAAATTGCAGATATTTTCCACATACTTTTGAAAAATGTAACTGTGACTTTATGTATAATACTACCCAAAACTAAAACTATCTTAATTCAGGAACGGCAAAACTAAATATTACGAGTATAGGAGGACGGAGGAAGCGCGGAGTGAATGACTCCTTTGAACATTCTGTACAAATTAGACATCTTGTGGAGAACACCCGTATATTATGTAAATCTCCCCTACTCTAACTGATGAGGTTTACTTGGGATAACAAGCCCTAGTTGACGCCTGTGTGTGGGAGTCAATGTAAAAATACCGCCAGGTTGTCTGTCTATATCGATAAGGGCGTTTACTCCGTTAATTTTTGATTTCGTCTCGGCTTCGCAACCTTAGGAGAGGCATCACGTTTAACACTCCATTTTTAGTGGTATAATATTTGGTATATTTATTTTTTTTCTTTAATTGTTTTTATTTTGCCTCTTTATTCCTAATCATTTCTTTTTACTCTTTTACAGATACGAGCAGTCTCACCAGTATGAAATGAAGATCTGTGCTTTTGTGCAAGAGGTTTTGCTTAATGCCTTTTTGAGAGAGGCGTTTACTCGTAATATCAATCTGGGCGATATTCAGGTTTAGACTGTTCAAGCACGAGCTTTGAAACGGCGTCGTTCGCTTAGAGCGAATGTGATGCAGTGACAGAAAGAAGATGCGCACGCCGCGGAACCACGTGTGTGGTACGTATCGGATTTTTCCGTCTGGAGAGCGCACGGACCCGGTCGGTCGTGGGCGGCGCTGCGAGCTGCTAGGCCGTGCGGCGGGCGGGTCGGCATTTCGTTTCGCGCGTTCACCGCCGACTTATTCCCAATGCTCGGCCCGCGACCAGTTCCAGGACTGCCTGCACTCTTCACGCCCCTTCGGTTGCTCTTCGCCGCCGCTTAGTCGTGCGAGTGTCCCGTTACTGCCCTGCTGGCCGCACATGAGAAATTGTCGCGCCTTGATCTAGTCAGTCGCTGCAAGGGCGCTCCGCGGTGTCCCCTTCTCGTGAACTTGACTGGTCCTGCTGGAATGTCCTTTCGTTCGTCGCAGTCCCACGCATGTTCCTTTCATTCCATACCCTGGCCGCCGCTGCGCCCTTTCGCTTTATATTGCGGTGTTTTGCCATTGTTGCCTCCATCTTTTGTTGTCCGTTCCCTCCCTCACAAGATCCTCACGATTCTCTAAAATCTATTATCTCTCTCTCCACCCACAGATACCTGAGCACGGCACTGTAAAACGAGAAAGAGGTAATGGGATATACATCGGAACATCCAGTCCGTACGAATTCATTGCGGAAAACGCAGGTATGCGCGAACTGTGGTTTCTCTTTCAGAGATAAAAAACACAACGAGGGCACAAACGCTTTCACTAATCATTGGATGGTAGTGTATAAATCTATTAACGGTTAAGCACTATGGGCAAGGTTTTTCTCTCACTTCCTGCCAGTTACTTTAAAGTGGGATGCATTAATACTATTTCGAAATACTTATTGCATACTACAACGGCGAATTCCCGCCGCGGTTGAACTTAATTCGATGAAGGAAAAAACTCATTACACCTTTATCAGAGCTCAAGCAACCGTAATTTATGATCTAGTAAAATTCTTGCTCTATAATTGAATAGGTACTCCATGGAGAGGTAGATATTTCCGTATTGAATTTGAGAGTGACTTTCGTTCTTAATAGTGTAAGAAAAGAATCGAGGTGTTACAATATAATAACATTTCAGAAAAACTTAAATACAAAAAAGTTTAGTAAAGTGTTTAGCATTAGTATGGAAAGCAAAACTGCAATTAATCGACAAGCAAATAAATCTGCAGTATATTTCTTCAAAATTATAGGAAATAAATACAGTATATTTTGTTTATGATTGTCACATTTCTTTTAATTATAGCCTTTTTTGTTACTGTTTAATTTTTATTCAATGATAACTTTGATCACGCTACTAATCCCTCTCCCACTACTTTACTGATCGAAACATGTTCACGAGATTACCCTGAACATATATATAATTAATTGACACCTAGTGAGTAAAATAAAAACGTTCTAGTATTAAATGGTACCAAAGTTTAAGACAAATACTCAACGCATTAATATATTTCTAACATTTACCATTTAATGTGACTCCATATAAAAAATGTTGAGTCATAATATCCTGACAGAAATTATGTAAACGAGCGTGTGGTCAACTTTTAAGTAGAGTTCTTCCCGAGCATACTGACGTAAAAGATTGAACGCAGAATTCTAGCGAGAGGCGAAGTCATATTTAATGCTCAACCCCGATGGCAAGGTGAAGTAGAGAGTGAATCGCGACAAAGTATCCGAAATCACAGAAGCGGTCGTGGGACCGTTTTCCTCGCCAGAGAACGCCAGCGCAGTGCGCAGTTACCCACTCTATGCTCCGCCTTCCCGACAGGACTGGCTCCTCTCCGCTAAGTTCACCTTCGTTTTCTGTGACGGTCTTCTGCAGCTAGCGCTCGTCTTGCGTCGTTATTGCTGATCCTCGCTGACGCATTGATTATACTCTATTCAGAGTGAGTAATTACCTTTTACGTCTACTTCTGGTGGATCAATCACATAATCCTTGGCTTGATGCACACCCTGTTACTCATAAACATGCTACACCTGTGAGACCGTTTTATGGCTTGAGATCGGACCTTCTGCCTATCAAACCGCCGGAAGTTAGGACTAAATTATATTCACCTTATTCTCTTCGAACAAAGAACGAATACCGCATGTTCATAACGATTCAGTGAAGAAAGATGTGTAGTTCATAAACGTTTTATGGCAAGTATTCAATCGTAGCGACTGAGCTCATAGACCAAAAAAACGAAACGGAACGATCGAGACTGCTGGGATCGTCTCTGGAAAGCTAATATCCTCCGCTAGCTGTTTTTTGTGTAGATTTAAGAACACAGAAATTAGGTAGCCATTCATTTTATATTAGTCTCTGGAGGCGGCCTCGAAGTATCTATCCATTCTTCGCTTTCATTCATGTGGTTTATATGTAATAAAGCAAGCAACATCTGTAGTTACATTCTTGGTTCATGTGAGGGCCACACCATGTTTGTTGAGTCACAGCTGGACAGTGCCGTTGGATATATTTCACGCACCACTATTCCGATACCGACCGACACTGTCTTTGGTACCAATCCGGCCTGTGCTCGTCAGCTTCCTTGTCCAGACCATTCCAATACTTGCGCTTACTATGCACGATATCCGAACCTATGCGGATGGTCATTGTATAACTATGGAAAAATATACACCTCTGTGTGAACATTCTTGCAATGGAAAAAAACATGACAATCAAGCGACGAATTCACCAAATATCAGTTTTCAATAAATGATTTAAACAACTTCCCATGGTTATCTTTGACAAATATATGGAAATTACTCGTGCCCTACAAAGTCGTCGCCTACCATACTCTATTTTTAAGCAATGGAGCCCATTGTCCGTATCTGACGTAGTACATTCACTTTGTCAGTGCAACTCGGGTCACACATAACCCTACTCACACTCATTATCCACGTCTCACCACGCACACCCTCCGAACATCGGAACCATTATCCGCATGCAATAATCTTCGTCTCGAATTAACAGATTGACTTTTATCAGGAGCTACTCACGTAGAGGTAGCACAGCATATGTTATTGGGACAGAATAAACGCCAGGTGTAATCAATTTTGCTTGCCACTGATATGTTAGATCTAACGGCCTTAGCGCTAAACTCTCCACCCCGGCAGGTACCAAGATGGACAGAGAGACTCCGAAGGCCGGAGAACTTCCACCCAGATTCGACTTGTACGCATCAACACACTGTATCCGCAATTAACTTGCCATAATTCTACACGCCTCTATAGTTCTTCAAGGATTACAGATTCATTCGACCTCCCGGCTCACATGCATACGCTAATCCACCGCACATAAATCGAAAGGATACGGCCAATTATTAAAATTGTTCACGTTTCTGCTATTTCAAACTGCGAGATATATTTCTTTCGTAGGATAATTCATGATTACTTGCAGTTATTAGTCATTTTTCTCTCGATTAGGTCCGATAAAAAATTACACGTCTAATTCCGTAGTGGTGACGAACATAAACACTGTCCCTCTTCTTCCTTGTCCCTGGGATTCAATTGCGGGTGTTTCCAGTCAGACACTACTTTTGTTGTTTCTCTTTTCAGCTTGATACTGCGGTCAAGCTCGATGCATCAGTACCAATTGCCGAGCAAGTGTGAGCTCTATGCACAGTCGGTACATTATGCTTATTGCGATGGCCGTTCTACAAGAATCGAAATACCAAGAATGTCTGTCATATTTTGCTGCGCGTCTCCATCAATTGTTCAGAGATTACGTAGCTCAGTGACCTTCTCAAAGTTAGAGAACAATTAGGTTCTATATTATGATATCAGTATGTAATATCCACTTTGTTCTATCTTAACGCCAAGGAGAGTATCGGAGAAAAGACCCAGGAAGAAGGCAGAAAGAACCACAACCCAATATGAGAACATCCACTGAAATGATAGAAGACAACGGTATATAAATCCCAATAATTGGGCTTCCAATTTTCGTTTTTCATGGCGATATACCCTTGCCGGTTTGCACAACGAATAGTCCGATCACGACCTAACATGATATATGAAATACCCTTGATTATAAACATAATATAGTTCCTACTTGAACGTTGAATTCTTTGAAAGATTCGCCAAGCAAATCGCAAATCTCGCGGCTTCGGTATACGTGCGACATATTATCAAGTGATACATGAATCTTGAAGGATGCTGCTTCAATAGATTGTCATCATTTCAAAAACTTATCAAACGTTGTTTCGATGATAATACAAAAAAGGTATCAATAACCTTTATCATTTTAATAGCATGGTGAGAGAAACCCCAACGATTCAGTTGTTAATGCGACGGCATATTCCAACTCTCTAATTTATGAATTTTACAGATACGTAGGGTGACAATAATTTAAAGACTGAACATGTCGCGTCGTATTCGCTAGTATGTTTATTCGTTTCAGTGAATGTTAGGTGCGTCCTAATCACGTTTAACGGCTTTGCATAGATCTCAAAACCTCCATTAGCCAAACACTATATAATTGTGTTGATAATGGATCTAGATATGATGTAATTACAGTAACTATACGACTAAATAATTCACATTATACTTAACAATACAGGCGTGTGTTGTACTGGGTAAGATCAAAAGCGAGCGCCTTTCTAACAGAGAGAGAGATGAATCGTATTTTTCTTGCGCTTGGGTAACCCAGAAACGCAGGCCGATTATATGTTAAGTTGAGATGTAACCTCCAGAAAAAAAGCAGAACAACATAGTTAAATAATAGACATAACAAGATATTCCAATGATCGGTGTTTGTTTACTCATATTGTTACGGATTCATAAGTCAACTTACGCCATCTATTCATCATGACAGCCCATAGTTCATCAGCTATTATGCGTCAATTAAAATCCTGCTGCAAGATTCCAACGAAAAAACATATGGTATTTCTCGGAGGTAAAATATCTTAATTTCAACCTCATATGTAATTTTCGTTTATATATTATGATCGGACAGACAGAAATATATTTGTGATGATATTACCTCGATGTTCAATTAGTTCGATGTTCACTGCTGATATACAGTGAAATAATAGTTTCTTAACTATAAATACTGACCACATAATTATCTTGAGACAAATTATTAGGTACAGGTTCAGCCACTCTGACAACTACTGACTAACCATATGAAGTAAATATTTCAAGCCCATTACTGGTAAAATAGGCATGTAAATCTGGGCATATTGTCGCAAAGACCGACAAGTCGACCGGCTCTCCGTCAGTCGAGCAGGTGTAACCAGCTAAGGCTAATAAAAATTGTAAATTTACGAACAGATACATATGAACTGGTCCGTGTGAGAGAAGGAAAAAGGAAAAAACAGGAAATGATAATTGATTTACAAATCCGAGTAACTCGTAATCCGAGATACAACAACGCGATTTGAGGATCGTTGATCAATCTATAAAGACTTCACAAGACGCGACAGCATCAGGTGTATAATGCACTGCTCGTGAAATCTCGATCAGACTACAATAAGATATAGAATACATATGTCCATACCTGTAATCACTTTCCACCGCTTACCTTATTTTGTATGCTCTTTTACTAAAAGGATTTTAAGTCATTGATTCCATCGACCAATTATTCTGTGCGGGAGGTTTGTCATGCAGGCTAAACATGGTGGAATCAGTGAAGAATTGATCAGCAAGCTCGGTTAAAAGAAAACACTAACTATGTACACCAGGTTGTTACAAATGACGCATCATAATCCAATAACTATACGACGAACAAATAATTCGGTATTACGACATTTATAAATCAGATCCATATAAGTAAAAAAGTTTGTCGAACAACCGCGTGAACGAGATGCGAGAAATACTCAATAAATCAGTTATAAGTGTATAGTATAACATTAAATATTAAACGGGCTGAGCTCTTTTTCCTAAGAAACCTCCACGACCAATAAGAAGATTTCCCATTTCGAGGTCTTAATGACAGTCAGCGAATTACTTCAGAAACGATTACGGATGGTGCTTTTAATATCTACAGCGGCGACGAGGCGGCTGTGGGAGGGGACATGCGGGGGGGGGGGGTTGGATCTTGTTTGTATCAAGAGAGCGCCACGATTCCAGCCGGAGGCAGACGAGTCCAACGCGTACGGAGCGGCGTTTGGTTCCTAAATTGAGTCACGAAACGCGTTCTTTCTTCTGCGGAAGATACGATGATAACGAACGCCGAGAGAAATTCCCTGCACTCTAACGCCTACAGCTTCATCCGCCTGGATTTCGATCGCTGAGAGTGGCGGGATGAATTGGTTTTTGTTGTTCGTATTTTGTTTTTCTTCTTCCTTTGCAAACGGCAAATCTAAGTGATCTGTTCCGTCCCCCCTTATACTAGAGAAATGTTATATCACCTCTCACTCGATATTTGTTTCCTTTACCTTCAGTGTTGCGTAAAATTAACAATCGTTCCTAGAGGTACCCCGGTTGAGGATGTCGTCGCTCAGAATAAGTGATGATTGTGGTGCCGTTAATTTTGCGTACCTTTTAGGGTCACTGTAGTGCATCCATCCATTTATAACTATAGCTCCACCGTACATGTTTTAATCTAATATCTGGTTAAATAAAATTGAAAAAATAATTTGTTGTTGTAGATGAATACGTCCTATGTTTCGATTTTGGTGGTCTTATCACATTTAGTGTATCAATGTTCAGAACATTTGCTTATTTTCTTTTAGTTGATAAGCTAGTGCATTTGCAAACAAAACTAGAAATTATTAGTAACATGAGAACTCTGTTGTATAACATCTTATGACCAAGAATACTATCGGGAAAGCATATGGGTCTGTATTTTCTACATTCTAGAAGAATACCTCCTATGGGTAAGACATGGCAGGATTTGTTCAAAAATTTCAATAATAACATGTTTATTAAACATACGCACAAGTGCTACGTAATGCCAAATACCTGAGCCCAACTGGGCATATTACATCAAAGGTGTTTCCTTCCTCTCCGTTAAAAGTATTTTTTCAATGGGCACGAGTATTCACCATCAACGTATGAAAGCAGTTTTAGCTTATATGCATTCTGGAATGACCACAGCATAGTGATTCGGATCGACAATTCGTAAGCCTTTTTTATGGGCAAATAGTTGGTGTATTGACATTGAATGGATAAACGTAATTTACCACAACTTTGCAGTTCTCGTCACTGTTGTTATCATTTAGAAGGCATTACATACTGTTGTTCTAGCAGCAATGGTAAAAAGATGCGTTTTATCCTGAAAATATTCCGTACCCTAAAACCGGTCATATTTTCTGTAGATTTCATACACGCAATTTGAAATATACTGAGAAACAAAAATTGTAGAGCAGACGCGCAAGTTCTTACTCTGAAAGCTTCCTTTCGAAATGATCATGTTGAATCTCATGGCGGGCGTTCTCTTATTTTATGATAAAAATTGGTCTGGATCTTGCGAGATATGGATTCTGTTATTATCCATTTACTTCTATCAATCTGATATCATGCCTTTCTAATAAAGATAGTCTAGTTTAAATTAACAAAAAAAATTATACTGACTAATACGTCTTTGAAGGGCACGATAAATATCATTCAATAGTAGCTAAATTATAAGTAATAAACGAAAAAATGTAATTAAAAAATCGGTGTCCCAAGGGGTCATTAAAATGCCGACATTTTGTGGTGCACGATATTGTATGTAAAAAGTAACCAATAGTCACACGCTCGACGCCAAGCGCATGATGAGAGGGGGTGAAATCATGAATCTCAGAGAGATCACTACAACGAACGCGGGGCACCACAGGGGTCATCGCGTGGCTTCAGGATGTCCCCCAATCGCAGCGCCAGTCTGATGTCCTCTGACTGCGTGTATCGTATGTTGTCCCGCGGTCGGAGGGGGAATTCGGTCCGTGCTTGGGATATGCACTTACAATTTCTCTACAGAAAGAGATTTCACACGACTTGTATATAGTTATCTGACACCAGAACACATGGATGGCTTTCGGGAGTCGGGAGGCGATTCAATCACTTATGTACTCTTCATAAAGAAATTATTCAAATAATTGTTTTTAATTTTTAAGATCTCTTGTTTAATGCATATTATTGGAGATGATGAGTTCGTTTTAATGGCGTGCACACTTCTTACAACTGTGGAGAAATGGAACACAATCTTACTATGATATGAAATGTATGTGGTGAAATTATGTCCGGAGAACACAGGCAACCCGACGTTTCTTGCCGCGAAGGTAGATGCGCAATGTGCTAAATTTTATTCGAGAAAATGAATATCACAATAAAAACGTCAACAATCATCGTCACCGTTTATAAATATATACGTATCTTAATACTGTATCATACCGTATTGCTTCTATAATACATATTCACCATTAAATAATCACCTAAAAATATGCTAAAAATCATCAATATGCATAAAATTCTTTTAAAAATACGACTAATATTGAAAAATAAAATATTGTTTCAGTTATTTTAAACCACTTTCATGAGATATCACAAAATTAGGCTTTCATTTTTTGTTTCCTTTCCGTATTCGAAGATTGCCGTCCTTTCTTCTGCACACTATAATGTGGCGCTCAATTACCTAGAGGTCTTGGGTCTGGAATGATCTTAGGGATATTTGAAAAACAAATCACGTGCACCCTCCATGTTTCTTACTCCATTATTATAAGATATTTTTGCCCCTTACCTTATCACAAGTATAACGATCTTTTGCATTCGCCACATGACCTGTTGAAATCAGTTCGGATAAAGGCAAAATCGTCATTTCACACTGAAACCCTGTGCGGACCAACCCGATAACTTCTCCTACATTGTGGATGGTTACAACCCACACTTCAAAGGGAAAAAAGAAAAGTTTTAAAATTGGGGATTATTATACTGTGACTGTCGCCGCCGCGGTTCGGAAAATCTGTTGATAGTTCTCCACAACTCCAAGTTGTGGAGAATATCAAACAAACCATTTCAACGACATCTACTATCATTTTAAAAAGTTCTGGACTGTCCAGGTCAGTTACCCACCATAATTTCTTGCCATGCTGCTGTGTCAAACAATTGACGAACGACAGGCCTGTAATCCCCGAAAACATGAAGAAACTGTAATCATATTGAAGCCGTGTTCCGCCAGTAACAGAACCTTCACTTCAAAAGATCCAGACTACTGACCAGGAAAGTCTGACACTGGCCTGCACTTATGAAAAGAGAAGAACCTGAAGATTTGGCACGGGAAGGGATATGTTCAAAAAAAATCTGTACTGCTGGATCTCCAGATAACAATAATAAAACTTACTTGCTGCTGAAATTCAAGGTTTAGAAACAGATACTCGATATCTTTGCCAATATCTGCTCTTCTATTCTGTTTATGTTTTTTGTGCAAGACATTAGGAGTTAATGAGTGCTCTTGGGTGTTCACTACCAAGAATGAATGCAATTGGGTAATAGTGTTAATATAGAAATTTTCAAATGTACACAAGCAGCATAAAATAGTTTTCAAGGCAGATTGCAATAAATCACGGATGAGAGATCCGCAAAACATAAAACTCATGGATGGAATGTAATTGGAAGAAAAATTGCTAGACATCAGTTAGCAGCTTGCCAATCCTTAAGTTAGAATTTCTCGGGACAAAGAAAGAAGAAATTATATGAAACTTTTTCGCAGAATGGTTAGAAAGTTACTAAAAACATGAGTGTAGAATGCCTCTGAAAATTCATTTTCTTCCTCTCGATCGTAATTTTTCCGCAGTTTGGGTGATATTAGTGACAAATACCTGGTGATCAGTTAATCAAAGACGTCTCTGACATGGAGAAGAGATTACAAGAGCATAAGATCCTGCCAATGACGGGGAGTATCTGGTTTCTTGTCAGAGAGAGTAAACAGGAATACATAGAGAAAGTGACCAGCGCCAAAGCATTTTTAAGTAAGCAATGGGAAATTTTTTCCTTTTACAAGATGTTCAATATTAATGCATGATATATATGTATTCCATTTTTAACTTGTTTCGTTACCTCAATATGTAGCTGTGCTCAGAAAATGTTTTCATAAGACCGGAGCGACAATAGCAGAAAATTATATAGAAATTGGTTTATTCACAAACTTCAACATGTTTCAATTTTTGAATCCTACGTGTAGAATATCTTTTTGTGGAATTAGCTCTCAAGGTCAGTCGAAAGGCAGCAAGATGTATTGCGACCATTCTTGTAATTCGCTTTGACCTTGGGCTGAAAGTAAGGTTAGGTGGGGCACAAAAAGTGACATAAAAAGACGTTTTTTTTAAGTTAGGAGGATAAATATATTTAGCAAATAGTATGTTATTAGCCATATTCTTTAACGTTATGTCCACAAAGACAAGTTAATCTCACAAAATTGCCCGAGAAGAGATGTAAACAGTTTGTCTGGTCTGCGAGGTAATCCGGGACCCTATTAGTCAAACAGTCTCCCGCAAAATGTGTATGTTTTATCGGTCTGTTATTATCTGATTGCGCCACGATATATAGTTTAAATGGAACCAAAACTTGATAAATATCTCTCGGATAACAACACTGAAGAAATTATTAATTTTTAATAAGTCGTTTTTTTCTGTGGTTCAATGATGTGTATTACTCAAAAAAAATACAATAACAATATAGGAAAAATACTCAATAACTATTCGTAACATATATAAAAATGTTACTGATATAAGAGAGAGACAGAGAGCGAGCGAAAGAGGAAGAGAAGAGAGAAAGGCGAGAGCTGAGGGAGAGAAAGGGAGAGTGAGAGAACAGGGGAGAGCGAGAGAAAGGGAGAGCGAGAGAAAAAGGGAGCGACAGAGAAAAGGGAGAGCGAGAAAAAAGGAGAGCGAGAAAAAGGGAGAGCGAGAGAAAAAGGGAGGAGAGCGAAAAAGGGAGAGCGAGAGAAAGGAGGAGAGCGAGAGAAAAGGGAAGAAGCGAGAGAAAAGGAGAGAGCGAGAGAAAAGGGAGAAGCGAGAGAAAAGGGGAGAGAGAGAAAAGGGAGAGCGAGAGAAGCAGGGGAGAGCGAGAGAAGGGGAGAAAGCGAGAGAAAAGGGGAGGGCCAGAGAAAGGGAGAGTCGAGGGAAAATGGGAAAGAGCGAGGAAACTAATGGAGCGCATCGGGCCGCGAGGAAAATGGGAGAGATGAGAGAAAAACAGAGAGAGATGCGAGCGTCCTAGCCAACGACGAGAAAAGAGAGCGCCTGAGACGAATATGCACGAGCGAGAGGAGGGAAAACGAGGATAGCGTAGAGAAAAAGAAAAGACGCGCGAGAGCGCCAAGAAAAGAGAGACAAGAGAGCGAGAGCGAGACGAGAGGTGATAGTAGCGTAGAAGAGAAAGAGAGTGAGGGGTCGATAGAGAAAGCGTCTGAGAGCACGAAGAGAAAGGAGGGCAGAGCGAGAAGACAAAAGAGTGAGAGCGAGAGAGAAAGAGAGTGAGCAGCGAGAGAGAATGAGAGGAAGCAGAGAGCGGAGAGAGTGAGAGAGAAGCGCGAGAGTTGAGAGAGAGCGAGAAGAGTGAGAGCGAGCGAGAGAGTGAGAGAGAGGAGAAGATGAGAGAGAGCGGAAGCGAGAACAGAGAGAGCGAGAGAGAAAAAGAGAGCGAGAGAGAAAGAGAGAGCGAGAAGAGAAAAAGAGGAGCGAGGAGATGCTGAGAGAAAGGCGGCGAACAGGCGAGCGAAAGATAAGAACAATTTAATGTGGCTTGAGGCGAAGCAACGTGTCAACTACTCTTGTGCGGGCGGCTGGTGAAGTTGGTGCAGCAGGCGGTGTTATGGTCGCCGAGAGCTATGAAGTGGGTGTAGATGGCGCGGCGTTCGCGCGGCGATGTTCAGTTGCGCGGCTGCGCGGGGCGCGGGGACACCGCGTACGCCGCGTCGCACAGGCGTCATTTTGGACGCGCGGTTGGCGCCTCGGCCCCTCTCGGAGCAGCCCGGCCCTAAAACCACGCGGCAGCGGCGCTGCAGCGCAGTCGCGTGGAAAGTGCACCCCCGCGGCTGCGGGATCGGCCGTTGCCATTGGAGTTGAAAAACAACAAATCGTGTCCAACTATGGATGTTCGCAACCTTATCACACGAAATTAGGAGGGAATTCGCGAATGATCAAACCACCTTACTTTTTTTATTTAACTTGTGACAGCACTGAAAGACTAGCCCAGATTTAACCCAGAACAAATTTTTAAGATTGTTGGAGCAATTATATACAGATAAATTGCAAACGAGTTGTTAGTACATCCTAGCACCAAGAAAAATGATTAACGTATTATAATACTGAATGCAATTGTACCTGAATATTCTTATCAGCACGAGCGTCCCTTTGTTAGTAGTTTATTAAATGCACTGTAATTTTTTTCAAATTTGGACGTGTTGATAAGAAGTATATACAAATGCTGATAGTAATCTATTTTGAGGGGCCTTTGTGTTATTAGAAGCCTATGTTCTCACAATGCTTGTTAGAACGCTTTGTTTTCAATAGTTACTGTTCCATGGAACTGAACTCACATCCTGGGTGTTTTTGGGTTAAAGTTTTGGAAAGTTTTATTTTAAAGATTATTATCAGAGTGGATAATCTTTATTATTAGATTCACAATTAATTTCATCTCATCTCCTTTTGCTTCTTCTATTTCTCCTCTTTTCCTTGCGGTTTCCATTCTTCCGCTTCCTTTTGTCTTTTCTATTGCTTTGCTCACTCTCTTTAATTATTTTGCTTTCTTCCCCATTATTATTTTCCTTCTTCATAATCTTCTTGGTGTCGAGACCCAAGGTAGTGGTGAACTCATTAAATTGTCTAGCGGTTTTTGCCTAGCAAAACAACGGTCGACGACTCCGTTTACGATGCTCAGCTTTATCACAAATAAATCTTCTGATAATCGACAATATAATCATATGAATAGTATCAGATGTCGATTACTCTTTTCACAAGACCCATCGATTTTATTGGACTACTTTTTATAGCCTGTTCCTTACTTAAGCCTATTAAGAAATATTTCTAGATACGAGTGTTGGGGAATTTCAAAAGGCGCATCAGTGGGAATTAGCTCGTTGATTTATATCAGAAGCTCTTCTGCATAACTAGTAACCGTTACGAATGTACATTAATTTGATGACATTCAATTACGGTTTTATTTTTAATTAAACGCCCTTTTGAGAGAATGAGTTCGATAGGTTTTCTGCAACCCCTCGTATGTCCCAAGGATGGCTCTTGCGCCAGGCACCTGTATTGTTAAAATTTCTTTTATATGACAAATCATAATGCCAAACATAAACATATTTTACCCTGCAAGGGGACTTTAGCTCCCACCTGAAAACGTCACACCTACGCGAAGGTGTGGTAGTATGAATTACACTAGTTATCAAAGCCCCGAAGTTCTTAAGTTCGGTTGTGCAGTTGTTACGGTCAAATGAGAAAATATGGATTTGTGGCATGACGGACTCGGTGACCTTGTGCCGCAAAACGCGAGCAGTGTCGGCGTGATGCTCTTCCTGTCCGCCCTGGACACAGAGGCAGTGCGCAGGACAGAGCACCACATCTTTCTTAAAAACAATACAGCTGCACAGCGCTTTCTCTGAGCGGACGTACGTCTCGTTGCACATGGCACTGTCTAGAGCGGACGAGTTGTGCGGTGTCTTCTGTCTGTTCTCTGGGGAACGAGGGACGATTATTGTGGTGGGATTTCAGGAGCGCCTGTAGCTCATCATACTTCACCAGGATATGGAATGATCGACGTCTCAATAAGAAAAAAGTATATTCGCACGGGGAGGGAATTGTTTCATTAACGGAAATTAAAAATAAATTCGACGAAAAATTGACAGTGAGTCAGTAAAATGCAAATGTTATTATGTTGCATCTGTAATATTTTTAATAGACGTCAAAATCGTGCTCCCCCCTCATATCCATGAATTTATTTAATGATCTAGGTTTTCAAAAAGTTAATCAGCAGGATACGTATTCCCGATACAAGACTCGGTATCCATTATCTTATACTAAATGAAGTGTCCTGAATGTATAAATACATCGTAGTGGGCTTAAAAACGTTCTTAAGTAGTTGTAAGATTATAAGTTTACCTATTACTCTGTCATTTATCTTTCGGATATATCCTTAGACTACTTAGAGAGGAGGAGACTTTTAATTCACTTGGATTTAAAAAACCTTATCACAAACTTATCAGGATATTTATGAGGGTAGTAACTCTAATAATAGTATCATAACCTCGATATAAAGGTACAAATACCATCACTATAATTAACATGCTCTAAAATGAGAGTATTGGAAACTGGTCAAAAAGAATAAAACTTGACGCAATTACATGTGAAACCTAGTTAAAAATATAACATTTCTGACCCCACTGTTATACATAGTACTCTTATCTTCCTTACTTCCTGTCATATTGGCGTTCCCTTATCAATTAACACTATTTCTTCATATTCGTCTCTGCTTTACTACAAGGAGAGAAAATAGTTCACCGATTCTACAATTCAGTCTCGAACCTTTCCTCAGGTCTTAAAAAATCTTTTAGTGTTCTTTTTCAAACTCACGTATCCGATACTCCATGGATAAGATTTATTAATGCTGTTCCCGAAAATGCATGGTCGGGAATGATTTGATGCAGGTGAGAGGCAGATACAAGCCCGAATGGGGTTTTACCACTTCAAAATTGATATCTTGTCGACTGCGTGGCTGCCGACAGCTTGACTGGCATATCAGCCAGATTATAAAGCTTCTTGAGCTGAAATCTTGTTTACAATCTACGGCCCCGAGGTAGCATATG
>BOPP01000219.1:1262970-1279919 GCA_017312745.1 Gryllus bimaculatus
CTTTCGATGGCTTAGCCATCATCATCAGTTGTCTGCTAGATGGAAGCCACAAAACGACTACGTAGTCCCCGTGACCCCGGAAAATAACTGATCCGAGCAACCGGTCGCTAGAATTCTCCTCCATACAGCAACCGAATTTGAACTAGCGATCTAGATAGTCCTACGTTCGCCGAGACTAGAACCATAGGACCTCCCGGTCAGAGGCACTACAGCGACACCAGTCGACGCCCCGAGCCATGGGCGTCACCAGACCTGCAGCGGCCCCCGCCGCGCCGCGTCACTGTCCGCTGGAGGCCGCGCTTCGTGCCCCCGAACAGCCGCCGCCAGACCGAAAACAGTTTCAACCATTACTCAGCCGGGAGGCGGAGGATGGCGCGCGCCGCCTGCGAGGTCGCGGTTCGATTCCAGAGGCGGTCGCCGCGCTCCCGACTTTCGCCGGATTCCTCGGCGGCCGCCGCCGCCGCCGCCGCCGCCGCGCCGCCCGCGCACCCGCGTGTAGCCTCATTAACGCCCGCGTGTCCCGCGCAAGTACGAGCGTTGCGCTTTATCTCCTGACAAGCGGCTCTCTCCAAAAGTTACTCCGAATGGTTCCGACCAAACCGGTCGACGGAGGCCGACGATGCCACCGCAACGTTTGTTTCCCCGTTCCCCGCGACTGAACAATCGCCGCAACGGAAACCCACGTGGGCATCTGATTAGATGAAATAAATAAGGAGGAGTGGAAAGTCAGACAAATGCGTGACTCGAGCGAGAACAAACGGGAGGCACCGACTCGGAATCTAGTTAGGACGCCCAAGATGTTGTTTTAAGCAATAATGCTAGACAATTTCTTGTTCTCTACATAATAGTAAAAAAACAATATCAGCTAATACTATATTTAATAGTCCTCTGGGTAGCGCTCGACACTAATAATTAAAATTAATTTAATTGAAATTAAAACGGGAAGAGAAATAAGGCTCTAGTGTCGAAAGACACTCATTCACTTTTGCGGGAAAGTATTTATTAAAGAAGCTATTTCTCGTTTCTGACAGATTTTACCTCAAGAAATGCAATGCCAGTATAATATTCCTTCAAAATCTAATATTTCGTATGAAAATACGTATTCAAATATGGGACTGAGTTGCAACACCAGCCAAATCCATCATCTGTTTTGGCCACATTGTTAGTATCAACGTCCGCGATATCTATGATTTCGTTTGCCTTTTGTCGAAACATTTTGGGAATCGATTTTGCTACTTTTCGAACTACGCGTTTACATAATTTTTGGTAATGATACTGACTTATTGACACTCAATTCAAGGAAATTATTTACTGTGTTTCTTGACATTCAAAGCCTAACATCCATTCAGGAACCGATGACAACAGATAGTATATCCAACAATATAACACTTAGCAACGCTATAAATGAACCATCTTCACACCGGCGATTTCTGGGCATCTGATTAAATCGGAGAAAAGGGGTAGAAAGCAAGACAAATGCGCGCGTCCCACGTGTGAACAAACGAAGGATTCTGCCGCGAACAACAAAATGGCGCCGTGCAAACAAAGAAAGAAGATGGCTATCGGTCCTCGATCGGCAGTCTGCTCGCGTACCTCGGTTATGGAGAGTCGGATTGCTTCGAGATATCCCCGAATCCCCCCGCCAAATGAGCCGCACACGAATTAATTTCGGAGGCGGCGATATACGCTCGATAAGAGGCACCGAGCACCCGGAGCACGAGGGATAATTACGAGAGGGAGATTTAGAGTTAGGAAAGCCATATTCATTATCTTGCAAACCGTGGAAACGCCCTATTGGTGAACTTCGGTGCCGAAGCACGTGAGCCCGGCTCCGCGAAATGAAAATATTGCTTAAGTGATTGATTGATTTGTGAGAATGAAAGGTAACCATTGGTCTCTTATGAGTTACAGAAAATAACTACGAGTGTTTTTTAATTATTGTTTTAGTCACTAGCCACGAGAAAAATAATGTTAAAAATATTTTTATTTTTGAACGAGCACAACATGGATTAAGGAAAGAGAAATTTTGATTCATTAGTCCATTGTAGTGAAGTTCACTGAAATTCATAAATTTCATACTTGTATTTGTAGATGATTACACGAAATGAACCTAACAATTCGAAAATATTGACATACAACTCAGTACATGTGAAATAAATTACGAATAATTAGAAAAATATTTAATTCTACTGCATTTTGAACATGCATACACCTCGGCAAGTCGACTTCAGATTGTTCTTCGAAATAAAAACCAATGAATTACCTCTGGGGATATGTTTCTCTCTTCTTACACGACTCCCGCCCAAGAAGCTTGGCTCCAGGACAAACGTGTCTCCACCCACCGTTCGAATAATGGTCTTCCATTTACGCAGAATTAGTGCGGTAGTTAAAAATTTGCATATGACTTAGCATGCTGGCGTAACAACGATTTTTTCACTTCTCTACGTGACGCAGAACAACTTAGCAAATCTGTTTCTCTAGTTTTCATAATGCATTATACCCTTTAGGAAGAGTTTGCCTTCCCCTTTTATTTATACATTACTGCATAATTGACATAAATAAACGTAAATTGAGGTCAACATTGAATAAAATATGAAGTGCATATGAAAAGAAGAGGATAAACTCCGTAACTTACAGTAAATTTATAAAGTGATCGTGCGAGAAAAAAAGACAGGTATCAAGAAAGTTTCAATCAAACCTTTAAATAACAACAATAATAATAATAATAATAATAATAATAATAATAATTTATTATTATCTGTACATTGTATATTTGAAAAACTATAAAGAACTCAATATCTAGCATTTTCGTCTATTTTTTCCACAACTTCGCTTTGTAGCTTATAACATCCACGACTACCTTTAAAAATGTCAATAACACAAAAAACTCGATATATTTCTGTGAACATACCAAGGTGCAATTGACTAGGTATTCAATACTTTAACATTATCACTTTATGAAATCTGAAGGAAACGTTTTTTAATATGGTTTTGTCAGAATATTTTCTGAATTCATTTTTTGTTTTGTAAATTTAATAAAGTGTACGATTATTTAAAACGTAATAGAAATATATTCATATCTATCAGTTCCTCGTGAAACGACGCGCTTTCACAGCTGTACCTGGTACTGCAATCTCGGCAATGAACTTTGGTCTGTGTTCATTTCAACCAACCTGTTCTACAGGTTCCACTGAGGTCTATGTCCACCTGCTTTGCATGAGATGATCTATGCAACACAAGTCCAGCATTCCCGCTTAAGCGATAACAGAGGGATAGAGCGAACATTCGATTTGCTAGTGAATGAGTACTCACTCATCCGAAATCTTTTAAATCTAAAGCTCTGTTGAGATTTTTTTTACTTCCATAAAACACTCTTGATCTTTGGCGAACTGAGAGAACAGGAAGAAAATGCAATGCGCGCATAAGGAATGAGTAACGTATGAGAAGGCGTGCCCACAAAAGGAATGGGCATAAAAAAACATCATAAAAAGGGCAACGAAAATTGAATTGCAATTTTCACCTTGTAACCTCTGGTTAAATTGTTATATCCTTGAATGTACGTTTATTGTTGTATTCTACAGGATCTAGTACTCGTAAATTAACTAAGAATACACACCTACTTGTTCGGTTCCGAATTTATTCAACGTCAATTAATTCAAATCAGTTCCTTGAAATGTGTTCCTTCTCGTCAACGTTTGGTACGGATCACGGGTTGAATTTAACAGAATACCTACTAGCTCATACACAGTGCCAGTCGTCTAGAAACAGTCTTTAGCATTCTCTGATTCAGCTGTGTAGCAATTCCAAAAAATGAATAAAATTCAATTAGAAAGTTTAAGTATTCTCTAGTTCTGAGGAGGAAGTGAAAAGTGTGAGGCTTAATGTTAAGCAAATATCAAAC
Source organism: Gryllus bimaculatus (assembly GCA_017312745.1). Taxonomy (NCBI): domain Eukaryota; kingdom Metazoa; phylum Arthropoda; class Insecta; order Orthoptera; family Gryllidae; genus Gryllus; species Gryllus bimaculatus. Next base: position 1,266,872 of record BOPP01000219.1, read on the forward strand.
TACGGTGGTAGATTCGTGTCTTCTCTAACATGTTCAATTCAATTAAGCCGACACATTCAAAAAGATACTTTTATATTTTGGTGAGTGGCAATTTTGTACCAGGGTAAAAAGATAACACGAAACTCAGGCTGTGGAAACCTACTTGATTTCAAAAGAAAGGTAGTTTTACAGAAATGAATTTCAAGGTGAAAAGTAAGAAATCTAACATAGCTCACTGTTGCGTCTTGAAAAAATTGTCTTCTTCCTTAAACATTTCTTTTTCGCCGTCTGCCCCAAGCTTTTTCCTGTAGTTGCATTCAAAACTTGTTATTTTTTATGTTCAGAGTGACAAGAAAGATTTGTATTTCTTTTATATTAAGAGCACAACTTTATGTAAAATGAGTTGGACATAGGTGTGCATTTTTAAAAGCATCATTGATTGTATTTTCAATTATTTAAATGCTTACTGAGAAACGATATGATGGAATAAGACTAGCTAAGTGCGCCTTTTGAGAGTTGTAAAAGCATAATAAAAATAAATTGTAAACATATTGCAGTTTGTTGGCTCGTCCATTTTTAGGTTTTGCAAGAAAAAGTGCTTAATATTTATATCTTTAAAAAAGGAAGTTTAATTATCGTCAATCAGGTGAACTAAGTTGTAACGATTCATGTAAATGCCGGAATGAGAGTACAATAAGTCACAGCGTTTCAGCAATGAAGTCGTAGTTACACTGAAACTTATAAATATAAAAATATATTATACTTACAAGTATTTTGCTGACAACATTGCATGCTACTTCCTCTTTGTATGGATGAATTAATGTCTACTTCAAAATAATCTCAATTACATTATAATTATTATATTCACATCATATAATAGAACTCGTCTTCTTTTTAACATACATCATTTCCACCATACATCAAATAATTCTCTCTCACTTGTTTGTCTCCCCTGACAAATTATTTTTTACGATTCTAAGATATCATACAGACCACCCAATTCTCCATACCACAAAACCATCAAAATACATGTTTTTGTACATTTTGAATTGATAGACCTACTTGATCACTGCCTGTATGTTCCCTAAGTCACCCACGCATTAATTGCCTAAAACTGCATAAACACACATATCTAGAGAAAGTTTTTTCCACTCTCTCGGATGGATCAGCAAAAGACGAGATCCCCACCAGGCGTTGGTTTAGCAATGAACAATACTGTTGGCAAAGACAACGCCCTCAATTACTTTATTCTCCACTAGGAAACCCAGACACGTCCAATCGCATCTCATATGTCTCGACTGGTGAACGGGAAGTGGTGAAACCGAGACTGACGGTCAGGCGAACGCACGGACACATGGACGAACACAGGGTACTGTATTACTACATAAGTAGGTGTATTCATGAAAACTAGCACTGGAAAAATTTTTCTGTAAGAGGTGCAACGAGTGAGGAAGAGGGGCACGGCCCCGCCCACGCCCACCCGGCGCACGTCGCGTGTGGCAGCGCGGGCCAGGGGTCGCTGCTGCAGGTGCGCGGCGAGAGGCAGCGGTGGCGGAGCGCGCGCCCGGGGGGGCCTTATAAATAACAACTTTTAATTTGTAATTAAAATACTGACACATGGCGGTAATTAAACAAACAAATTGGTGCCTTCAATCGAGCGGCGTCCAATGAGCGCGCGCCGCAGGCAGCCGCGGCGGCGGGCGGCGCGCGACGCGACGCACGCGAGACGGGCGGCGGCGCCCTCCCCCGGGCGCAGACTCCCTCGGCTTCTCGCGGGACAGCGCTCCGCGGCGGGCGCGCCGGCGCGCCAAACGCTGGCAAAGTTGCCACTGGATGATCTGCTGGGCGGGCGGGGGCGGGGCTGCGCCGGCCCGGACAATAGCGCGGCTTCTTTCAGGCTCGTGCACTGTAGTGCGCTTGCAGCCCTGAAGAAGACCCGAATGTGTTGGTAGGCACCTCAGCCATTCGATTGCGGCGTCACCCCGACAGGCCAGAATCCATGACTCTTAGGAAGAAAGCCGTAGACATAAGGCAGGGCAGTGCTTAGGATGGTTATTCAGCGTCCAACTCTATCCATTTCGTCCATAAATGTAAGGCTCATGTTATATGAAGGAATTGCGATGTTTGCCCGCCGCCTGTAACGTAGATCCGCACTGACATGCATATAGACCACCAGAGAGTTTCCCCACCAAGTATGTCCGCTTAGTGAAGATCCCCTCCGCCACACAGGAGGACAGAGCTTTATGCACCTGATGGGCTCCCGACAGGGGTCCTAGACTAGGGTAAGTAAATGTATTAAAATAATGAAAAAATATATGTGTTTTATTTTTAACTTTTCACCACCTCAGTAGTTAAGAAAGGCTCAACACGTGATATCCGTCCCTTCTTACAACTGAGTGTTTCAGCATTGTCATGCACATATATCATGCAGTTGTAAGCATTTGAGAATTATTTAACTTTTGGATTGCCACACTAAGTATAGAATTTAAGTATTAGAAACATTGGCGCATTTTCGTATATTAAAATTTCTTTAATTTTAATACACGTTTAGCATATTGAAATTTCTCCTCTCTTTTCCTTCATTATTTATAAAAAAAAACTCTTATTTGCAGTTTTATTAAAACCAACGCGCCACACACAAAATATTAAAAACCACAAACAATGTCTTCAATAAACTAGCCGGAATAAATTTTGACAATATCATCCACCCAAAAATGTTTTCAAGAAACCAAATTAAATTAATTATCACAATGGTTCGTCCGCCCACATCACAAAAACATATCCAGCAATTCAAACAACATTGAATAATTTTTCGGGCTACCTGCGTTCAAACGTATTTTTCAATCCGCGCGTTTCGCCCGAACTGCCGAGAGCTCCCACTGTGCCGCCCGCGCGGCTCGATGAGAGTGACGAGGACGAGGACGGCTGCGCGACGCCAGCGTCCGTCGGGCGCTCCAGCAGACGGGGGCTCCATGAATATCACGCGCGCGAACCGTAAAATTCGGCGTCGCCGGCGCGCGAGCGTGACGGGCGGGGGTGGGGGGCGGGGTGCTGGCGAGAGGGGCGGGCGACCAGAGCGAGCGGGCGGGTCGGAGCGAGGCGGGGCGGGGCGGCGCGGGGCGAGCGGCGCGCTGGGCTTGGCGAGACGGCGGGCGGGGGGGCAGCGGCGGGCGGAGCGGGCACGGCGGGCGGGCGCCGGGGAGCGCTGCCTGCGGCGGCGCAGCGAAGCGCGACGCGGGCCGGTGAATATGCATGAGCGCGCGCACTTGTCAACCCTCGTTAGGCGACGGCGTTAATTGCCGCGATGTCCGCGAAAAGTTGCGACGGGGATGCACCCCGCCCTCGCCTCGCCCTTCCCGGCCCGGTCCGGCCGCGCCGCAGCGACATCGCGCGACCTGCCCAGAGGACCTGCGCGCTGTCCATTGCTGGTACCGGGCTTCAAATGCAGGTGTGTCCGTGAGGAATTTGTGGTGAATAAAAGGAGTTCACGGAAGGTTTTCTTGAAGTTCTGAAGAATGGCAGACCATAGGGATCGAGTGTGGGCGGTGGCGGATTTTTGACACAATCCATGTAGACTTTATCGGCCGGAGAAGCGTCTAAGCAAGAATTATAGCGGCCGGCTGTTCTGACTAGTGCTTTTTCGTGGTGTCTTTGATCAATACTTCGCGAATGCTAGAGCTATACCCTAATTAACGGGCAACGAAGAGCGCGCGATCTTCCCTTCCTCATCCTCGCCCTCATCTTCCATACATATTTACTGCTTTACCACACATGTCGTAGAGATAATGGGTATTAAATTCAAAACTATTAAAGAATTTAAATACAGACATATTACCTTATTAAAAAGGATTAAAACATTGTTTCTTTATAATCTTCCATTCATATATTCAGTTTTCTCACTTCTACATTCCTACACCTACAATCAGTATTCTTAACCATATCTTTTTGTATAAATATGTTACCTACAAGGTTACCATTCACAGTTCTTGAAGGAGGCTACAATCTTCGGACGACCGAAACGTAACATTTAATGTGTTCTTATTTTTAATAAAGTAATAGAGGTCTGTATTTAAGTTAGTTGATTATTTTGAGTTTGATATTATATAAAGTATTAATTGTATTTTCATCGATAGATAAGAACTTATGCCGATTGTGGCTGTGTAAGTAGAAACCTCCGCTGTCGATGTATAGGCCGGAGCCGAATAACACATTCTATCAGGAGTAAAAACCGCCATCTCCCGATAATACCATGAAATGGGAATAATGACTAAAGTAGTTGAAACACGACTTACTCATTGCGGTTTCTGGCATTTCCTCTTCCTCTCATTCCACCATAGTTTCAGCTGCATTCAATTTTAACATTATAATCATCTATCATCATTCATCATTAATCATCATTCTAGGTGTATCCATAAGGCTTCAGAACTGGCTTCATAACAAAGAATGCCCAGAGAATAGACCAGTCCAAGCGCACCGAGCCGCAGCAAGACCAGGGTGAGTGCCGTCCTCTGGCTCTTGATGGGGGAAATGTTTCTCACATTACATTCCTAGTTGCAAAGTAAAACGGTTTCTCACATGTGACGAACGGCTCTCATCATTGTCTATTTCATTGTATGAATGCACCCTCTGAACTGATGATCAATATCAACATTTAATTCATAATTACGTCCCTTAAGTAACCTAGCCTTCCCAACTTCTCGCATGTCTTCCACGTCGCGGGTTCCAGGCAAAAATGGCCCGACACCCTTCCTTTTATTTCAATCCATTCAACTTAGTGTCGGGTCGTGACACTCTTCCTCGTCGGCTGTGGACCAGAGAAGGACACTGCCATGGTGCAATGTGCACTTGCCTCCCATGCTCACTCAGACAGGGGCGGGCTGAGCGGATGCGGTTTGAAGGGTGAAGCATCGTGGATACTGTTACACTGCGAATTTTCAAATTTAGAAACGGTGGAAAGAAAGAACTTAGAAATGAACTATTAATGTCTTGTACACAATTCCCGAGATTTAACATATTAAAATCTTAGATGAAAACGTTACTGATAAAGTTGATACCAAAATGTTTTTACGTTTTTTGCGTGTTCTATTTGTCACCTCAGTTTCATCCCATGCCGGCTGGTCTTAACACTCCTTCAAGGTTGTATAATAAATGCCAAGCAACATGCGAGCATCCAGGGTCTGAGATCTGCAGAACACGAAACTTTAAGAAAGCTACGCTTCCAGAAGACGTGCCACATTAACGCAGTAGGTGTATGCATCCCATCATACCACAACACATGGATAAACAATCACTTGCCTGAGCCGAGCTCTATCCCGCGACCCGTCGGCCCGAAATCGTCCCTGCTCACCTCCGCCGGCCGGGTCGGGAATGTGCTTCGAGAGGAATCGGTCGCCGAAGAAACTACTTGTACATTTCGTATGCTGATTAGTCGGATTGGATTGATGCGGCGGATATGCCACTCGCAGCGGAGGGTCGCGGATTAGAATATACCTATAGTATTAAAGGGCCATGTCTTCAGGAAATGTAGCTTTCTTAAAGAGTTTCGTGTTCTGCAGATCTCAGAACCTGGATGCTTGCATGTGAGTTGGCATTTATTTTACAACCTTGAAGGAGTGTTAAGACCAGCCGGCATAAGGTGGAACTGACGTGACATATATAACATGCAAAAAACTTGAAAACGTTATTGATAAAGTTTATACCAAAATGTTTATACCTAAGATTTTACTACCTTAAATCTCAGGAATTGTGTACAAGAAATTAATAGATCATTTCTAAGTTCTTTTTTTTTTCAACGTTTCTACATTTGACAATTCGCAAACAGTGTAACAAATAAGATAAATTGGTCAACCAAATAATTTAGGTTTGTTTGCTTTCGCTTCTATTGTGCTCACTTCACTCTTCAATACACATACGTTACATTCTAATCCTAAATGAACTGAAGATATACATGTGATTTCAAAGAACATTTTTATAGTCAATACTCATCAAACAATCATGTAATATTCATGTGCTAGTATTTCTGGCTAAGTGAAAACTGAATATGGGTTTAATCTTGCCCATTTACATGCAATCCCCCCAAAAGAAACTAATAACATCTAGATTCCCAAAACAGTTCTAATCTTCACCACAAGCAAGTTTGAGAAATGATAATCCGTAATTTTTACAAGGTCATACAAGTTAATCATCTATCCAATCCAAAATTATTTTCTGTGATAGTATTCCTACATATGGATGCATATTTAATAACAGTAGGGATACACAACACGTTCCGTAAAGTAAGAAAAAATTGATTATACGGGATCGATTTTCATTCAAACGAAAATTGATCTATACGATTACATCCAAGTCGTTAAGGCGAATAGCTCTTACAATATGCAAAATCCCTAACGAGTTTATTTTCTATAACACTTGGTATGTGAATTACTTGAGTTGTACAATGAAACAAAATAAATTCTCCATTGTATAAATAGTACCTCAGTTCGAGAATCATCGTATATTACATACACATCAAGTGTCTAACTGCAATAATAGAATAATGAAGAATATATTTAATTAACATGAACATCAATTTATTCGTTTTTATTACAAAATGAAGAACAAAATTAACGCAAACATGTTGATATTAACAGGTATATCCTTTTCACATTAAGTGAGCATGCATAATTAATATTGTTATTATTATGTTAAAGAAATGTGTATTCTCACCATGATAATATACACAAGTCTTGTTATTTTTCTTCACATAAGCGAAAAGTGATTTCTGAATTTCTTATATCCCCTCTTTTCCAATAAGCCAATATATTACCATTAATTGAAATTACACCATTTCACTTTTTAGCTGCAGACCACACAGGTGGCTAGGTGAAAAATACCACTATAAGCCGTAAACGGTTCTAGGATGTCACTTCCATTTCCATACATATTCATCGCAATGTGTTTCATTACAGTGATTGTATTGGATATCATAAAACGATTTCCAAACCTAACGTTTCGTGAGAAAAAGGAAAAGCGTGGCGTAAGTCATTCCGTCTATCATGTCATTTGGAATGTCCATAATTTCGTTTAACGAATGAAAATTTATTTTGTGAAAATTACTTTAATTGTATAATTATATTTTTTACTCCATGAGAAGATTGTTTATTTCTGTCCATGTCAGTTTAATTCACCCAATAACATACCGAAACGTCTTGAAAACCTTGCCACTCGGGCTATTCGATATCTTCAGACACTGATATCCAGTTTCAACGCCAGATTACTAAACTCAAGTAGCGTCTATGGCGCCAATAGAATACCAAGCCCCGCTACTTTCAGGAATAAGAGATGAATTTATGAAATGGAACAACTTTTGCAATTTTATGAATGCAGTTAGTATATTCAGTGCCAGTCTAATAACCTTGTTTAGAATACGTTTCACGTTGGTAAGAGATGGTACATTAAAATTTTTTCAAATATACACAATAAACAAATTGTTGCCAGGTTTTCGAAAACATCGCAGCTGTAAGTTATCAGCTTCGGCCAGAAGTCGTAACGAAGACCCATCAACCGCACCTACAGGCCGTAACAGCGGGAGACTGCGCCAAATCCACCAACGATGAATTCCAGGCGCCACGTTCATGTTACCAGCGTCGACAGTTTTCCTCCTTCGTTAATAATATCTCACTGGATACGACGGACGTGTCGAAGCCCTATCCAACATCCCCTATGTTGCGAACATTATTTGTCTGGGAAGAGCCATTGAGATTATCTTTAGATCTCAGCTGGATAAAATGGTACAATTTGGCCAACACTGAGAAGCCCAGAATCAACGATTTTTTGGGGTTTAGGAATGTAATTTGGATCGAAAACGTCATTTTGTAATTAACGACGTTTGATTGAATCCTTTAATTAAAACACTCGCGTGAACATATTTTGAATATATTGGGAAAATGGTAAAAGGAATAACTTAGATCAGTCCACAACAGCAACGGACAATGTATTTTAGGGAGAAAAGGAGAAATATTCCCAGTATTTTTTGTGCTACAAGGAGGCAACATATAAAGTAAAGTTTAGTTGTGTTGTTACCTTGTGGGTTTCGTATGCAAATGAATCACATCATCAACACTCGCGCCCTGCATATTCACAGCAATGCTATTTCCCCACCAAGTGGAATAAATGATCAATTGATACATGGAACGGAAAAACGAAAAATCTATATAATTTATAAATAATAATTTTGCAAACATTAAGTTATCTTAGCGGTCATTAATTTGTACAATATCTATTAAATTTAAAATAATCTTATGTAATGTACTCAATATGAACACGTACCCGCTATGACACCTCCTTTTATCCGTCTACTGAAATATTACATAATACAAGTAAGGAACCACATCTAAGCAGGTCCAAACGTATGAAAACTTTATTTTAATTTCATTTCATTAAATTAATTGAATTTAATTAAATATCAGTGAATAAACTGCGCAAAATTATGAAAATGTTAATTAAAAACATTTACAAATGAAATCCTCCAACGACCTGACAAGAAATTAAAATAAAACAGAATATGGAATAAATTGTATCCAAACAGTAGCGAACAAATAGTACACCTCCATATCAAAATACGTTCTTAAGAGTAATATCATGGAACATTTTCCTCAATCATGAACGCACCGTGCCACTTTACTTTGAAGCAAGGTATTGGAATATTAAATACTTCATTTGCAATATTGGGCCTCACTGTCAACATACAATATTCATTTCGGAGCTTTAAAGACAACCGAAAGAAAATCGAGATCCTTTAGAGCAGAACTGCCAGCGCTTAATAGATTGATCTGAACCCACACCCCACCCCCTCACGAGGCGGAGAGGAGAGGAACCACGACAGCCGGTGGCTTACTTTCCGCGCGTCCTCGGTGAGCGGATCATTTACTCATTACATTAATCACTAAGTAACAAACATTTTTATGTCACGAATGCTATCTGCAATTTTCATACATTCACGTAATTCATTTCACTATATAAGAGTAATTATTAATGTGTGGTATACCTACATATTTCGGCAGAGCGGATCACATATACAAAATTTAGACAAGAATTCAGAAAACCGACGTTGGCGAATCAAATTATTAGAGATTGAAACGGTTGGCCTGTGACAATCTTCGATCCCTTTCTTCAAAGGCTGAGCAAATTTAAAAATAAATTAGTTTCCTGAATGTTGGTATGTGTGTTATAAATATATTTAATATTATTCAGTGTAAGTAATTATGTCTTCTATGTAATAATAATAATAATAATAATTATTATTATTATTATTATTATTATTACTATTATTATTATTATTATTAATTATGTGCAGTGCAGTAGCGCAGTGAAACTGAGGGTAACGCTTGTGTAAGAAAGACATTACAGCTCAGTGATTCGCAGTGAAATGTGGTGAAGTGGAGTGCCATGAAAGATTGCACAGTAAAATGTTCACGTTGATTTGTAAATTTAGTAAAGTTGTTATGTTCTGTAATGTTAAGTTAATGCATTCTGCCACCTAGTTCTCAAAGTTTATTGCAGAATTTTTAATGAATCTAATCTAATCTAATCTAATATGTATCTTTCACAATACCTTTTGAAGTACTAGAGTAAATGGATTTCACATTTTGAACAAAATTCTTTTCAGCGTCCGAGAAAAAATATAGGAGGGGCTGTAATACAAAATATTGCCACAATGAATATTGTTTTTAAAAAAAATCTAATTTCGAGCAATCTGAAATTGTCTCTAGGCGACACTGCGGCCGGGTGAAATGAGTGGGGCAGGAAGGGAGCTGGTGCGAATACTTATAACGTAAGATAAATCTTCTGCTAATCAACCAAAATCAATCCGAGAGCCTGTGTTTATATTACAAAATATACCTTCAAATGTCCACTTGTATAACTGATAAGATCTGCGTAATAGTACACAACACGACGTCCTAAACGACGAGGGTCCGTAAGTCCCCCCCCCCCTTCCACGGGTTTTGCTCGTGCAGCGGGCCGCCCAGCGCACGACTCTACTAACAGAGACCTGACTCGGCCTATTAACACTTCTGAAGCACGTGGACGTCAATATTTCAGGCCGTCCGCGACGTGGCCGGCAGCCTCTGATGGTTTCCACGCAGAGGTCGGAAGTCTCCAACGCCAGCGGTTCCCACAAGCTTTTTCAAGAGGCCGCTGCTCGAGAAATTGCGTTGGCGTCCCACAGCCAGTCGTTGCGGAAGGGATTATCATCGAAGGTTTTCGATATTCACCGGCTCTTCTAAGTCAAGTCGACCCAATCCAATTTACATTCAGATTGCAGGAAAATAATGACCGCTTTACGCGCCTACATACGTTTTAACGCGCGTTTCTCATTACTTCGGGGGATAAAACGAGGAGAAACTGATGGAAACGCGCGAGTGCCAGTTTAAATTATTTTCTCACGACGTGTCAGCGTTTATGGAAAAGTTAAAAAAATATCCTATTTTTTCGAAACAGACCCTCTAAGTTTCCTCTTACTAAAAACAAATGATCGCCTCCTCTGTTTGCTAGTGTGTGTTATAAATCAAATTTCAAAAAATTCCTTGCACCGTAATTGGATAGCTGAAATGTATCATGTGCTCTTAACTAGGAATTAAATAATTATAAAAAGAAGAAAACAGTCGTAAACGCAGAGTAAAGAAAATAAAAACGTCACTACCCACTATAACAAGCAGATAGCCAGAAAGCTCTTACGGCAACAAGATCCGGAATTTAACTCACCATAGCCATACTTTAACGGTTAAAACATTTTTCTTGAATGTCGAGAAATATTATATGCAATTACGAATACCAGAAGTAATGAATATTTTCACTGTTATGGCAGGCGAGAGTGCTTACTTTCTATTCTTATAATGTGATTCATTTCGGTTGTAAAATAATAACACAGCACTGTGCCCTGCACAATGAGATAATTAAATGCTTCTTACAATAATTTGCTTTTGCAATCTCGGGTTGTTAATAATTTCATTATTTCCGAACTCCAAAAAATGTCGATAAACATGATACACATCATCAAAAAGAAAAATATACTTTGTGTCCAAAAGACAAAACACGTCTGTATAATGATGGAATTAAGGGTTTAAGAAACGACAGCCCTATTTGTAATAATAGAGCTAATCACAATTTCCTCAATATCTACTGCATTCAAATTCAGAATCTCCAGCATGGGAACGCTGGGAACACAAATGATCTCCCCGACTATCAATAGCGCTTCGAGAAATTTCGCAGCATTCCGCAGAAACACCCCTAGGACGACATAAAACGAAGTACAACGACACTTACGTTCACGCACTATTAGAAATAGTTACGTAATATTGAAATATTGCAATTTCTGTCCTTCCACCTTCTCACCTATAACTTGAAACAAATTCAACAAATTCAAAAGTAAGTTCTTTCATGCATATCTGCCATTATTTTGTTTCAGAAACAGAAGTTATTTCTTATTTTTACAAATGAAACAAACGTGAATAAATTTCACTGTTACAATATTTGCAGTACTTAATACAGAAACGTTAGAATCATTTCACACAAGCCTACATTGATTACATTGAGGTGAGCTTTCAATTTTTGAATATTAAAATAAGCGATCAAAGCATCTTTAACTAAAGAAGCATGTTTGTTAGTTCTAGGAAAAATTTATAACCTTCCTACAATCTATTTCTTTTCATTAAAATTACGTCTACATCATACAATCATCACGACTGACAACAATGGGATGAATTCGAAGAATTTCGAAACCACCGGCTGAAATTTGGCGACTTGACAACGCGTCAAACGAAGACGACCTGGCGAAGCGCGCGAAATTCGAATTCACAATTGCGATTCGTTTTTGCAATTCTCGAAAATACAGAGAGAATGCCGAAAATGGGCTCAACACACTTCTTTTTAATTCTTTGCTACATAAGAGAAAACATCTTAAAACACATTAGAACTGTTATTGAGAAAATAATTGTAAAAAATGTAATCTCGCCAAGAGTAGTCGTAACGTTCTGACCTGCTAATGCGCATGTAGGGTTCTAACAGACAGGTCGGACACAGGTTTTTCTTTGAATATACGAGTAATATTACTACTCATATTACTCATATATTTATCGCTTAAAAAGTATGTTATAAATCTCAATCCCATATACATCAAAACCACTGATCTTTGAATAATCGCAAATTCGAATTTCTGTCTCTTCATTTTCTCAAGAATTTTTCAAGAGATCTGAAAAATTACTAGGATTCAACTAGCAGAACGTAACAATTACTAGAAGGAAGAAGGTAAGTACTGCTCATTTACGCATGAAATTACTCAACCCGTGTAGATATCTGTCTGCAATTCCACATAATTTTCATGTTCTCCCTTCACAGAAACATTGCGTGCACAGGAAATTATCGAATATGTTCTGAATAAAATCAAACAAATTAAATCTGAACTGAACTACATATTCTTCTGATTTGATTCAATTCATGGTTTGTTCACATTATCATTTAATCCACAATACAGACACTGCAATGCACGGACGCTAATTTCATAGATGTTACTTTTTTTTGTTAATTAAGGTCGCATCAACTACTAGGCCATTAGCGACCACTATTGCGTGTAACTGTATGGTAACTGTGAGGATGACACGATATGATAATGACAGGGGTGTGAAACAACGAACACAATACAACTATGCCCGAGGCGGAACTCGAACCCGCGATCCTTCGGTCCAAGTTCACTACGGTACACATTCCTCGTTACTTCGGTTGTAGGACCGTATTATTTGTGAAGTATTAAATTATGATCATGTCATGTGTAACGATGTAAAAGTAAGTAACTTGTTCATTTCGAAATAACGAAGAGAAGTAACAAATAAACCACCTTTCTAATTGTAACTTATTTTCCTAAGAGCTTTCAAACGGGATTTTTTGTATTAACACGAAAGCAATTTTCGCATTCTGTGTCAGTGACTGATCATCATTTCCTTTTTCCGTTTTCCGTTTAGTCAATCATTTCCATTTCCGTATTTAAGGTCTCTGTAGAAAATTCTTCTCAATTATCACATCTCCCAAGTCATCA
>BOPP01000219.1:1299421-1330737 GCA_017312745.1 Gryllus bimaculatus
GTTCCGCCCCACTCCGCCGCAACCCCGCCCCACCATACCGCCTCCACCGCAGCTCTGGAACACTCTTTAGGACCTGTCCATATTTCCTTGAAATATAGAAAGTACTTGGCCTCTATGTTTATAACAGTTTCCTTAATTGGGGGGCCGACTGGAGTGCGGTCTAAGAAGAACGACCCAGTGCCAGGCGAGGGCTTTGCGATCTGGAATCTTCTATTTCCCTTCACAAGGGGTTGAGTCGTTCAACTCGTTCCGTTCACAGCCGCTTTTTGCGAGGTCTGCTTTGTTGCGCAATTACATTACGAAACTGTAGGAGAATGCTACTCGAAAGCCGAGTTGATAAAGAACCACTCTGCAACTTCGTTCGTATGGGTTAAACACCAAGAGAAGAAACGTCAAGGAAAGACACTGACATGAGAATCAAGACACTGACAAGCAATTAGCACCTAACAAGGAAACGTGCAGAATGAAAGAAAGTATCCATATGTAGGCAGCGTGTCATATTCTATTTATTTGTCACAGCACATTAAGAATTTGTTATGAAACAAAACTTGTTTGCAGTATTGGTTATGGACACTTCAATTATTTTGATTTTCAAAATCTGTAATTATCTCACGGTTTGTTCTGAAACTACTAAGTATTAAGACTACGATTGTTGCTGCCCCAATAATCTTCATATTATATCAAAATTGTTCTTAAGATTATTTCACTCATGTACTGAATGCCCAAAATAACAAAGAATTGATTCTAACTTTCAAACATCAATCAAAACAAGCTAATAGCATAAAATTATCAAATTTTCCCGCCAATGTAATTCACGATACATTAACAGTTTTTTTTGTTTTTTTTCAGTAGTCAAATATACTTAGGGCCTGACAATGTCTCCGGAATTTTTCTATGGGAGGGATCTATAGGTGTAGAGTTCAGCCAACGTGGTATTTTCTTATCAAAAAAGTTCCATTTTTGCGTGGTCCGCATGCAAATATATTTTCATTTGTTGATTTATGGTTCTTTATAACGTATTCATTTGAGATGTTGAATGATGTCGTAACTTTTAAATTATTAAAATTAATAATTACTAAATTTTACATAAAAATTAATTGTGAATATATGACAACTGTTTTCGACAGGACTGAAGCTCCACGCCCTTTGGGTGCGCCTTTTCAAAGTGAACATTGATGTATGGTGTACATTGGGGAACACGTGGTACACTGATTGCACTGTATAAACAAACACCATTAGAATTAATGCCATAAGAAACGTTTCGACAAAACTTCACGAGAAGAAATAGATGAGAAAATAAGCAGTTCAATGCCTTCAAATAATAAATAAAAAAACAGAATATGTTTGGAAGCAGTTCCAAGCAGCAGTTCTGATGCAAAAGATATCATGAATTTTCATCTCAAACAGTAAATGAGAAGATGTCAAATATTTTGAAAGACGGGGCTAATAGTGATTTCATATTAATAGTTGTTCATTTAATTTTTGTTCTTTCTTATGTTTTTCATTACGTATATATATATATATATATATATATATATATATATATATAATCCGTGTCTTGTTGAAAAATAAATATTTTAGAATATTAGAGAAATATTCAGAATTCAATTTCTTAGTGTCACCTAGTAAATATTTTACATAAAATCACTCCAGGATACTTTTGTTAAGACGTTTCACGTTGAGTGTATTAACAGATTTGCAAAATAGTCTTAATCACTCGGGGCATTGGGAATTCACAATTTATACTACACATGAATATAACATTCTCTTGATACCGACACTAACATTATGAAAGTAACTTTACTGGAAAGTAATTCCTTGAGTGTTTCCTTTGGAAGTGAAAATTGCGTTTTGCCACAGACAAGAAAATCTGGAGAGAACCTTCCCAAAAAGAGAAAAAAAGAAGAGTACCAAACCAATTACACTGTTTGGAAGGTAAAAAATTAATATTCCTTGGCGCGTCATTTTCTGCTTCTGGTGTGTGGTGCCTGTCATCGCAAAGCACAAAATTATCAATATCAAGTTATTTTATCGTCACTCACTGTCTCGCACAAAAAAAAGCACAGAATTTTAAAGTCTCCATTGTAGCACAGTTGCAGCACAAAGGAAGAAAGAGTCGAAAAAAAGAAATAAGATTTTGTTTGAGAGGTCTGGCACTGAATCAAATTAAAATTATTAGAAATCGCGATCCAATAGATATTAAATGGGACCAACTCATGGGAATTCACTAATCATTCACACTACTCCTAGAACTGACTTTTGAGTCTCCCACTGGATACGATGAAAACGCCACAACAAACTATACTCTTTCTGAAAATCTATGTTCCTAACACCGTCTATAAACTCATTTTCGATAGTGTACTCTAGTTAATAAGCTGCATCAACGTTCTTTCACACTGCTTAATGTGGTATTATTCTTTCATTTGTACAAAGTAGAATACCTCTCCCATTCTCGCCTATAACTGACAATAAGAAGTGAAAATCCAAGCATAACTGCTATGGTCATTAGTCCCGTTAGTGTAGTGACAGCCTTTTCGCGGACAGAGGCGGTATTCTTCTCCCTCTGGATAGTAAGATCCGGCGCCGAATCCCACGACGGCTTGCGGACAATTTCCTGTCCCATATATCTTACCAAGCGTGATTCTGCGCTAGTTGAGACAAACTCTGTGAACTGTCACACGAACGTTCACTCAACTGTCACTTAACGCGCGTCAACGCAACGCTCGTGTGCTGGGGCCGTAAACCCTCGACTGTTCCCTCAACACGTATGGTGGTGTAGTGCACATATGAGTGTGTTTCAGTGAAGGGTGAGAAGGGAAAAGAAATGAAAGATTTCGCGCGGCCCGTTTGTTTAGGTACTGCTCCGGCATTCACCGGTTACTGATCGGAGAAAACCGCTGAAAACCTACCAGACAGCGACAACGCTGCTCCGAGCCAAAATTCCGCCGCTAAAGACAAAGAGTTTACGTTATTCAGCTCCTCATACATTCAAATCCCGCCACCAGGAACACCATTATAAATGCAGATATTATTCCACAAAACATTCATTTTACAATTTCACCACCAAGCCAGAAAAAGGAAAGAAGGTGTGGCGGGAGCTGCAGCAAAACCGCTTCTTCGTGATATCGTTTAACGCGCGTGCCGTCTTCACCCTGGCGGCGGGGCGGGGCGGGCGGCGGGGGCGAGCGGGGAGGGGCGGGGCGGGGCTGGCCGCAGGGCGTCGATGTGAGAGCGCGCGCCGCGGGCGGCCCCGCCGCTGATGAGGCGCGCCATCAGCCCCAGAGCGCCCGGCCGCGCTGTTGTTCCGTGCGCCGCCGCCCGGCGTCGCGGCGTCGGCCCGCCGGACGCGGACCCGCGCTTGCGGTGCCGCCGCTCGCCCGCCCGCCCCTGCTCCCGAGGCGAGCGCCCACTGCCGGGACAGGTGGCGTCGTACGTCGTCGTAATCGTCGCCGCCCACGCTGTCGTTCGTCGAGGTTGCATGATGCTGGCGACGTGGCGCTTTTTATTGCTCCATACAAAAAAATAAATGGGTCTGACGGCAGCTGAGCGCTGTCGCCAACAGCGAGCAGTATAAAATTAAATACAAATATTGATTTAAGGTCTGGGGTAAATAATGTTTTAAGGTTTGGCTTTCGCTTTCAACTCATGCCATTCCTTATCTACAGATTTAATCGAAATGAAGTGATATCTTTACCGAATTATTTTTTACACTTCCTTATTTGGCCTTTCCTTTCATTTAAAAAATATACATTATGCGAAATTGAAATGAGTGAAAAATATGCGAAATTGAAACTGGCGACGATTAACAACAAACGTCAGGAAGATGTTGCATATCGAATTGTACGCTGATAGTAAACAAAGCAGGCCCCAGAATCCATTATTCTGGCAAATATTTCCTGCGTTGACGTTTTGCAACATTCGTGACCATTAGCAATTGTGACGTCGGCAACCGGCGTCAGGTGGTGGGCGCTCCTCGGCACAAGGCTTACCGACCGAACGCTTGCGCAGGTGCAGGCAGAATAAGATACTTTCAGACCGACGATTACAATTAGCTTGCTTTTTACGGACACCATAAAACTCGTTCTTCTAGGAAATTTCACGGCTGTCCCCGTGACTTCACGACATCGAAGCGGGCGGAACATCTGGCTGAATGAGATTTGTAGCAGAACCCTTTTAAGGTACGAGGCAGCAGAGGCTTCGCGAGAGATTGACGGCCCAGAAATTCCTCAGATATGAGGGCGATCGCAACGGCAGTGGAGCCTCTCCGTTTAATTGTACATGATACGCGTATAGAGTAAATGTATATACACATATACTTAACGTCTCTCGTCTGAAATTATTTTGTTTCAGAACACGTCAACTGTTATGGTCATTAATCTATATGTATAGTGCAAGTGTTTTTCCCGCAAGATAGCGGTGCTCCTCCATAGTTGGAACGTGAGATCCGGCGCCAACTTACACGTTCATCCGCCAGCGGGGCACCACCCCAAGCCTGGACAAGCTCTACGCTCCCGATTAGTCTCCCGACAAGTGTGGTAGTTCTGTGGATGTGTCATGTGTGTCTGTGGACGGGTGTGCGTAAGGAGAGATAAAATGACAAGGATGAGAAAGGAAAGATCGCGTGCGGTCTGTAGCCTAATTTGTTTAGTCGTCTGTGATTACAAAATACTCACAGTACCACACAACTCTAAACTTGTTGAAGTATCTAACATCTCGTTTCCCTTGTATTCGCAAGCTTCGCCTTCCCCGGTGGTCACCCGCATCGACGTAACTTCCTGCCCTGATTTTCTAAGTTGTTGATCAGTTTCCTGAAGAGGCAAGTACCGGTGTAATCAGCAATGCTACAACAAGTAAAATTTACAGTAAAACAGAAATAGAGTATGAGTGAAATAGTAATGATTCCTACGTAATTTATCAGTCATTCTATTCCCTGTTGAAAGCTATTCATCTATAAATCACAAAGGACACATACTACATTTGCACGTCCCGGCCATATTCATCTCCGGGGGTGGTCTCCATTTTGTGCCAGTTGTTATGTCTCTGCACAGGTGCACTCGTGGCTCCATCGCACTTATCTTGCTTTGCCATCGCTTGCAATGGCTTCATATCCTCAGCTTGTTTGCATCCGCGAAGCGCAACGTGAGAGGGGTGAGTCACGTGTAGACAGTGAAAGTCTCAGCACTCTCGACTGTCGGGCTGACGATCTTGCATTGTAGGCGTGGTGAGTGTTAGAGGGATGAAGCGGCAAGCCTAGGCGATTGTTAGATGGCAGGGGTCTCGTGTACTTGGTGGCTTCTACGTTTTGTAGAATCATATCATCCAAAGAGATGTTGGCAACAAAGTGCACAGTTAATACTTGGATTAACCGGGCAGTTCGGAAATGATTAATTATGATTTTAATTATTACATTGTATCAATTTGAGTCGGTCTTGATCACATCACAACAATTAGGTGAACATATGCATATACATAAACGCATATGCACATACATAACCATTAAGTGAATATATGCATAACATATCCACAATACGAGTTCACAAACAAACAAAAAAACAACGGTTGCCGTCACACTCCTCTTCATTACTTACGTCGACTTAATATGTCCAGCATTGTCACAGCTTTTCAATTTCACGCAGGAACTGACGAATCAGTAGCAGGCTTACCGGAAAACGACGGCATATTTACGCGTCGCATTGGCCTCCAGAAGGGTGGACGGGTGACAGCGACGGCCTGCGCTGGGGGAGGAGCATCAAAGGCTGGTGTGCGCGGCGGGGTGAGGCGGGGGCCGCGGCGGGGTGCGGCGGGGCGCAGCGTGGGGGCGGGCGCGCCGCGGGCACGGCGGGGTACGGCGGGGCGGGGCGCGGCGGGGTGCGGCGGGTTGCGGCGGGGTGTGCGGGGCGGCGGCGACGAGCGCGGGGGGTGGCGCGGCGGGGCGCGTGGGGCGCGGCGGGCGCGGCGGGGCGCGGCGAGGGCGCGGCGGCGGGCGGGCGGGGGGCGGCGGAGCGCGGCGGGTGGCCGGCGGGGTGCCGTGCTGGGCGCGGCGGGCGTGCGGGCGTGGGTCGGCGGGGTGTGGCGGGGCTGTGGCGGGTGTGGCGGGGGGCGCGGCGGAAGCGGCGAGCGCGCGGGTGGCCTAGCGGGGCGCGCGGGGCGCCGGGCGCGGTTGCGGGGCTGCGTTCAGCCCGGCCGACGCGAACGCGACGGCGTTGAGCGACGCCTCAATTAGGCGCTCCCCAAGGGTCCGCCGCGCGCCGCGCCCTTTTGACCCCTCGCAACACGCCGCTGTGTCTGCGGCGTGGCAAACTGGCTTTGCAGGCGCCAACCAATGCGAAATTGCTACTGCTCTGCCAAACTGTAGGCGCTTGAAATACGTTTGTCGTTGTTGTTTTTATCTCGTGGGAGGGCGAGGTGTCCATACTACACACAGATCAATCGAAAGGTTGGCCACAATACCTTCCCTGTAATATATTCCAACATAGCATCATCGGAACTTATTTATAAATATTCATGTTCTCTGGTGGAGCAAGTGTCCTATTCCATTCTTTTCGCCTCGTGGCTCACTTTGCCTCTGAATATAAATTACGTTCCATAGAAAAAACAACTGTAGGAACGTGTGCGCTTCCACTGCTTAAAAAACATCTAAAATGACACCTCAACAATTCTGATTATTCTCACGTATCTTTAGAATCCTCATACATAGCACATATTCCAACTGAATAGAATTCATCATTTTCAAATTCTGGAATGATATAACCCGATAATTCAACATGACGCCTCACGCCTATTTTCCCTTTTGTGCAATGAATATTCTGCATTACTTATTTAGGTTGCATTACAATTCTTATGTTTTTATTTGATGCACAAATACACTGCAATTGTTTTAATTGCTTTGAAATCAAAAGACAATGCACCACGATTAGCGTAGTTGGTGAAGAAGGTTTAGTATTAAAATAATACTCGCAGTTTTAAGATTAATGGCGTGAAGTTAAGTGGTGCAAGTTTTAATTATCTATAAAAGATACTTTAACAGAAGAAAACTGGCGTATCATTTATTTTGCTAGGGTTAGAAGCGAGAAGATAAGAATCCGTAATATACAGTACCTGTGATATCTTCAATTAACAAAATTTCTACAAAATAAACACATTTCTACAATGTTCTAAAACAACATACAATCTGAACTCTTCTTGACCGCAAGTATCACCAGATTTACATTCCATTCCAAGTCCATCCAGATCCTTCTGCGCGAAGTGGGAGACTCCTGATCAGGACTTCACGTCAATAGTGTGTTGCAAGAGGAGAGGTGTTTTGTAGCTGTGGGATGTTTGACAATGCTCCGTCTGCATTCATCAGTTACGAGCAAATAGAACTTCACTTTAAGAAATCAATGTTAATCTGAACTATAGTGACTGCTCTGAATTGTTTTGATTGATGATTTCACTAGTGTCGCCCATTAATCTCTTAAACTAGAATAACCACAGTGTTGCAAGTGTTTTGCTTCCCTATTTGTGATAAATAAAAGAAGTCTTAGATAAGAATGGATGCTTTATTATTTCGATGACATACCGTTACAAATCTCTGGTGAGCAACGTGTCCTGTCATGCAGTAACGATCTTCGAGTGATAAATTCAAATGAATTCAACTTGCACATCAGGATGATGAAAACTTGTGGACTTTAGAAACTGTTTTCAAGTCCTGCAGTTATTCATTTCTGGCGATGTTCTTATGATAAAACTTAAGATTTATACACAAGTAATGAAGTAATCCTCAAGATTGCGAAGGAGAGCTATTGCTCTTTACTCAACGCAACCAGATACGCCGTCCTTCTGGTTTCATAAGAAAAGGCGCAAAACTCGCAGATTTCAAGTTATGAGCATGATTCACGAAGAGGTTACCTTTCTACCGGCACCCGAAACATCTCACAACGTCACTTCCACTTACGGAACGCAAGGTAAGCAAGTGCGTTGCAGCTCGACCGGTAACTCGAGTATTTGCCGCTCACAAAAGATAGGCCATACATATTCGCTGGGTAGAGAATGCATCGGCTCGTCAGGTCTTTGGGTGAAGCCAGCCTGCGGGCGCGCGGAGCAGGCCTGAAAGATTGGAAAACATCCAACTCCGTTGTATGCGTCCCGTACATAATATCTCCTTCTTCGAGCCCTCGTCATATATTGCCTATTACTCCTTGTACGGTTCTCTATATTTCAGCTCTCGCTCATTTTCCCCCTTTTTTCTTTGTGCGACGTGGTAAATAAAACTCAAAGGACTTTTACTACTTCGACGCACTCTTCCTTGGAAGGTGGATTTGCACAGAGGAATGCCAAACTGTTATTCCTAGAATTGAAAAAAAAAGAACTATGCGACACACGGAATAAAACGTAGACACAACTAAAAGGAACACGAAGAAAGTTATTCAATTACCCAATTCCCTCCCTTCCCTGCTTCGAAGCCATTAGAAGCCAGTATCCGAGTAACCTTTCTAGAAGAGTCACTGGGCATGAATGTGGGCAATGCTGCGCGGTGGAATGTAAAGAGCGAAACCCCATCCTCCACACGGCGGTGCAGACGTCCAATAACACGTCCACGGAGATAAATGGATGAGTTACTTCCTAATGACCATTAGCTCATTCCACCGAACGTGAAAGATGAAGAAAGCGCGAGCTTCCGGGTATAAATTATCGCGAGACACAACGCAGCGAAAGGAACATGCCCTGCAGAATGGGCTTCTCGAGGCGTCTGCCGAGGTGGGTGTGTTAACTCGGTGGGTTATGTAGTACTCACTGTAGCAAAAACCTTGTATAAACACGCACGAACTTCTTGTAAGACGTGTACCTGAAAGAGTATTTGTCTTGCGTATATATGCAAAGTATAACACACCTTTCAGGGGGGGAAAGAAAAAGGTCAATAGGATACATCCCTGAACGGTTTCTTCATAACGGAACTGGATGGATAATTGCGCAGTTTAGAAAGGGACTTAAAGAAATATAGATCTTCAATATAACACGTCATCAAAATGCCGAATAAATCATCCACTTGGTATGTAGTAGCTTCCTCGAAGTTATCAGAATAACATACATTAACATTTATGAATGTTTCACGATGAACCTTAAATTATAGCGTGGTAGAGGGCGACGATGGAAACTATTATAATGTATAACCTTGAAATCAAGTTTATCAAACGATACATAGTCTCGACATAGTCATACATAGTCATACATTGTCTCGAAAACAAACGATACATCTTTCATTTTCTCTTCGATATTTCAAAATGAATTCAACAATCAAAGCAATTAAATATCCGGAGGAGATATTTTCTGGCACAGCCCATTCAGCATTCACATTATATAATCATAACGGTCGCCGCTTCACTCAAACAGGACCCTTGCACGGTCCAAATTTCAAATGCGCCTAGAGGTCGATGTTCACAAAGCAAGTGTCACGGCTATGAAATATGACTCTATTACTAAACCTCTTAGATGTTCCCCTTAACAGAAATCAGTATGCAGGAACGTTTCCGAGCAATTAACGTGCATGTTATCACGTCTCACTCAGACAACTTTCCTCTCTTTCTTGTTGGACGTCGCTGTGTTCAGATTGGGTTTTTGCTTCATTTGCAAGCAAATTTGCTCTCTGAATAAGCCACACTCGTAGGTAGGAAAGGTCTGCCTAAAGTTCATCAAGGCTGCTCGTCACGCTCCGGTACACTAACACGATTACGCCCAATTCCGGCGCCGGCGGTAGTCCGAACGGTTTGAGAATCCTAACCTTCAATTTTAATTATCGGTAATTTGCTATAATTATACGTTACATTTACATATTTTTCTTCCAATTTATTAAGTTTTTCAAACAAATTTTCTCGAAGAAACCACTCCGCCTCTTTGATACACGTCCGTTCTCAGGACAGGAAAAGAACCTGTAGTGCGTTTCGATGAGCAAGAAAATATGAGAAAAAACTATGGCAGGTACGAGAGATTCAGACGAATACTTAAGAAGCAATTATGCCAAACATTTATGGTTAGTCAGATTTAGAAGTGCGGGTGACAGATATCAAAAGAATAATACACCAAGATAGAGGGAAGAGAAAGGAAAAGTAAACAATAATTAAAGACAATGTAAGACAACAAAATGCTCAATACGCGAAGAAAATAAAAATCTGTACTTGAATAAGATGACAGCACGAATGAAGAAAGAGGAAGGGAGGACACCTCTCTCACGGAAGTCGCACATTAAATCGGAAAGAACAGTTCAAGTGACTCAGAAGGAAAGGTGCAGAGATGAAAGCAAGCAGGCGGGGCGCTGCAAGGGGTTTCCAAAGAAGGGCGCTTCTGCGTGACCTGGGCAGAGAGGTGACTGGTGCAGAGAGTAAGTGGGGTCCTGGGTGCCAGTGCCTCCCCTTAGAATTTCGTAGTATTTAGTAACAAATCATTTAATCGTCCGTTACGACGTTTAAGTAACTGTTAACACAACAATTCCGTAAATTTATAATGAACCACATAAAATTACGAACAATATTTGCTGCAACATAAGTGCTTAATCTATTAGCACCTATTACATTTTCTGCGTTAATATTATTCGCCTCAAAAATTTACACAAGCTGTTTAATTGCAAATGAAAACTAAGCAAAAGAAGTAGATGAAATACGTGTAAATAACACAGTTATTTAAGTCTTAGTTGTGGCTTGTATTGAAACATAATTCGTTATTAGTAAATTTTGCAATTTTCGGTTCAAAGAGTTGAATGAAAATGAAAGATTGGCCTTTTTTGTCATGATGACAATTTTTTAAGCGGCCCATATTCTATCTGAAGAAAACAAATAAACAAAAACTTTGGAGCCACTTTTAAGAATGTTATTGATAAAGCATATTAATTTCAAACACAAATTTCCCGAAAACTATTCATATTTAAAAAAATGTACAACCTTATTTCAAATATGTATTTTGTGAAATACACCAGTTTGTTTAGAGATCTACTTTATTTTGAACAGATTTCTTTAAGAAAGATTTCTATCGTTAAAATAGAACATTCTTTTGAAAAATATGTTTTTGCAATTTTCGAGGGTAGAGTTCGAGGGTAGAGGCTCTATTCGAAAGAATATATTAAGGAAAAAATTGGATACATTTTTTTACTAAGTACATTTTTATTTTATCGCTACCGCTTTCACAGAAGAGAGAAAGATATGTACTGCTGCGCGACAAAACTGCGAATTTTCGGCAGAAGAACTCTTTATTACAGGTCTCTGATAACTACAACGTGATAGTGCCGGTTGGTTTTAATTTTTTTCACTGTCGTCCACATTGTAGGAGGAAAACTGAAACATTACTCTCACGCTTTCGAAAATCAATTTAAAAAATTTGTTTATTTTTTATTTGAATTTGACATCAAAATTGGTTGACAAAATCCCCTATGTATTTTTTTCAGCCTGACACAATAAAAATAAAACACGAGAAAAATAAAACATGAAAAATACGTTTATCGTCATATCTCGGCAGAGTGCCCTAGGAGGCTTATTTCTTGGGAATCTACGGCATTTTTTTCTCTTACATATGAGAATCGCAATTTGGGGGGCACTGTTCATCACCTTATCCGGTTATTTCCTTGTCTCATTCAATAAAATGGAAAATGTAATGTTTAATAATAGAAGAAAATAGCATAGTACTTTATAATGGATTCGAAGTCAAGATAGTCAAGTCACGATATAATCGCGTTATTATAATTTTATTGAGACAATGTATGTAATCTTTGACATCGAATTCCACCTTCTTGGAACAAAACTACGTGAATATACCTTTTCACGCAAGCGGTGAAACGAAGGTTGGTTGTGACGTACATTGTCGCCTTGAAGAAAGCATTTTACAGAAGGCGCTAATTAGAAGACGAATCTACCTCCAATTATCTCTACACAGTATTCGAGCAAAACCCTTGAGTATGCGTATGTGTGAGATTCCGTCGCTGGCAGCTAGACCACTTCCAGGGCACCAATCGTATGAAGTGCCATTCGACGCGTCTCGGTCACCTGATGGGGAACTGATCATTTGTTTTCGGATCAGGACAGACGATTCGAATAAATTTCAGAAACGTGTTTTTTCGTGTTTTGGTGTTGCGATATTAGTGATAATGCCAGGAATTAAACCAAAGCCTGCTAAATCGATTTATCTAGGGCCATTGATTAAACACCAGTGCCCAAACAATGTTTTAGCAAATTACGCCATAATTTTCTTTTACGGCGTTGGCAATACTGATGTTGACATATTTAAGTGAACAGTAAATCGCACTGCATAACGATTTCAATTTAGATTCGTATTAACTGTTTTTTTAAAATAAATTTGAGGAAACCTACGAACAGTATTGTCTCGGAACTTACTAAACTTGAAGAATTTGAAGTGAATACGGAGTAAACAAAATTGTGAGTAACGCTACAGCATGAATGAAGGTGAAGAATCAAATGAAGTAAAAAATGTTGCGGCAGAATTTTTTATCTAACTGGGAATTATCTGCGCTTTTTTGAATTTAGCATTTATGCTAATGCAAATGTGCTATGTGTTTTTTCTACATTTTAGCAAAAAGACGTAAAAATATAGCTGTGCTAAAATTCAGCTATTAGCATCACAATTTGCAAGTAATTGTTACGGCGATTATAATTTTGAAATTTCTAGAAGAGAGGTTTCTCTAGAGGTAACATACAATGACATTGGATGTTAGGAACTTTTGAACGGGAGTATAACATTATCAGCTACTACAGTCCAATGCAAGTACAATGCCTGATATTGAAATAACATATTTGAACAAAACTGGGCATGAAAGAAATTTTCAACACATGAAACTATTTTAAAAACAGTTTACAGCGTCGTCGACGCCACATTTTAATAGTATCAAATAAGATACTAGCGCACTACCCAGAGAAAACTAACAAAACGTATTACGCATACGTGCACAATATTTAATGTGTATCGCTTATTAAATTAATAGAGCAACATTTTTTAAATTTCATTTNNNNATAGATATATAGATTCTCATTTATGAGAATTATGTACAAAGTGGGTTATTTTTAACCTGGATTTTTTTAACCCGAATTCCAAGAATGTGCAAGTGTTCTAGTCATTCAGTTACATCCCATCAACGATGGCCCACCTTCAAATAGAAATGAGCTTTCCATGGAACCTTGATCGTACAGGGCGCGGAGGGTGGGGGACGGGGGCTAAACCGAAGAGCGCCGCCTGGCGAGCGGGCAAACAGCAGCGAAGCGACGCACGTCGCGTCGCCTGCGCGGCCGGCGCCGCTTGCCGCGGCCCGCGCGAAATCTTATCCTGCGCGCTCCGGTCGCTCGCGTCCCGCAGCGCCATTTGTCACCGCCTCCGCCACTGCACAGAGCCGGCCTCGTCAACCATCCCGGTCGTAGAACATGCAATGCAGAGTTTCAAAGCGTTTCCGTTTTGAATGATGCATCATGTCTGAGTGGCCTTATGTTTGTAATCCTAAACACCGATTTTCACTACAGATCTACTAGCGCTACAACCGCACATACTTTCTCACTTTATTTGTAACGGCTTCGCAATATTCTATTACTACATAAATATTCGAAAGTGTTTCCAACCAGCAATATTTCTTTTTCATGGCGCTAATATTAGAACTTTTGTGCCTAATGCCAGCACTCCCGGCACGTTAATCCCGCTACACAACCAGTCGCACACTAAACTCAGCATTCCCAACGTTTAAAAACTTTGATTTGTAGCATTATTTCTGACGCAAGCAATTTTCTAATAAAGGTCAATAAGAATTACGAAAATGCCATTTTAAGCACTATTTCCTCTATTTTTGAGAAAAAAATCAAACAAAACAATTTGAGCCTTGTTTGATAACAATTTTATAATTTTGCATTAATGCCAAGCAGAAGTGAAATTTTTTTTTTTTCAAAAAATTGCATGTGACTTTATTTGAAGATATAAACAACCAATTTTAATAAAAAACCATCATCCGTTATTAAACTTTTGCGTTATGAATCTTTTGCAATTATCGAAAATCAGAGAGTTTGCCAAAATTGGGACTTGCTCCTTTCTGAAGTGACTAATACATTATTCAAGGGAAAAACTTAATGAACAAATTGAGCCATTGTAGTGATAATTATTGCTTATAAATTGCTTATACTTCACACCTGAAAATTACTCATTTTCGAAAAACAGTATACGGGCTTATTTCAAGATCCGTCTATCAAGTTAAGATTTCATTTGTTGAAGATAAAGTAGGAAAAAGCAAAAATTTTGAACTTAAGCAAGTTTCAAAATTTAGAGATATCAACGAAAATAGGACAAGCGCTATTCTTCTACGCGTTTTTATAACGTCTCTTCAAAAATCAGAAAATCCATTTCTTATTCGTAGGACCTCGAGATTGTCCACATCCAAGGGGTAATGTCAATTTTGGCGAAAATTGCGAGAACGGTTTGGGCCAAGCCTGTCCAACTGGCTCCAGAAGGGCGCGGGCGCTCGCGGTGACTCGCGCCTGGGCACAAGCAGAAAGGAAAGTCATCGGGGGGAGAAGGTTTCCGCGGGGCGATGGCGAGAGCTCATGGTGGGGAGGGATAAGACAGCGCAGTCGTTGAGAACGGTTTGGCGGACGCCTCGTGCGTCACAGACCCGTTGACAAGTTGCCAAGGAGAGGTATTACCTGAGAACTGGGCTCAACACACGTGTTGATATACCATGTGATAAAAAGTATACAGACACGTCCAAAATGGTGTTATGGTGTGTTCGTGTTTTCATGGAAGGGGGCTTGCATCTTATATGGCACTATCACTGCTCAGGCCTGCGTTAATATTTTAAATGTCTTCTTGCGTTCATATTTTAAATGCCAATGTTGAAGAGCAATTCAGGGTTGTTGAATCATTCAAAACTATCAAGCGCCTGTTCACACTGCACGGCCTGTGGTGCAGTAGTTACACGACAATAACATCCCTGTAATGGACTGGCCTGCACAGAGTCCTGACTTGAATCCTGTCGAACATATTTGGGATGTTTTGGAACACCGACTTCGTGTCACGCCTCAACGAGATATATCGATACTTCTTCTCAATGCAGTACTCCATTAAGGATGAGCTGCCATTCCCCAAGAAACATTCCAGCACCTGATTGAAAGTATGCCTGCAAGAGTGGAAGCTGTCATCAAGGCTAAGGGTGAGGCAACACCCTATTGAATTCCAGCATTACCGACGGAGGTCGCCACGAACTTGTAAGTCATTTTCAGCCATGTGTCCTGATACGTTTGATCACAGTATCGTTTATTAAATCATAGTATAGTTTATTTCATAGTATCGTTTATTACATTATGAAATTTCTTTCATATATATTTAAGTATTAACCAAAAAATGAACAAATTTCAAATTTTTAAAGTTGTTCGTCGTAAGAAAAGGTTCTAGCCGGCTAAGAACAAAAAGCGAAATAATGTTAAACGACTGAACAATCATTTTGATCTCAAATTTACAATTGGTTCCTACCCCACTCCACCATAAAAATGGAGTTTTGATTTTTTTATGTACTTACTTATCGTTCATACTTAAAAAAATAGAAACACTTGATAATTCTTTGACACATTTTAAGCATAAATTAATATATTTTCCTTAAACAAAAGTTTTCGAAATTCTTGAAGTACGAATCAAGTATTTGTATATTATTTATAGGTGCGTGTAAGTCTGTCAATATTGAACTTCACACTGCAATTGTTACACGAAATTTATGTCCACAGCAAAATGATTTTTAAGAAGTGCAATATCACTACCTTTGGTCTTAAAAATCACTACATTTGGTCTTACAAATCATTAAATCTACATTACATTGCTTTCTAATTCTACTTGCACCAAATTGCTTGTTTGCGTACACAGGCTGGAAAGCGAAAGATATTTCGCATTGTTCCTGTAGCATCCGTTTAACATCAATGGGTATACGCATTCAACTCCCCTGCAGTCATCTCCAGAGCAACCCCCCTTCGCTGAGCGCGTCCAGTGAGAACGTAGCTCGCGGGGGAATTTTCGGGCTCATGAGAAGAGAGAGGGGTCTTGACGGTTCCGCGAGCCACTCATCTGATCAGGTCTGGTTTAGGGGCTGGCATTGATCACACACGGATGAACAAACGTACGGACAGACGGACGAACTAACAGTCAGATGGATAGACGGGCAGACGGACGGATTGACGGAGTGATAGGTGGACGGACAGACAGAGAGGCAGACAGGCAGGCAGGCAGACAGACAGACAGCCAGACGGACGAACGGACGGACGGACGGACGTTTAGTCGTCAATTGATTGTTCGGTATCAAGGACCTACAAAACTCGTAATCTTAGAAAACGTGTTATATGAAGTAATTTATTATACACAGGAACAAGATTTTTTCCAATAAGAGAGCGACAATACGAGTTTTTCTTTCGAAAAAAAAACGAATTCCAGAGTATAATTTCAATACCTTTTCTTTACTTTGTGGAAGCAGTAAAGCAATAAAGTAAAACGTCGACATGTTGAGACCCTTGCAGATGCCACAATGACGAACAGGGGTGCCACTCAATAATCCCTCCATTAATTATACCTACAGAAATGTGTTAAGTCCATTTAGAAAAAGCCGAAATATTCGAAAATCACTTTGCTCAACCATTTTCATCACGCCGTGTTCTTAGTCACCCCAGTCACAACTACTTTGATCAATCGGCCCTCATCCCAAACTGCAATATTTTTACAACAAAACTAAATATACCTTCCCAGAAGAAATCAAATACCTAATTACAATGCTAACAATAAAAAGCCCCAGGGCACAACAAAAACTCCATCATCATTTTCAAAAAACTCCGAACAAATACCATATCAATCATTCACCACTCATTCAACTCAATTTTCAGATTATGCTATAACCCATTCAATTTGAAGTTCTCCAAAATTAACATCCGATTTACACAATAAACCTTACAAAAACCGTAAGAATCCTGAAAGTTACAAAGCGATCAGTCACCTCTCGACTTTAGCCAAATTATTAGATAAAATTATCCTTAAAAATTATAACAGAACACAAATAAAGCCTAAGTCATCCCTTAGCATCAATTTGGATTCATCAATACCTTCTCAGCCTTCGATAATTACTAAGTGTTTATGAAATAATCCAGAAAGCTTTTCTGAAAAATCACTACACGGTTGTCACCTGTCTAGATCTAGCGGAGGCCTGCTACAAGATCTGGCACATCGACCTCATACTCAAGTTAAAAACATTGGACATTCCAGACTACTCAACACAACAACCAGTTTTCTAATAGACAGAATTTATGCCGATACAGTTGGCAATAACAAAACAAACTTCAGAAATATTACAGGCTCTCCCAAGGATTTCTGTTCTCATCCAACGTCGTTAAACTTCCGTACTTGACATCCCCGTAACATCCAATACCAATATCGTCACTATGGTTCTAACTGCGCATTCTTTAGGTAGACCCCTCTCATAGAATTACGTGCGCTTATATTACATGTGCTTATCCCCACCCTTCCGCATTTGCACGTGACTCGCAAGGTCAGTGAAAGTGCCAAATGCTGTATGGGCATACCTCAGTACAATAACAAAGGCCACGTGATTTGTATCGAATTTAAAATTGCATGAAGAATTAAACATCTCATACATAATATCATTCATTATCAAAATCTCAAACAATTTGTATTCATACATCAACCAAGTGGAACACCTATCCCAATTAAATCTATCTGAAATCTCAGATTCCCGGGCAAGAATTAACAACAGGTTCCCGATACACGCATTTTTGAACAACCAGTCCGAGCAGGAGAATATGTTTTGTTAGAATCAATATTAAGTTAGTACAAACAGTAAATGATATCCCACCCAAAATTACTTATGTAAAAGCACTCTAGTACTATGTGTCTTATTGTCCAATAAATTATAAAAAATAAAATGAAATAAAAAGGGCTGCCACTTAACCGGTTTTCGGCCGGTATGATCAGTAATTTTCATTCAAGACCAGCTGAAAAACGATTTCCAAGCTCACAAAAGTTGTTTTTATGAAAAAAGAGTACATATATTTTATGTTTATTATAAGGAAACAATAATACTTTCTTTAATGTGTACGACCATGCAACATACTACACTTGTAAGTTGAATTTAAAATAAAAAATTGTATTATCAACATTTTATATGGAATTTTAAGTTTTATTCTCATATGACACTATTGTCTCTTATCACGATCATTTTAGCATTAAACAAAAAACTGTAATTGTTAACTTTATAAAAAATATATGATTGGGAAATTGAATAATTTTAAATAAATGAAATATGATTTATATACTGTATAATTGATGGGACGCATATATTGGACTTTCCTTTAGACGCGATGGAGCATATACTAGACACTGACAAACTTGGAGAATCCTCTGATTTGCGGTCAGCAGAATGTAAGACTCCGCGACAACACACGAGAGGTGAGAGACAAGGGATACCCAAGGGATACCAAGGGATACCATACCCAAGCCGGGACTCGAGCCCGCGATCTTCGCACCGAAGCGCTGGGTTGGTACACGCTCTTAGACACCTTGGCCATCCAAGTCGGCATGTGTTCGTATTGAATACTATTGTCTTTCTATATTTGCTACTAAAAAAAGATTTCTTACACACACACACACATACACACACACACATGCATCAGCCAATAGTGTGACATTCAAAAGAGTTTCTAAAAGGTGGCAACCTAAATTTCGAAACCAAACTTTCGAGAATTATGCAAATGTCAAAAGTTCATAAGATCTTGCTAAACCAAGAAGGAATAGAATTACTTACCACCATAGAATTAACGTTGATATAATAATCTTGGTTTTGAAAAATACAATCATTCGAATCAGCTGATCACGATTTCATAATTGCAACGCAGAAATGAGTATCGCATTTGTCTCAATAATCTTAAGCGTAGCACATTGAGAAAATTCTAGATTCGTTTTACAGAAGGCCAGTACTACAAAGGGACAATACATTTTCCAACATGTGAAGATTGACTAATTCACACGCCTTTTTTGTAAAATATCCCTATTATTCAAATATGATGTAGAGTGGTAAAATATATATAATTCAAGGAAGGTTTCTTTATAAATATCTGCATTGGTGGATGTTATTGATGGATGCTAGTGTAATCAGATGCTTAGGTCTAAATTGCAAGGTCTTGCATGTGGACAGCCCATGTAATCAGATGCATACATTAAAATACCCTTATAAAAAGTCGTGTATGCTGTTCATAGGTGTTGTACGAAGACACTTTTATTAGCAAATACGTAAGAAAAATTACATACTTCAACATTAATACAACATTGTTAGCGAGGAATTGCGATGCGTGTAGTTCCGCTTCGTGTATGTCCTCTGCTGGTTGGCAATGTATGAAGCCATGGGTACGCTACGGTAAGCTTGGGTACAATAGCTAATGTGGTGAATACTGATCACAAAAGTGAAGAGAATCGCGAAAGCTAAAGAAAGAAAAACAGTAAAGAAAGGAAAATCTTCCAGGAATCTTTTTCGTTCCCTACAAATTCATCATGGATCGAGCAAGATGAGAGGTACAGATTGAAGTTGGAAGGGACAGATGCGCATAAGAGGGTTGTTGAAAATAAAGTTGAAAGTAGTTGAGGTTTTGATTGTTATAACCAGGCAAAGTGCTAATGTAGTCCGAACGTAGTATATGATTATATACTGTCATTTTAAATATTTTACTCTCCGCATTTTTTTATTCTTCCCTTTCCTGTCTCCCTCTTCTTTCTCATTCAGATTTCTTTACTTTCCTTAACCTTTCTTTATTTTCCTTCTCATTCGATAGCTTCTTCTGAACATATTTTCCCTTCTTTCTCGCTTCTATTCCTTTACTGTTAATGACGCCATGCTCATAGAGATTTTTTGGGATTTAGCCAATTGCCTAATCTTAATTACTTAATCGCGGCGTATTCCGCGAAGGCGCCTAGCCTAGCACTCCAGGTACATTAAAAATACTAGCGTACCCGTGCGAGAACTCTCTCATGTTAAATTCCACCCTCTTCCCTATTTTTCCTTTTTGATATTAAGAGGGGAAGTTATTAACGAAACGTGTTTATTTGTCTAAAAAATAAAAAGGTTACTTCCAATGTACTTACAGAATTTAAAATAACATTGAAATTGACGTTTGAAACAAATTTTGAATACTCATTGTTATAGTCATTTTCGTAGAACAATTCACAAGACGTCCTTAAAATCGGTATTTGAAGTAATTATACAATCTTCTGTGACAGTTTTTTGATATCCTTGATAGTCACAAAATATTGAAAAAGTGTTTTACTCTCGAGAAAGTTACTTAAAGTTATCAAAGCGAAAATATAAAATCGGGCAAGCATAAATTACTCTTCGGAATATTATTTACTTTTCTTACCGAACTGCGAGGTACACCTGTGTAATTTAGTCGCATAGAATATCTAATAATTCATTTCATTTCACATGCATTTGTAGATTCTGTAGATACATTTCACACAAACAAGAATATCAATTATTACATTCGATAAATGAACGGTTGCACTATATACATAAAAATAGATATTTATCGGCATCAAGCGACAATTAATACTTGATTCAAGAGCAATTAGATTTATTTGCATAATCTTGAATTAATGATCATGCAACGGTGTACACCGAAAGCATAGATATAAGTTGGAGAAATCTAAGCCTTTTAAACGTGACGTCACGAACAAAGATGGCTTCTAGCGCCGAGTAATATAGTTAGTATTGGATAATATCGATAAACGCCGGATCAGCAAATATGTATTAGGACGTCCAAGTATTTCGTATCCTGTAGATTGTGTGTACGAAACGTTTGCGAAACTGGGTACGAAACGTATCTTTGAGGCTTTCGGCCTCAATATTCCATGTTTTAAGGCATTAAAATGCTTCGTTTAGGAGTTATTTAACTACACAAATTTTGACCATGCTGTCGAGCGTTGCAGGTTGCATTTGAAATGAATATTTAAATACGTATTTTCAACAAATCCTTCACATTTTTGAAGTCAAAATGCAATTTGTTACACCTGTGTGAAATTGTCTTTCTTTAGAGACCCTAAAGATTGATTGCCTGTGAGAGTCGCAAAAGGTATGCACAGTACTGAAATAATAAAGTTGACGAAGTCGATAACTAATCCTTCCTTAAATTTTTCAATTTTATGTAGATGTATATTTATCTCATTGCTTACGAGTAAGAGTAAGCGTTATGTTCAGATACTTAATAATAATAATAATAATAATAATAATAATAATAATAATAATAATAATAATAATAATAATATACATTATTAACAGTATCTACTGGTCGGTATGTCAACCACACACAGGAATGATGACCAGGTATGTGGTTGCTTTACTGAAGGTTCAGATGGCTTCTGACAATAAGGCATGTATTCAAAATTACATACTTTTGCACATTACATACATTCCTGGCATCCATGTGAAGACACTCCAGTGCCCGAAGTGTCATTTTTGGGATCACTTCTGCAGCTGATATTATTATAGGCACAGTTATCACTTTACTGAAGTTCCACTGAGATGTGACTTCATGGGCGAGAACGGTATACTTCTGGATCTTCTCTTGATATTTTACCGATATGTTGTGAGTATTGGGTATTGATTTATCGATAAGGAAAACCTGCTGATGGTTTCTATCAATGTACGTTATATCGGTCCTATTGCCGCCGACATGTCTGTCAGTGAAATGGAGCGATCCCAGTAGAGTGTGTGCTCACTACTTTCAAGCCACATTCTGAGGCACATGTTTAATAATACGGCACGGAAGTGGGAGTAAGCCCGTTCTCAATGCCAATAATTGGTGGACCTGTTCGCCACTTCATCATGCCTCTTTTTGTATTCCACCTGTGCGTGGCTGCTACATCCACTTGTTACTGTGTGGATAGTTTCGCTTGCAGCTCACATCTTCTACACGAGTCGGAATGAATGGTAGAATCTCTCATAATGTGTTTTCTGTAGTTCAATGTTGGGTACCACTTGGTCCTGGATAGCTATAATGAAGGCTTCTGTCTCCGAAAGAGATCCCGTGCTGGAGCCATGCATGCGACGCAGAGATGTCGACTCTTGGTTTACTCAGCTCGTGAGGTACCTTCCTATGCAGTGCCTTTGCTTTCCATAAGGTTATCTTCTCTTCCGTTTCAATGATTGGTTGAACAGGCGATCAAGCTTTTTCAAGTTCAGAGACTATAGTTATCAACTGCACTCACTGCTTGCTGAACTCTCCCACAATGTTCAAGAAGTATCTTCTGAGTGAAGCAATTTGAGAGCCGTGTAGATTTATGAGATCTACAATACCTCGCCCTCCTTGGCGACTTGAAGGGTAAAACGCTCAGTACTTGAATGGGGATGATGTTTTCGGTGTTGAGTCATAGCGGTTTCAATTGTTCTCTGGAGGTTGTCGGAGGTCGGTATTGCTCCATTTAATACGCCAAAGGAGTATGTCAGCACTGGAATAACAATGAATTGATGGCCTGCAGGTTTTTAGCAGGAGTTGAGTTTTAAGAGCCCATGCAATCGTTTACACACTTCATTTGTTAGTATATTCTTAGTAACAGTGTGTTTGATTCGGAGTGAACTGTTGGAAACCAAATATTTGTAAGTGTCATGGGTTCCATGAAGGTAATCTTTGTTCATTATCAGTTCCAATTTATAACTTGCATATGACGCGAATGTATTCACTCTCCTGCACTTATCCAAACGAAATTTCATCTTAATGTCGTCAGTGAACTTCTCCGCACGTTTATTAGTTTGCGCATATGACTCTCAAGTGTCTGCATAGAGCTCAGGTCATCCATGTAAAGGAGATGTGAGACACGAAGAAGAGTTGAGTTCCCCTTTTTAAGAGCGATTCCATAATTAGATGAATTAAGTAGAGTAGAGAGGGGATTCAAGGCTAAACAGAAAATAAAGGCTTAAAGAGTCACCCTGGAAAATCCTCGGCGGATGTGTATAGTATCTGTGTGACGGATTGTTTTCCATTAGAGAGATAAGTTTTGTATTCCATCGACTCATCGCGGTTTTCAGGAAGTTTTGGATACACGGGTGGACCTTGTATACATCCAAACATTGAAGGAGCCAAGAATGAGGCACGGTGTCGAATGCTTTAGGCTATCTACGTAGCATGCGTACAAGTTTCTTCTTTGTTTTGCAAGCACTTGCCAATAAATTACAGAGTCTATAATGAGTTGCTCCTTGCATCCCTGAGATCCAGGTCTACATCGTTTCCGTTCATTTGCTAAGATCTTCTGTTCCTATATGTGTGTTATTGTGTGTATTATTGTTATTGTGTGTATTGTTAGCGTGTGTATTATTATTATTATTATTATTCACGACTAAAGTGTGAAGTCCGTTTATTGTAAAGTCTACTTCACTATGCAACCAGCTTCCTAAGAAGAATATCTAGGCGCTTCGTACACCGTAATCTACAGGATACAATATTCTTGTACATTCTATTACCAATACCAAACTGAGAAAACTGTGGGCTATTCCAATAAAGTCATGTCTTGAACTTCCCAATCATTTGAATGATCTGGGACAAGTTCTTGCACAAATTTTGCAGAATTCTCCGATAACTACCGGGACGACCTGTGATGACGTCCCACATGCGGCCGATCTCGAATTCTAAACTCTTGTATTTAAGACGTTTATCTGCCTCCTTGGTTACGTTGGTTTTGATCGCACGGCATTCACAAGTAGAAACCATTTTTTCTACTAATCCCGGATCACAATATCCAGTTTCTTTGCAGCTATCGTGCGATCAGTTTGATTTGTCGGTCGCACAGTATTGTACACACTCTAACAGACGTCACTGGTTTTGGTGAGTGCATGCGTATGGAACTTCGAGAGCGGTACAGATCAGGTACAGGGTTGAGGTAACTTCACACCCACTCTTGTATTTTAAAGAATTTGGTCTTCGCTAGAATGGGGCACGCTGAGACAATATGATCAGTGGTTTCTAATTGTTCCTAGAAAATGCGGAATTCTTGGGAAATATAGGCTTTATCTTGTCATGTTTTCAACGACTGATCTTGGACAGCTATTACAACTGCTTCCGATTCTGGCTTCAGTCTTCCCGTTTCAAGCCAGATAAATGATTGGTCCTTATTGATCTACACACTGTCCAATCTTTTTAGTTATCGTTATTATTATTAATATTATTATTAATAATATTAATATTATTAAATTATCATTCTATTATTATCATTATTATTCTAATTTTATTATTATTAATAAAATATCTTGGACCGCTGCAAAGGGCGGTGACGACTCTTTGCGGCGTCTGCATCTATCTGTTCCGTCCCGTGCGCGAGTGAGCGCTGGCGATAGGCGATCGGGCGGCTCCCGCTGCGGCATGTGGGGCGCGTCCACCGCCGCCGCCGCCGCACCGGGGGCAACCGCCCTGCGCCATCCATTCTCTTCTGCCGCGCCGCACTTCCTCGTTTCGCCGCAGACCCCGTTTCCAAAACACCATTTTTCGTGTACATGTCTGTACCTTCTGACACGTTAGGGGGCACTCAGACGGAATCATTTTTTTGTGTGTCAGGCCAATATCGTGTTAGCAAGTTCGTCAATAATAAAATCTACGGCTCTCGGAGAAATGAACGGGATTAACAAATCAAAAATAAATTAAATGAGTACACTAAACGGCCAAAGGACCTATGCTTTATTAGCATACTCTAAGCTGAGGAGTACGCATGTAACCGTACACACGGGAAAGTATAATTATGCAATTGTGCTCGGACGAAAATGAAATGCCCGCTTTAGGCCAGGAAGGCAAGAACAGAAATACGCATACAGCACACAAACAAATCATAAAATTGACTTCAATAATTCAACCAACTAACTGGAATGTTGCCAAAACACATTGCTTATTATCACTAATTTGTTTACTATTTTTTTCACGTTTACTATCTTCCATGTATTACTTCTTAGTGATTTATCAATATTTTCGCACACTTCGTTAACTTGAAGGCATTTTTTGAGATACTTTGTCTTGCACCATGACTCCCGATCCCGAAAATCAGAAGGAATAGGAAAGCATGCAATCAGATTCCTAAATATAGTTCGCCACCACAGTTTCTTACTTACAACAATCGAAATATACTATTCGAAATTGTATGTCTTCTTCGGATCAGTCTCTCTTGGTTTCTGACGTTCTTTGAAGTGGACTCCAGAGTATACGTTATTGAATGTAAAATTTCTAAATGATAAAATACATATTTTATTCTAGACTAGCATATAGACATGCGCTGCACCGTCTCTCGCCACTTTACACTATTGGCTATTTTG
This sequence comes from Gryllus bimaculatus, assembly GCA_017312745.1. Lineage (NCBI taxonomy): Eukaryota > Metazoa > Arthropoda > Insecta > Orthoptera > Gryllidae > Gryllus > Gryllus bimaculatus. The sequence continues at coordinate 1,324,752 of BOPP01000219.1, forward strand.
ACTTTCTAATCTATCATTCACCCTCGCGGTTTTGCTCATTGGTCAATGTGCTCGCTTTCCCTGAAGCGATCCCGGGTTCGATACCCGGAGGGGCAAGATTATAGTGAGCGTTTTCCTTGCAATATCCCAGTATTGATGCTACGTGACGATGAAAAAGCTCACTTCTCAGATTGAGACCAGAAAACGGCGTAGGGATATCTTCGTACTAACCACACGTATCCCATAACCCGTACGCGGGCTGTCGCGCCAAGTACAGACAGACAGAATCTATCATTCTCCACTGGATCTACCAATTGCACTCGTATTTTCCACACGATTACCCTACGCAGCAATGACCCGATTAATTTGCAAAGCTGAGTTCCACATGCCCCAAAACGTCACCACGAAAATTAAAATGTATTTCCTGAAATTCTACTCGTTAATCACTCACTAAAAAAATTCCCATTTTAAGGATACCATCTCTAAGTAAGGTATTCCATTAAAACATACTAATCGCTTATTAAATTTATACACATGTCACATGCGAAATTAATCTTTCTTTTATTTCCTCATGGGGTTTCCCCAAATCACTTTTCTACTTATTTACATTTGTACACACTCACAAACATAATAATAATAAACAATTCATAGAACTTTTCTTATACATATTTCATCTCATTTTTTTTCCGTTATTTTTACCTAATATGCATATTTACCGTCATATACTTAGCATGTGAAGTCTCGTTCGCTCATCCGTTTTGAATCTAAGGAATGTAACTTCACTATCTGTGGACGTATTCTAGAGTTCTGAGTTTTAAAATAGTTAATAAATTATCGTTCTCCACGTTCTAAAGGCAGAGAGCCGATTTGTTTACAAAGGGCATGATGTATAAAATCAAAAATCCATAGCTGATTTGCCTTTTAAAATATTTTTTATTACACTGGAGCGAATTTTTATTATCAATTCTTGCCAAAATGCTAATTTCCATCTGCATTTAGAATTTAAGTTATACTTGGGTTAGGGTAGGGATCCCAGAATTTAAGAAAATGTACACAGAATACTTTTATCCCCATAGTACGTCACATAGTTTTAACTGCTTTTGACATTAAATAAATAAAAAGGGTATGCGTAGAAATGAACCCTAATCCAATTAAACCTCTTTAAATAGACTGTTTCGGAACACTGATATACTTGGCCATCCATTACCGAAGAATGCTTCTCTATGAACGGAAAATCTAGCTGTTTCAAGTCGTGTGACTTCGCGTGAAGGAGCCTGCTCATAGATATTTGTTCATGTCATGTAAAAAACAATTAATTTTAGGCAACACGCGAGTGCGTTCTAGCTGATTAATCTAGCAATGAGAAGATAACAGTACCAAACAAGCATGAAAAAGCACTCAAAATATTAGAAAAGCATTTGGTATATGAAATGCAATGAAGTAAATAGTTCGACTTCTTTTACAACAAAGTTGAGTTATATTAATACTGTTGCAATTAATTCATGGAGGTAATATCTTATAAATAATAACATACTTTAATGTCATTTGCATTTTGAATTTAATGATTGCAGGATGATACAACAAAGTTTGCTATTTCTCTACATAATTCTTGCTGAAGCTCGTTTTGAAAGTAAAAATGTATGTTACCTCACGCCAATCCGTAATTTACAACTTTCCCTTTATTCGTAATGGATTTTTAATTCGCCTCTGTGCCTAATTTATTTTCTAATTACTTCAGTTTTCCTTCACGGTTAAGTAAGGTATTCATTATAAACCTAAATACATAGTAAGTTCATAGTAATAAGAAAAGAATAGGAGACTATGCGACAGACCAGTTTATGTGAATAACAATATGCATAACGTTGATCAATATATTAGTATTTTGTGGTATTATCTGAAAGAAGAACAAAAAAAGAAAAATTAAACTAAATGTAAATAAAAAATAAATACTGAGATGCGTTACAATACAGTCGGCACAATTCAAAGCAAACTTACGGTAGTTGGATAATTAATTTTTAAATGTATATTTGTGAGTTAATAAGACATTTCTTCCGATCCCCTGTAATTTACAGTAAGCTTTCATTAAAACATTCAACATAAAAAAAGATAAAGGCGAAAATAATTGTCTAAGCTCATAAACGTTGGTAAAGTAGCCATTGAAAGACACAATTTAATGTTGATATGGAAAGCAACCTTAACGCTAGCATGAAATGCAGGCCTTCTGCATATATTACACAACTCTTCTTACTTCATGACTAAAATTCAAGTATCTGCTGAGTAACCCAGACGAGCAACATGTGAACATTAGTTCCGCTTGTCTCTAGGTTGAATTTCTGACACATTATGTCATCTGCTTTGCTACTACCTCGTATGTCAGGTTTCCTTACAGTGTTCTGAACATTAGATGCGAGATATAACGAGATACGCTGGATGATTATGCCTGTCTGACACTCCTCGGTATGGGTGTGCTAAGTACGTAATTCATAACCAAATAGCTCAAACCAGTGGTCCGAAGCAGGTAATAAGGTAACAAGGGGATTGACAGTTCTCCTGAAAGTGGGTGAGAGCTTTCCTTTGGGTGAAGCAAATTTCTGAGTTCCCTCTCGTAATCCCGTTAATGCACCACAATTCACACAAAAATATTTATTAATTTAATCATCCTTTGTTGCAGTTTTAGATAGTAGAAGTTTTTTCTATTATTTTCTCTTAGTTTCAAAAACAGTTTCTCTTAGTTTCTCCGCCTATGTGTTACGGGTCAGTAAAAATACGGTGCTAGACCCTTTTTATACGAACTCTCCGCACTTTCGATGAGTGCAAAAAATTAACTTTTCAAAATAACTAAATTGAAGGTAGAGATTTATGACAAAGTCTGTTGTAAAAATAATCTTCTTAAAAAAGGCCACGTACAATTTATTTGAAGAAATAAGTTTTCACGAAATCTTCGCTTGAAATTAATGCAATTTATTAAAAAAAACATTATCTCAAAAATCGCTCCAATTTTTTTTCTTCGATATTTTCCAACAGGTATTGCAAGGTAACTTTTTAAAAAATGGCAGGGATCTAATTTTCATTGGTCTCTCTGCATTTTCCAAACTTGCGCAATTTATAAATAATGCCAGAGTGTATGTGCTGTTGAAGCCCCACTAGTTCACATTTGTGGTCCTCTATTTCAAAAATGTCAACAAAAAAAAGCCGCACGAGCTACTTGCCCGCCTGAGGAGCGCGGGACTTCTGCGGCCTCTTCCCCTCACTCCGCCCTCATTTCCCTCCAGATTCAGGAAGGGGTGTATATACACGCAAGCTGAAGCAAGGAAAGTAGTCGCAGAGTGCTCTCGAAATATCAGAGACAATAGTTACTTCAAACTGGAACATGTTTGTCAGATGTTTTCTAGGAAACAACCAACAATTTCGTTTCAATTTTTTTTCTTTTCTTCGGAAACTCGGAACCGCGCGAACGTGCAACCTACCGGAACTCAGTTATATTTATCGAGGGTATGTGTATGTGACTATGAGGGGGAACCATTATTCTCATGCTGAATCCATTTTTACACCAAGGTTGCTAGCCCTGGGGGATAAGGTGATTCTATTGCAGTTATGTATTACCTATGACTTTATTTCATGTTCATTTCCCTTTTAAATTTTCCCTTGCACAATATTTTGTCAAGGGATAAAAATATATGAAAATAACAAGTTCACTGTCAGTTTTCGGTTTGTGTTGTTTTATAAAATACTTTTGTTACAGCAATAGTCTTTACATTTAAAACATTAAAGGTTCTTTTAGGAAGCAAATTCGGCTTTCTAATAAAGCAAATTTAGTGATTTTTGCTTTATATGGAAGGTAGTTGACCCATAGCTTGCTATTATTCAATGATTTTATAATATAAACACTAAATTTGCATAAAATCGAAACATTATTGGAATCAACGCTTCAGTTATCTCCTGTCATTTGTCCTTTATTTTGTTCTGCGTTGCAAATCCTTCGTAGTTTTGCCACACGGAATAGACAAGCCTGTGGGAGTGACGTTATAGTTATGCTAACAAATGTCATAACTTGCACAGTATGGCACAAAATGGATATCTAGTTGTTTTCTTAATGTCAGGTATGTGATTCCATGTGAAGCTTGGCTACAGAATTCTTTGAACAATTACAGTGTGATCCGCTCACCGGTGTATTTGCTCCATGTGCATTTTATTGGGCAATGCTTTTGAAGCCATCCAAATGTTTATTAAATGTATGTTGTATTAATTTTATACTCGTGTATGAATGTGTAAAAGTCAGACCGGAATATGTAATATTCTATAAATTTAGAGAATTCATGGAAGTATGTTTGATCATTAAAACCACGGCATTTCAATTGTTCATTAAAACTACGAAAACATATTGCCATTGAAATACAGCCTACAATAGACACGTTTTCTAAAAAAGTATAAAATGTTACTTATTCAATTCTGGTGTTTACCCATTCATATATTCATTTTTAATTTTACAAATATGAACACTTTTTCAAAAACCTAATCGCATATTCTATCTGAATAATTTTCATTAATATAAATGATTTTAAATTCCAAAAGAGGTTTAATAATGTATTCTTACACATGAGCAGATTATAAAATAAATAAGAATATTTGAATTTATACCCTAAACGCAAGAAATTAATGCAATTATTATACTCTTAAGTAGAAGCGATTACTTTACGAAATGTGTAATTCAAAATGAAAACTGACAAATGAAATGCAGAATGATAGATTTTACTCCCAAATTATGTTTCAAATGGCTAATGTATTTCATTTTAAGGAATAATTTCTTTGCATCAATAGAAAGAATGAAAAATGATATCGCCAAAGTTTGGGCAATAATTATCAACTGATGTGTCCAAAAGATCATTAGTCAGATTTCCTGTGACGTACCATCTTCCCGAAGCAATTTGTACAACCTTTACTTGTAAACCTCGCACCAGTCATTCTAAGCTTAGTAAAAGTGAACTCCAATAACCTCGCCCACGATCTTGACGTGCCTGCACGTTTACCGATTCAAATGTCATTTCAACCCTTGACAGGGAAAAAAGTTACAGCAATTTCCCAGTGGCCCTATTCTAGGATACTTAAGTATCAACGTAAAAATGATTCGAGAATTTTTTATATGACAGAAAAGTATGGTACATAAAATATTTGCGGGAAAAAAATCACAAAAATTATGATAATTAGATAAATGTGTTATAATGAAGACGTTAGCTATGTATGTGATCTACATAATGTTCTAGACTGATTCGTTCAAAACTTTTTAAAATAGTAAAAAACAAAGCAACGAATACATAATATTAATGTTGCTCAAAGAATGATTTTAACATGTGAAATATTTTCATAATTATATTCACACGTACGGCAATTACTAAGAATAATTTGATGACTACAAAATTATGATACGGATCAAGGACGATGGAGGAAAACACAATAAAAAGTTAGAAGGCAGAAACGGAAGACTTAAGAACCAGCTGGTGGCGACTAAGGTGCTTTCCCCACCACAAATTCCATATGGAGCGAGATTGAAATCCGAGAATCCAGAAGTTGGCTGCCTGGGCGTTGGCCGCTGCCTTTCACTCCAACACAGGAAGAACCTGGCTCCGCCTTCAAGAGTTTATTCGAAATGAGGGGACGAGGCTTGGCTACATTGGCGCGTTATCTTTGCAGCTCCCGTTGATTTGTCGGGGACGCGAAGGCAGCCAGTGCGCTTTCGCCTAATGCCCGTCATTTGGGGCGGGCAGCAGCGACGGCAGCGGATGCGGAGGTACAGGAGGCGAAGGCTGAGGCTGAAGCTGATGGGGCGGAGGCTGAGAAGGTGGAGGTGGTGGAGGTGGTGGAGGCGCAGGAGGAGGCGGAGGAGACGAAGGAGAAGGCGGAGGCTGAGGTGAAGGCAAAAGCGGAGAGTGCAGAGGCGGAAGCTGTGGAGGACGACGCGGTGAAGGAGGCGGAGGAGGAGGAGACGGAGAAGGAGGCGGGGGAGGCGGAT
>BOPP01000219.1:1352852-1364080 GCA_017312745.1 Gryllus bimaculatus
TACTTACTGTCTATTCTTCAGTATCTGACGCAGTGTCCTTGCAGAATTTGGTAAAGTTTAATACAACGCAAATGTGGAAAATAAGTAATTTAAATAATATGTTGGTAGATGTACCGTGATAATTATTTTTCACCTGTCGCTAAGAGACAGGTTCCTAATATATTCCGCCAGAGGCCAGCATCGGTTGGTAGAAGAGTACGCATAGGGAGGTGGCAAGGTGACCGATTTCAATGAAAATTGGAATATTACGTATTTTTCACGGCTATTTTTATGCTGATAATTTTTTGTAACATCTCTAGATGGCACTACACTTCAATGAAATTCCCAATCCACCTGCACTCATTGTTGCTGAGCGTTGCCGTACACCGCGGAGCGAGGACGAGGAGGTTAGGATGAGTTAGCAGCACAGAATGGAGGGCGGGGGAGAGGGGAAAAGAGAGGAGAAAAGGGAAAGATGAAGAAAAAGCTAAGGGTAAGGAGAGAAAGAGTCGAAAAAAGAACAGAGAGGAAAAGATGAAAAATATGGATGGAAGAGAGGAGAAGAGAGAGAGGAAAAGAGGGAGTGGGTAAAACGAGAGAGGATTAAAAGTGAAATAAGAGAGGGAAAAATAAAGTGAAAAAAGACAAAAGGAAAAAGGGATAGGGAAAACCAAGGGAAAGGGGACAGGTGGAAAAGAGAGAAAGTGAAAAATAAAGGGAAAAGAGAGGGAGAAAAGCGAGAATAAAGAGGGAAAAGAGAGAGAAAAGGAAATGAGAGATAGAAGAAAGAAAGAGAAGGGAAATGAGATGCAGAAGAAGGAGAGGGGGAAAGGAAGAAAGCGGAAAAGAGGAGGGAAAAGAGAGAGAGTAGGAAGAGAGTAGAAAGAGAGAAAGATGGAAAAGGAGAGAGAGAGAGAGAGAGACAGAGAGAGAGACAGAGACAGAGAGAGATGTCGGTATATTTAAAATCTGTAAACTCCGACACCGTGTGACCGATCTCCATGAAAGATGGTACACCTACGTGTTTTTTCACAGAGAAGGTTTTTCTGCTGTTAATTTTGCTGTAACGCTTATAATGGAGCAGCAAAACAAAATTGCGCTTCATTTAAATTCAATTTCCATTCAAGTTGCGATCTACACGCGCTTCATTGTTCCGTTGTCGTGTGACGATGAGCATTGCCATGTGACGCAGGGCGCGGCCCAGTAGAACCGGACGGGAGCGCGTGACAGAGTGAGATAGTGGGAGACAGAGAGAGACTGAAAGACGCATAGAGTGATGGAGATAGACACAGAGAAAGAGACGACGCGCGTAAGAGAGTGACAGACAGACAGAAAGTGATAGAGATAAAGAGAGAGGAACAGATACAGAGAAACAGACCGACAGATGAGAGAGAGAGAAAATATGGAAGACAGAGTGACAGAGACACAAAGATACACACATAGAAAGAGACAGACACGGAGAGACACAGAGGGTCACGGCGAGATTGAGACAGAGAGACAAAAACAGGGACGGAGAGAGACAGAGACTTTTTGTTTTTCACAAGGATTCAATACGGAAAAAAAGAGCAACACCGGGTATTTTGTTATACAGAGTGACTCACGTAACTTTAGCACCTCCTATAACTTTTGAATGGTTGATGTTATTGCAATGCAGTTTTCACGGAGGAACATGAGGGGATGGGGTTAATTGATATGTGTATTCATTTCTATTTTATCACTTGTATTTTACGTGATATTCTAGATAACTTTGTTTTTTCAAATGTAACTCTAGATTTTTTCAGAATATCATGATGAGCGAAAAACTACGAATCCAATGACTACGAAAAACTACGAATCCAAATCACATATTGTCATATGATAGATAAGCATTTGTGACCTTGTGAGGCGGACAGTTACATTCAAAATATCTACTGAACACTAGATGTAAAAAAATTTCAAAAATGCTTATCTAACATATGACAATATTTATATCATTGAATTCGTAATTTTACCCCGACACCGTGTAACCGAACTCCATAAAAATTGTCACATCTGCATGTATTTTCACCCAGGAGTTTTAGGTGCTGTTAGTTTTGTTTTAACCCTACTAGAAGGCGCAGCAGAACAAAATTGCTCTTCATTTTAATTCATTTTCCATTTAAAGTTCTCTCCACTAGAGCTTCAATGTTGCTGAGCGTTGCCTTGTGACGCAGGGCGTGATAGCGGCGCCCAAAAGTGAGACAGAGGGAGACAAACAGAGGGAGACACAGAGAGAGAGAGAGAGACAGGGAGTAACAGAGACAGATAGAAAGGAGACAAGAACAGGTGAAGAGAGAGACAAACAGGGGGACAATGAGGAACAGAAAGAGATATAGAAAGAGACAGAGTCAGAGAGACTGAGGCAGATAGAGACTGCGGCAGACAGAGAAGCAGAGGGGAAGAAACCGTGAGAGAGAGAGAGAGAGAGAGAAAGAGAGAGAGGCAGATACACAGAGATAGAGACAAACAGAGAGGGACAGAGAGACAGAAACGGAGAGGCACACAGGGAGAGACATAGAGAGAGAGACTGAGGCAGAGAGAGAGAGAGAGACATAGACAGAGTGAGAGACATGGAGAGGCACGGAGAAGCAGGGAGAGGCACGGAGAGATGGATAAAGGGAGTGACATGGATAGAGAGATGGAGACAGAGACCGACATACTGTGGCAGGAACAAAGAGAGGCGGAAAATAGACACGGAGAGAGAGAGAGAGACGGCGAAAGGGAAAGAGAAAGAGGGAGATGAATTGCAAAACAATGTCTGCCTGGACCCGCTAGTACTTCTATAAGATCAAATGTTTTCTTGATTTAGTATCTTCAAATTGATTTTTAATGCCGAGTTGTATTGTACCAACTTAAACGAAAGAAGGGGGGCATTCTTCATTTCTTGAAAGAATCAGGGAAACTCGACAATCTGATCGGGAGGAGGGGAATTGATCCAGAAAATTATGATAGAAATTGTAAAAACATTATTTGTTTATTAGAATAACACCTATATAACATTAACTGTGATACTGATGCTACTGTTATAGTCTTTTGAAAACTTATATTTTAAATTTGGGACAACTCGATCTTTGAGTTTTTCATTGTGGATTGTTATTATCAAGATTTTACAAACATTTGGATATGAGTGCATTAAGACTAATTTATAAAATGTCTTATATCATATTGTATGTTTCTATGGAATCCTACCTTAGTGGCTAGTTTATGTCGTCGTTAAAACATACATTGTATCGCTTGTTTAAATTGATTTTCTGTTCAAAGCGTTCATCTAATACTAATAATAATACTGCAGATCTTTTACTCGTACAGAACGCCAGGTAATTTTCTCCGCAGCGAGTAGAATCATGTCACCCTATTCAAAATTGCATTTATGTTGGTAGCAACCAGATCCCTTGGGAAACAGGAGAAGGGAACAAGTCTTCCAGCAAGTATCATGATCTCTTCTTACAAGCTGCAGCTCGTTCTACGAACATTATTTCGGTTTCTAGCATTCTCACCAGCAAGCAAGCTGTCACTGCGTAGAGACTTTCCTGGCGCGCATTACTACAATACACTAATTTTTAATAATAATAATAATAATAATAATAATAATAATAATAATAATAATAATTTTGTTTGTTTACTTTACAATAGTATAGGCAATTAACGTCTGTCCTCCTTTTTAAGAAACATGTACTAGCCGCCACTGACTAAAATATATTTCGAAACTAGTTGAACTCGTGAAAAAATTCAGCACTTTAAACATCACTTTGAAACATAATTTTTAAAGAAAAAATAGCTTCATAATGGAACCCAACTTCGAACAGCTAGGCCCTCAACCATGCGTTACAAACTATGCCCGGCACTGTGTTGCAGAAGATGAAGATGTCGCAGAAGAAGACAAAAGTGTCAGAGGGCGAAGAATACGATAATACAAAACCGAAGAATTTTTTTTCACGAGAAATGAACTAAATAAGTGGAGTGCCTATGAGTTCCCCGAATCAGATGGCCTTAGGTGCACGTCTCCGAGAAGAGCATAGCGGTGCCATCAAGCCGGTCGCAGCGAGTTACGTCTTCAAAGAATATAGAGTTGACTGTAATTATTACATGAGAAATCAGGATAATCTAAGTTGCCTGGAGATGCAACAGATTTAAATCGCGTTTACCGACAATGTTGGGTAGTTTTCAAAAATTGAAATTTTAAAACAATGTACTACGACAAACTGAAAGACAAACATTTCGAAATAAATCTTGACGTTGTTATATTTATGAAATTATTACATTACCGAAATTCAGGAAAGTCAAAGATAGACATCGGGCTCAATATCACAAAATAATTTGCAATATGCAAAAATTACGTGGTTAGTTCGCAACGCTGACAAAACAGCTAATCTGAATAAAGACAACTGAACCAAAGAAAGAAAAAAGTAAAATGAAACAACCGAAGAAAGTTTAAAGCATCGGCGACGTCACATTCAGCGAGTTCCAACAATATTCAGGAAGTTGCTGTTCCTTAACGCGACATGTGAATAGCAAGTGTTCTTAGTGGGCGGCCTCTTCCTTACATCCTTGCTGTCGACTGGCGTCAGTTGTATCGTCACACACAGAGTATGAGAATTCAGTCGGCCCGCACTATGTGACAATCGATGGAATTACGCATATATTTGTATGTTTCCGTCAAAACAGAATCTGTTTGTTTTGTATTTTTGCAGAGTTCCTGATTATTTAACGAAACAATATAAACCTCTTAAAAGTCTGGAGGCTGCTTATATTCCTTTCATTTTCTGCTCGCAATGAAAATTAGAAACATAGATATCAGGTGCTTAGGAAGAAAGGAATCAACTCTCAAAGACGCCGACGGCAACGTTGGGAGGGGGACGGTGGCAAGAGGCGGAGCTGTGATCTAACTTATTCGGGACCCTTGAGTTTAGTTTTTGACAGGTCGCGTTTCATTTCACGAAAAACGTCATTGAGAGACATGAGACACTAGACACATTTACCAAATTAAGACGATGGTAATAGAGTGTAACATATAAACTGACAGCGATCACCTGCTATCTATTTACCAGTTGCATATTCATAACCCCCGATAGGCATCTGATTACGAAATTCAAGCTGTGACTTCCACTTCGCTCCCAAATTCCCTCGTTCGAGCGCTTCTCTTTCCATGTCCACCCCTCATTAAGCTCACTTTCCCCCGCAGGAAAGTCGCTCGTTTTGTGCAACGCAGCCCCGCAAAAACCAGTTATCACTCATCTCGCCCGGACGCCACCCGTAGCGTGGAGCCGATCGCCGGGCAACGCGCGCTGCTACTAATCCGCGGAAGCCGATACGATCGGGCTATCGCCTTGACGACGCGCACCTGCCGCTCGGCTGAACCTGCAGCCTCGCGCCGCCCGCTACTGCACCCCGCCGTTACGTGGCGCTTACAATGCGCTTTCGCCGGACGGGCCAACACTCAACTACCGCCTATCCCCCGAGTGCATCCAACTGGAGATGTCGTCTGATCGTGCAGGCCCTATGGCCTGAGCCTCGCCATTAATAAAGACATTATTATTATTATTTATTATTATTATCGTGTAATGAGAGAGATTTGACAATCCTTAATTTCATCGTTCATTCTTACCACGTGGAATTAACTAAGAGAAGTTACAAACAAATAACCTAACACACCCTTTGCTAGTATCAATTCCAGGCGCGTCACCGACTTATTAGTCCCAACCCATTAATCCAGTGCGTGTAGTGAATATTATATCTCGAGTAATGAATGCTCCCTTCCCAGCTGGAATGTGAGATCCAACGCCAACTTCTACATCTGCTTGCGGGGTTTCGCCTTTTTAAGGTATCTCCTCCAGCCACGCATCACCCCTGTTAGGACACGTTATAAAGCTCTGGGATGGCTTCCTGTCATGTGTGGTACGGCAGTCAACGTAAATGTAGGTAAATAAAAAGAGACATGGGCGAGAAACGAAAGATCGCGTAAGGTCTTGTGATCAGTTTGTTGCGCTACAACTTTGCCTCATTGGAGAAACCACGAAAAACGGCATAGCAGAGCAGTCTGTCATTATAATTATTGTCCAGTTATAAATCTAGAGTCAAACAATTCGCCACCGTCCAGACTCGGAACTCTAGTACCTCCTCGTCTACGATGCTGAAGAAGCAATAATGCTCCCGCTGCGCTAATGCAGTCAGTTTCCAGTTAGTACTCACATGGGCACGATTCAGTTCAGTGTTCATAATTAATGTAACGAACACTTCTGAATGAGTTTGTCTTTCACAAATATATTGCAAGTTGAAAGACTTCCATAAGGTGAACTGCAAGTAGCTATTAGGTACGGAATTTTCAGAAGGGGATTTCTAAAAAGTGATTCCTGACCATATGTAAGTCAATTGAAATTCATTTCTTCCCAAACAACGCAGAGAAAGCAAAGACAAGTGCACGTTGGATACGCGTGCTCTGGAATTTCCATTTCATTTCTTCAGCTCCATGATCACAACAGAGTCCCTGAGTCCCCGCACTGGCTTAGTAGTAACAGTTTCAAATGCTCCGCGCTCTACCCTCATTCTTTACCAACTCCTGGGTCATTTTCCTCGCTGGGGAGGGGCACTGTCAGGATTTTTCTCGAGAGAGGCTAGAGGTGGACACAATGATGAGCTGGTCTTATGGTCTGTGACTCGCCATTCATTAAAGGAAATTTTAATAATAATAATAATAATAATAATAATAATTACTATCATTATTATTAGGCAGCGGCTAGATAACAAGATGTATTCTAATAAAAAATTGTATTTATGCTGAATTTAAAAGTAATTTCATCATCAACATGTTTACGGTGTAGACCTAACGCCCTGTTCTGGTGGATGGCCCACCGTTTTTTTATGGTCTTCAGGATCTCGTTCTCCAAGGGATCGATATTTCCATGCCTTTTGAGGAAGACGCTGCTCATCCATTCTATTAAGATGTTGAGTCCAATTTCTCTTCTACTTTTAGAATAGATCAACGACTGATACAAGTTTTCACTCTTTTCAAATATCTTGATTTCTTTCGAGATCAGTTTCCCTACAACCCTCAGAAACTTCATCTCTAATGCCTGAATTCATCTCTTTTTCCTGTTTCAAAACCTAGCAGTCGCGTATAGCAAGATTGGTATTGCTATTGTGTTGTAGAATTTTAATTGTTTCTTTTCGGGTTTTCTTAGCTAGGATTCTTCTAAAAGTTACACACATAAGCTGGAATCGCGGGAGTCTCTTCTCTACATCTCTGTCGTAGTAGCACGATATATCGTTTCCTACATAATTAACATTGTTTACTTGATTCAGATCCTGGTCTTTTACGACTATCTTATATATCACTTTTTTTCCCCAAATGCCATAATTTGGGTTTTAGATCTGGATATTTCACAGTTATAATATCTATTACTGATCTATTTTACTGAGCTCGTACATAATGAGCTGAAGTTCATCTTCTGTTTCAACAATCAAGCCTTGATCGTCTGCCTATAAGATGGAATTTATAAAACAGTTTTCTGCGATCTCAATACCGGAAGAGGCATAACAGTTCCATTTATTCAGCATTTCATCTATATATACATTAAACAGATTTGCTGATAAGCTCCACCCTGTCGAACTCCAAGGTTTATATTCAGAAAAGTTTTGCCGAGTTTGAAACCAGTTGATACATATTCTCGTTGTACAATACAGGCTTTTAATTACTTGGTTGAGATGGTAAGGTATTTCCTTCTCCACTAAAATTTCCAACAGCAGTGGTCGTCTAACTCTGTCACACGCTTTCACATAGTCAATAAAGTGTTGGAAGATTCTTTTCTCTTCTTTCTATTAGTATTTTGAGTGTAAGCCATCTGAATAATATAGTCCTTTTCTAAATCCGTTTTGTTGTTCACTAATGATGGGTCAACTATTGGTTTCATTATTTCGGAGAGTATTGAAGTATATATTTATAACCAGCAGTTATCACACTTATTCCTTTATAATTTCCCCCGACTGATCTATTGCCTCTTTTATAAATGGGTTTTACAATAGCCACTTGCCACTATTCTGGTATTTTACAATAGGGAAAAAAAGTAATGAAGTACTACAGTCTCGATAGTAAAACACTACCATCATATTGCAATAATTCAATATTCATATTGTTTATTCCTCCAGCTTTTCTATTTCTATTCATTTTCAATGCGCATTCTAGTTCTTTCATACTTCTAGTATATTTTCTGGTACGTCATTTTCATTGGACGTTTTCTTTGTCTTCTATATCACATTATAATTCTTGAAAGTACTACAACCAATCTTGTTCTTTGATAACATTTATAAGGGCTGTATTTCTCTCATCTTTTTTAAGATGTTTCAACACTCTATATCCATATTCTTGTCCATGTGCATCATCTTCAATACAACTTATGTAATAATCCTAGCTCTTGCGATAAGCTTTTCTAATATTTATCTTTCCTTTTGCACATTTTCTTTTATAATCAAACCTGTTTTCTTATAAGGAAGTCTAGAAAATCAATTTATATACTTGTTTGTTCCATGAAAAGATACCAGACTCAAAAGAAATTTCTATTTATTTATTAAATATACAAGTAATGTGAATGTTAATTGATACTCGTTACTAAAGACAATTGGTTACAAATATTGTGAAGATGTGTCATGGGCTTCCGGGATACGGGGACAGAAACACAATGAAATCCCCGTTTCCTGTGAGTGAATGTCCCAGTTTCCTGCCACCGAGTTTTGTGAAAATCGAAATAAATTAATTAATTAATTAGAATCAAAAACTGCATGTGACGAATTGAAAAGATATTTTCTTGAGCTCGAAAATCCCCACCTCACTTTTGATGTTGGAGCGCTCATTTACCGTCTGTTTTGTGGGGTAAGAGAACATTGTTTTCGACCAAATATTCATTAACAATAACTTACCCTTAATAAGAGCCTTACAAAACCACCGTTAACTTTTCTACAATATAATAAATGGTATTATCACAATTTATTTTCAAAAACAAATACTTTTTCTTGTAATGGTATTTATAGCCATTTAAGAAATAAGTTGAGGGAATGCCATTTTCAGAATCATTTTATAAAACACTCCTTGAAACAAGACTATAAAAAAATAATTACAATAAAAGTAAGGCTTTAACAATGGACATTAAAGAAGAGTATTTTCAAAACTCATCCAACAAATTTCTGCTGCTTAGTAACATAAGCTTCCATACAGCAGGTAAGAAACGGCTCAACTTACTTTACCATGTTTTCTGTTTCAAATTTTACGTGTTCTAATTCTATTTCATTCACTTTCCTTTAGTATTAAATGAATTAACCCCCCCCCTTTTCTTTCTTTCTTTCAGTTCTTAGAATGTTAAATATATTTTCTAAAAATTGTAGTTAGTTGTAATTATTAGTAACCTTTTATTATAATTTTGTTGTCAAATCAAAAAATATTCACGTTTTTATGTTTTTGTTTTTTCTTCTTGTACTAGAAAACTTATGATGATGGCTAAGACATCGAAAGCTGCTTTTTTAATATATAATATTGTTGGCAATGACGACGCATATAATTATTTCATTGGAAATGCCAAGGAAAACTCACCACAATACCTATAACATAAAACTACTCAAAAAGTTTTTCCTCATGTATCACGAAACAGTTCGATTGAGGGACCAATATTTAATATTGATCGAAATTTATTTACGAATATTTATCAACATGAAAGATTGTTCGTAGTGGTTTGCTTATATCGTACGGGTCTTCCAGGATATCATGGTTCCCTTCACTAACTCTTACATATTTCATTATCTCCCACTTTACACAATGATTCACTTTAATGCCAGAGAGTGGTCTCTGCCTCAGCAACCCATGTACTTCCAGCGCCCATATACGCGCATAGTCCTTGACAAGGCAATGTTTTTGTAGCAGCTCTGGTTTTACCCAACGGTGTAGACAATTTACCCCGCCCGAACTTAACGTTCCAGAGCGTATCGAAAGCACATTTATCTAAACGCTCTACCATTCCCAGAGTTACAGAGCGGAACTATCGGTAATT
Organism: Gryllus bimaculatus; assembly: GCA_017312745.1. Lineage (NCBI taxonomy): Eukaryota > Metazoa > Arthropoda > Insecta > Orthoptera > Gryllidae > Gryllus > Gryllus bimaculatus. Next base: position 1,362,881 of record BOPP01000219.1, read on the forward strand.
GTTTTATCCGTACATTCTGAGCTCTACTATCTTTGTTAACATCTGGACACGTACACATACGTACAGCTTCAAACAATCAAATTAGCAACAGAAGCAATTCAGATAGAAATAGTTTCTTTTAGGAAATATAAAATTATAAGAAATATAAATTTATAAATTAAGAAGAGAAAAAAGAGAGCATTAAAAAGAATAACAAATTCATCAATCGTGATAAAAATGTAAACGAAGTAAACAAATGGAGCTACAAAAGCACACACTGTCTCGCATTATTTCTAACCGTTCCGCTACATTATATAGCAAAAGTGTTTTCAACTTATTTTTTCCGGTTGTTGGCTGATTTCCGCTCCGAAACTAGCACCCGAGAATTAATTCGCCGTCACACACACGCGCACACACGCACACACACACGCACACAACTACAAGAAGCGCCGAATGAGTTCAACTCAGGTCAAAGACGCTTAAAAACGCAAGTGCTCGCTTCATGTAACGTCCCCTCAAAAATCAAAATATCCGTTTCTAAATCCTAAAATCTCGAATTCATTTAGATACATCGGGGAATATCAATTTTGGAGATAACAAAATAAACAGTTTAGGCGCTAGCGTTGATCACAGACGAACAGTGACGTTTGCCGCCAATCGTTTCGGTGTAAAGGAACCCACTAAACGTGGATTCCTTTGAAACGTGTATTAGAGAATTCTTTTATAGTTAGCAACTGTATTTATTCACATTTTCGTTGCCAAGGCCGGCAATAAGAGCTTTACTGCGGAAAATTCGCCATTTTTCGGCGCACGATTACTTCTACTTTCTCTTGTTACAAAGTACCTTCGTAAGGGCAAAGGAGTAAAAATATGGTACTAGTCCCATTTCTGACGAACTTTTCGTATTGCGAAAATAGCAATAATTGCGCGTTGGAAAAATGTTGGGTTGAAACAATTACATTTTTAAGCGTCAGTCCAAGTTCGTTCTTAACGGCTCTTCTGTCGCAAAGAAGTATGTGTGACGGCGAGTTAACTCGGAAGACCGGGGTTTGAGTCTCGGTGCGGAAAATAATGTTTGCTAGTTGAAAGCACTTTATATTTCCACGCAAAACTAGAAGATAAAAACCAAATCGAGAAATTTGAAAAATTGGAACAAACCCCACAAATTCGGAGAAAAGGAATTAATATTTTTTTCTCTTTCGAGAATTCCGCGTCGCCCAG